>OZ007590.1:105311756-105911756 GCA_963931845.1 Maratus michaelseni | reverse complement strand
GATTATTATTGAAATTATTAGAAATCTGTACAGGCTATGGAAATAGTAAAAGTGTTGAAAAGTGTGATCTCTGCCCCCGAAGTTCATTAGCCGCAAGTATTCTCACATCCATTGTACGACAAAACATATTGGCCAAGTTGCACTCAAATTGGATACTGCTGATCATGTGATACACAGATGGGATACTTAGATATGGCATGAAGACATTGAAAGTGTTTCGAAGCTGCTGAATTTCACACACTCTGTTAACGATGCGAGGGAGGCGGAGATGGTTGGTGTTTCATCGCCAAGGAGAAGTTACAAAAACAGAACAATCGTTAAAACTGTTTAACAATTATATCTGATTGTTACTTTATTTATAAAAATATCTATATATATAGATATAGATAAATACGAATTCTGAAATTATGCTTTTATTTCATATGTGTATCATTTATATTTGTTCAATAAAATAGTGCATTGAAATGAAAGAATAATTTATTTACAAATTTTATTTCTGAAAGATAAGAACATGTTTAAATAAAAACATAACAAGATCATGTATTTTTCCCCAATATACAACTTTTTAATGTTATTCAAAAAAGCCATCTCATCAACTAAGGTTTATGTAATGGATAGAAATCTGCACACTTACTGATGTTTTCTAGAGCGAGAAAAAGTAAGATGTTGCATGCTAATCTTATGGAAAATACTTTCACAGAAGCATCTATTATCCAAAGTGCAACAAGAAAGATAACCTAGTTTAGTAAACGTCTAATTTAACGATCTCTTTTATGTCCTTTAATGACTTCTCCCAAACATAAATGTTCAAAAAAGATATCTTTAGACTAACTGGTGATCTTGTTAAAGGAAGTTAAATGGTTTCGGAAAAAATGATCATGTTTTCAGTGTTGAAACCCATTTTTTCTTTTGACTATCTAGTTATAATAATATCTTTATAATATGTTCAGTAAAATTGTGTTAAAAAAGCTTTTATGCTTGAATATTTTTTTTTTCATTTTTAAAATGCAGATAAATACAGAGTAATATAAAGCGACTATGTTAATATATATATATTTCTTTCTTCACATTAATTAAAAATATATATATTTAATTCTCTTAAAATCCATTTAAAAAAACTCTGTTGTATTTTTGATTTAGGACAATTAAAAACGCTTTACTTTCTACAACAAAACTAAATTAATTACTTTGTAGTTGATACGCATAGTTCATTTAACTTACTTAATTATAAAAAAAATAGCGATAAATATTTTCAAAGGGGTATCTATTTAGATAAAAGAATTTACTACAAAAAATATTTACATTAGGCTAGAATAATTTGAATTTAAAGGATAACACCCCTTTCACCTGTTCAAAATTTCATTTTTGTTTGTGCTTTAATTACGCTTTATACACACAAAAATCACATTTTATTAGTTAGAAATTGTTATCGAAAGTAATAGAGCAATTTTGGAACTATAGAAACAGAGCACGCCACAACAACAAAAAAAATAACGAAGACTTTACACGCTTTTTTTTTTTCAGAACAGCATTTTCGAAAACAGTAGACACTCTAGCTCTACCAATTATCAACCAATCAGTGTGACCTTTTTTCAAAATTAATCGTCACATATTCTTCTAGTGCAATACGTAGGATTTTTACGGCATATTGATATCTCGCTTTACTGTGTAACTTTAAGTAACGACATTTTTGGTTATAAATTTACATTCTATTTTGAATTGATGCTATTTCACTAAAAATGCATTTAAAAAAAAAAAAATTCGTATTTCACTAGTTTTGGTCTATTAAAACTAATTTTTGTTTTGTCTGAAAGTTTTACAATAATGGTATGATGATTTATCGTGTTCTCACCACTTTATCTTACTTCTTCAAGGAGCTTCTCGTCAATCAGCTATCGAGATGAAAAATGCCTTAAATTTCAGGGCGTGAAAGTGATGTTTAAATATAATAACAACATGCATTTGTCCAGTCGGATAAATTTTTTAACCTATCTAAAAGGGATAATCCTATGTATGTAAAGTTTACAGAATATATATTTGCATACTAATTAAAATTTTTTGACCACGAAAAAAAAGAATGTTTCGCTTTCAATTGTTATGGAAAGTACTTTCGAAAAAGCATTTATTATCTGAAGTGTAACGTGAAATATAACATAGTTCAGAAAATATATAATTAAAACACATTTTGCATCTTGTTTAATGACTTGCTTTAAAACTAAAGGCTTAATCTTTGGTCTTTGAGAATATTAGACAAATATTTTTGAATTATTTTCAGACTAGTACAGTATAATTAAGCGTAATTATTCAGACACTATTAAAAAAATTTCCGTAGAGATACAAGATAATTTTCTGTAAATTTGAAAAATTCAACAATTTCTTGAAACTGGTCAGACACGTTCTGCGGCATATTTGTTGTATCCTATTACTTACCCATCATACGTAGTATAGGGTAAGTCTTGTAATCGTTTTGAAAATCGAAAAAAAACATTTTTGACGAATTTATACGTTTCAGACACTGATGATTCCGAAAAACATATTTTTAGAAAAAAAAATTGCCGTCCGTCTGTCTGTGTGTCTGTAAACGCTCTATCTCCCAAAAAATTTGAGATAGAGACTTGAAATTTGGTATGTTACTTAGTGTGTAATAATGGGAAGAAGCTTATTGAATTTCAGTAACCTCGATTTTCCGGAACTATTTTTTTCGGACTCTCGAAATATTCGTTCTAATAAAAGGTATATAAAAATTTTCGAAATTTTTTATTTTAAGGAGTGAATATAAAATACAATTAAAAAAACATACATTTTGCATAAATAATGAAGTCGATCGGATAATTAGTTTCCAAAATATGTGTACTCTTATTTCCCACACTCTTCAATTTTTCACGACCATGTATTTCATTCAAATTTCATTTCAAAGATATATTTTAATTGGAAATGAGGCGCTTCATCCGACGCAGTAAACTCTTAGTTAATATGATTATCATTTTTTGGAGTTATAAGGATCTTTCTTTTACGCAATTCAGTAATAGTGAATTTAAAATTTATGTCGTCTCAAGCCAGGATTTTATTCAAATGTCAATGCATTTTATAAATAGTTTACATATATTTTATTTTCATATTTTATATTACGCATATCTATGAAATAGCATACTACGGTGGCCCCCAACGACAAGTTTTTATTTTTTTTTAAATTTAAAGTTAATTGTTGAATAAACAATAGTATGTTTCGTTGACGAATTCACAAACGCAATATTTTAACACATGCATTATATATATATATATATATATATATATATATATTAGCAGTCGTTTCAGCTTATGTGCAGTATTTTACGTGAATTAAAACTAATAAAAAATATTTACGTAAAGTTTATTGTAAATTATGACAGTTATTTTATTGAATTATTTTGTTATTAGTTATCACATTGAAAAGAAAATACAGGGTGGGTCATAATTTTCCATAAATAGAAATAAATTTTGCCATAGGGACATGTATGATTTTCCTTCCATGTTTTCCGTTAAATTTAACTATGCGACTGCTTCCTGCTGCGGACATCGGTATGATCAGAGCCTGCTTTTCACAAACTTTCACCACTATTTTATATTAAAAAATATCACCTTATTTAAAGCAGACATTGTTTGTTTTGGAAAGGTGAAAATTTTTATAACAAAAGAGTAGGAGGAGTTTTGTACTGCGATAATCGGGCCATCAGTATGATTTCAATTCGTTACTCATTACTCATGTGCATTTTGTTGAGTAGCTGTATTAAAAGAAATAAAAAATTGAAAATAATATGTATTGAAACTTATGATCCAATCTGTTTACATAAGTTTGAGATTACAAAAAAATAGTTGTTTTTGACCGATTACATGCTATAACATTTGCGACTGAACTGATATATGTAGCAAAACGTACAGAAAAGCAAATACATAAAACACGAATGTAAAATAAGTAATAATGGACATAATTTCTAAAAGATATACCATTAAAATGTTGGCAATTGCAACGAATTTTGAAAGATTTAATTTTGCATTTGCTTACGATGCTTTTGTCTTATAGTTCAAAATCCTCTAGAGATTTTCTTTATTCTATAAACTGCAACTTCTATTAACCTGCATATTCAACTTATTTCTGAGTTAGTAAAATTCTAAACTCTGATACACATCCTTTCTTTGAAGTGTTAGCTATAAGCATTGCTTCCTTCATAGAGATTTGTTTTATTAAAAAAGAACATTTGCTATCTCTCTCCTGCTCACCTGCTCTCTCATATTAGCCTGCTAAACGGAAATTACACCTTATTAGAAAGATGTGATTTCAAAATATTCTCATGTTCCTTTTCTTCTAATACTAATCTTAAATTCTAATAAACTAGTACGTTGTGCCCATAACAAAGCTTTCTTCTCTATATAAGTAAAATCGACTGCAAGGTAAATTAAATGATAATCTATTCATTCTCGAGCTATAGTTATCGCGTAAATTGTGAAAAAGAGTGCATAGCAGAGATACCTGTTTGGAAGTATACACTCAAATACAATAAAGATCTATTTATGTTAATGTCTAACAGAATATGAAGTTTTGTGAAATTATGTGTATTACTTCTTAAGATATAGTTATTGCGGAAATCGAGAAAAATTCAGCATAGCGGCACCATTTGTTGAACAATTTATATTGAAACCTAAACTGTTCCAATTTATGTAACGGTCTAACAGAATATGAAGTTTGATTAAAATTCCGTGCATTAGTTCTTGAGGTAGACCACTGACAAAATTTGTGTCACATACATACAGACACACAGAGTGACACATAAACTCACGGACAGACATTTTGTAAAACCTGTCAAATCGTGTTCAGGATTTTCTAAAACGTATAAATACATCGAAAACCGTAGGTCGAAGTTTTCACGAATTCAATGCTTTCTTGTTGAAAAGGTAGAAGAAAGTAAAAAGCGTTATAATTCTGTTGTTATCGATGAAACGTTTACGACTTCAATAAGCCTTCTATTTATCCTGCTCTTGCTAAATCTGGAAAGTCTAAACTTGTTATGTTGCTTAGATATAGGTAGCCTTTTTTTTACACGTTTGTATTGTGGGTAAAAATTTAAAATCTTTGAGTTTATTTTTTTTTAAATCAATCAATAATATTGAGCTTCTTTTTATGATATATCCTAATATTCCTCTTTAAAAATGGATTTTTTTTTTTTTTAAATTTCGTATGAATATCATTTAAGTTAAGTTCATTATAGGTTCATATAATTCGTTATTAGTTCAGCTGTATGTAAGTAATTTTGAAATCTGCTTATAAGAATAGTCTCACCATAATTCTAATCAAATTGCTTTTTAACCTTTTGATAACGGGTCAGGACTGGCCTCTATTTTTATATTCAATCGTGCCACAATTTACAAAAAGATTTCTTTGTGTAGTTACCTCTTGGAAATATCCTAGTATAAGTGTCTGGCTGAGATAATTTTTCAAAAAGTGTTACTAATGGAATAAAATAAAGTCGTTGGGACTTACAGTGTCCACCCCGTAATCAAAAGGTTAATAGAAGTGCCATTAAAAATATTCTACGATTTATGATAATTTTTTTTTTCAAAACATTTAAAATTTCTTAAGGCCGGACAGTTAAAATTATCAATTATAGTTTAACAAAAACTTACTTATATGATCTCTAATGTATTGTAATTGATCTTGGTCTTATTAAACAACGTGAATGGAAAAAGTTTAATTTGTCCCACATTAATATTTTTCGAAATATGATATGTATTAATTGGACGGTAATTAAAATACTTCTTGGATTATCTTGATACTATATAACATTATTATTTACTGTGCAACTGTATATGAAAGTATATTAGATCTACACCAACTTTATACAATATTCATCAAATATTCATACTTTTAAGCATTTTCTAATGATAACACACACACATCCTGAAACATCTTAAAAGATTTAAATTCAGTGAAGCAAAGCTAATATGTAAATCATAAGCGTATCATAAAAAATATTTGTAAAATTGTACGTAAACAACATATACATTTTAATATGTGCTATATTCGTTAGTGACATGTGGTCTTTATGGACTCTGTGTCTTTATGGATTTTGATTAAAATATTTACCCATGGATGGAAAAGTAATATTTAACCGACATTTTGCAATAGATTTTACTCTTAAGCATCATGTACTTTTTAAATTAATTTAATAAAATGCGATTAAATATCAATAGGCTATTATCGAGATAAATATTGATATATAAGAACA
The DNA here is from genome assembly GCA_963931845.1 of Maratus michaelseni. Classification (NCBI taxonomy): domain Eukaryota; kingdom Metazoa; phylum Arthropoda; class Arachnida; order Araneae; family Salticidae; genus Maratus; species Maratus michaelseni. The sequence continues at coordinate 105,905,496 of OZ007590.1, read as the reverse complement.
AAAATGAATAACTTATGAATCTTAAGCAACATATAAATTTTAATATGTGCCATATTCGTTAATGACATTCTTTAAATTTAAACCCCTCTGTGTCTTTATGGATTTTGATTAAAATATTTACCCATGGATGAAAAAGTAATATTTAGCCGACATTTTGAAATAGATTTTACTCTGAAGCATCATGTACTTTTTTATTAATTTAATAAAGTGCGATAAGATATCAATAGGCTATTATCGAGATAAATATGGATATATAAGAACACAAATGAATAACTTATGAATCTTAAACAAAAGATATATAGATAAAGACAGAAAAATTGCAGATTGTTTTCAAATGTTATTTATCATTTTATTAAAGCAAGTAAAGAAATGGATAAACTTATAAAAAGCTTACAAGTAATTAATATCTATGTTTTTTCATATCTGAAGTTTTTTTATCTGTCCTATCCAAGACCTTCCCAATAGGATTCCCCCTTTTGCAGCGTATTTCGACGATTTTGAAGATAGGTGCAACTGTTTTAATATCCAACAAGAATTCTCGTAGGAGAAGTGTCATTGGACATTTTATGCACGTAATTCGCACTCGGACGCTTATACTGGATATTTTTATAGTATGTGGTATTGTCAATCGTCCACAACACAAAGTTTCATTGTCTGTATGATTTCCCATAGGTGAAGCTTTATTGAACAGTTTAATATTTTAAGTTGAGCAAACGTTCTGTCGTATTTTAATACCTTTAATATCTGATAATTTTACCTATCAGTTGAAAGCGAGCAGGTATAATAAAATTATCAGGCATTAAAATTTTACCGGTAATAAAAGTATTAAAATTATGTATTAAAATACGACAGATATTTTGAATCAACCTAATAAATGGCAAGAAGGTCTTGGGCAAAGCAATGTCAATCAATGAATATAATATGCAGTTAATGTTTAAAACACAATAAATCATACTGATAGGCAAGTAATCTTTTCTAAAGTATCCTTAAATGTATATCTTTTAGATGGAATTCTAATATTTATTATTCTTATCTATTATATACTAATTAGTCTGGTGCAGATATCAGTAAAAACGACCTCACACTAAAAAATGTGCTAAAAATGTTTCTGAAGTTTTTTTCTAGTATCTGGCATAAGTACCGACTTCACAGGAGCGAAATGTGCAAACAAACATGCTTCTGCCATTAATTAAAAAATGTTTTGTCCTAATTAATCACTGTGATTAATTAAGACAAAAGTAAAACTTTAAAATTAATGTTGGAAGTTTCCTTGATTTACCTTTGTCAAGTCGGCGCCTATGGTATCAGGTGTGCTGAAAACCTACTTAAAATTTACCAAATTTTGAACACTGGAAAGGCCCAATTTTAAAATGACTTCCAAGATAGCCTTCAGGAAGCCTGCAATCCCTCCCAAGGAATGGCTTCCTAATATTCTAAAGAGGCACACCCTTAACAGAAAGCTACATAAAATCTATATTTTTCTGACAGAACTCTCTAACCTTACCTAGTAGTCGTCAGCTGCCACTCTCAATGCACAACTCCTATTCAGTCCCTGTTAACTGTCGCGAAAAGGGTCCTTCCCTAGCAGGGCCAGCTTATATACGATCTGGTCGCTGACCATAGTTTGTATTTGTATTTGTCTTAAACAGTCAATCCCTCTCCTTGTCGTGTTTAAAGGCGGGTCCAGCCCGCCGGAAAAAAAATTACAATCTACAGCCCAATTGTATTTTTTTTTGTCTTTTTTATAAGACCTTAATAAAGGGGACCGGGAGGGACACTATGCTCTACATACTTCTACTACTCTGAGCAATCTCTCTTAGGCTATCAAATCAAATCAAGATAGCCTTCAACTTCCTAAATACCACAGTTTCTACCCTAGAAAAGTAATCTTGGTGCCTACCTCTATGTTTTTAGGGACTTAAAACACGTATAGATGGTGTAAAATAATTCTGGAATAATATGCAATTATTACCCCATTGGGCAGCTTGCTAGTTAGTTTTAACTAGTTAACAGCACTTTAGGCTATCTCCAAGCACCAACCATCTCCAAAATTATAGTCTTACACTGTTAAAACTCTGCAGCAAACTTTCCAGTCATTCGAGCGTTTTTAACAGTAATAATTACTTGACTATATTATGAAGCGTATCTGACCATATTATCGACCATATTATGATCAGTAAAAAGTTTAATTACGGTTATGTCACCGTTTTCTGGAAAACCGATCGAATGATTTGACAGTTTGCTGCAAAGTTTTAACAGTGTACTTCATATAATACATATAATTCTTCATAAATATTTTAAAGGAAAATTTTGCTTTTACAGTTGGCTAAACTGTCTGTTTATTTACCAATATTGTTGCTTATATTTTTTGTTATGTTTATTATTTATTCCTTATTAGTTTACTGTGTTAACTGACTGTGCTAATGCAAATGACTTTAATGAGATTTTAAAGTGCAGTGGCTGACTATCACAGATGGAAGTGATATGGCTAAAAACATGAGTTCTTTGTGGGCCATATTCACACCCATCACATTTCAGTACAGCGATATCATGCAAGAATTGAATGACCTTGTAGTTATCAGCATCAAGAAACGACATTGTCAAGGATGAAACGAGATTACTGTCATTTAGAGATGACCAAGTAACCTGTATGGCATAGTCACAAAATCCATCTTTAAAAGATATAGCTACATGTGTAAATGCAAAAATTGATGCAATGTCAGTGTGCATACTTTACAGATGGTTGGGAAAATTATTTTACGAAATCTAGTTTTTAAAGCGAATTTTTGATGAATCATTCAAACGAAATGACCGCTCAAAAATCATTGATTGTGAATCCCACATTAAAATTTACAAATTTTTTTGGCTGTCATGGATTTTGTTAAAGCCTTTGTCAAGTCATCCGGGCAGCATTACAGTGACGTTTATAAAGGATACTCATCGTTCTCTATTATGCACAGATCAACAAGAGGCCTATAATTTTGTTCGGATATGTCCGCACTTCATGAGGCATAGGACATAATTAAAATAAAATACGTTCTAGGTAGCAATGTGTTTCTGCAACCTTTGTTCATTCTTGCTTACACAACATTTGATTGAAATTCACGTGTATTTAGTATAGGTATATATGCAAGAAATCAGTATTTTAAAACTTATTAGCAGTAAACAAACGATTCACAGCTGTTTAAATATATTTATTTTCCATCAAATAAGCTCTTTATAAAAGGGCTAGGATGAAATATAGTAGCAGTTTTTTGTTTGGGAGCAGAATGCGGCAATTCCTTTATCATCATACGCTACTATTTTTTTTGTATTTTGTTTTTCTGTTACGCCATTGATTCTTCACTCTTGCCTTCCTCGAGGCAAGCCTTCGATAAAACATAAAAGCTTTACAGTATATTACCAAATCATGGTTGTGATCGGAAAAACAGTGATATGAGGCTGGTACTTGCGTTTTGTCTAACTAGGGCTGTAAAGTATTACACAATCAGTATTTAATAGTTATGACTATTTCTGTTGCACCAGAAAGTTTTCTTCATATGCTCAATTCTAATTGCATCAGTGCTTGCCTAACTTATTGCAATTGCAAGAGATATGGACTACCACAATACTGTTTGTGAGAAGTACAAAAAAATATTTATGAAATTTATTTCAATGAATCTGTTTGGGAAGAGGAATATGACGATGACTATTTGTAAATACATCAAGAATAATAATTTTGTTAATGTTTAGTAAACTAAAGATAAAAAAGTTTTTTTTTAATAATTTATATGTGATAGATGTATTGCGTGACCCTAAATTCATACAGGTAGGCACCAGAATTACTTTTCTTAGATGGATACTGTAGGAGTTAGGCATGTGACGGTCATCGTGGACGTTATCTTGAAAATTGGACCAGCTAAGGATGAATATTCTTTTATATAATTTAAATGTGATAAATGTATTATGTGAATCTACACACATAAGAGTAGACATTAACAATACTCTTTTATGATAAAAACCGGAGGTGTTAAATTTGTTGGCGGCCAATTGAAGTTTAGGCCTCATCGGTGGTCCAAATTTGGTAAACGTTTAGTATGTTTACTACAAATTCTTTTGTAGCAATTTTGTGAGTTTCAAGACGTATTTGCACCCGCCTAAATACCAAAAGTAAAAAAAACAAAAAAATCATGCGTCAAGCATAGATTATGAAACACTTTCCAACAGCCGTAAAACTCTGACGAAACTTAACCGTTAAATAAGGTAAAAGAAGTTATGTAAGTAAACAGTTTAGAAAACAGATACCACATTGAAAAATACAGTTTTTGAAATTACCCTCCATTGTGAAAAAGTAGTCGAATTATTTTCTGCAACCATGTATATTATCTAAAGATTTGGATATATAATACATAGCATAATAAAATTTAACTCGGTTAGAAAATTCACATTTAGAAAATTTTGCCAATCGATGGAAGTGCACACTTTTGTACAGCCCTGTATATATCTTAACACTTTTGCTCACACCATATATTAAGATAAAATTTAATATAAGTAAAAAACCCATAAGGCAACTTAAAACTCTGTTCCAGTAATTACCAACCGTAAACGACAATGTACTTCGTTCTTTGCGTAGCCCTGTATATAAATTTAGTTATATTCCACAAACTTATATTATTCTACTAAATATAGTTCAACAGGAAAAGGCGTAAAACAATTAAAAACTACCCTTAAGCAATTTACCCCCATAGTCTGTAATACTTACGAATTCCCGTGTGTAGCCCTGTTTATGATCAATCGAAGTTATACACACAACGTAATATGAAAAAAATTAGTTGAACTTAAAAACGCAAACCAAACTTGAAAACGAACTTATCACACATAGACTGTAATTATCGCACGTATGCTGTAACCGATGTCTTTTGTGTGTTCCTGTAAATGAACGAAAAACGGAATGTCCACCGTACTTTTAAGCGAGCAATTTATAGTGCACCTCAGTAATACGTATAATTTTCATTTTCTTTGAAATAGTAAAACATCATTAAATTACACTGTTAAAAAAAACTGTAAAAACACAGAAAAAAACCGAGACTCTCTGTAAATTTACACCTGTTCACCGTTAAATGCATTTGATCGAGTTTCTCGGTCATCATTTTACAGACATTTCCCTTTTCTTATATTAGATCCCCTGTAGGGATTTCCGTGTCTTTATTTAAAGCCATTTTTATATTTGTTATAACCTGTAATTCAAAATACACACTTTTAAAAAAATTCTTTTACAATTTTATTAAAAATATTAAAGGAAAAAGTTTGGTTTAAAAATTGCTTTATTAAAAATTAGAATATTTTAGAAAGGGGAAATTCATCTCTGCGGTGTTAGCAGGTATTGTTATCGACTATCACTTTGATCAGAAGATGGAAAGAGATTGTGGTTATTTAAAGAATAAATTTTATTTCAATCTGGATTTACAATTTAGGTAAGATAATTTTTCAAATATTATTTTAGTCTTTTATAATTTGTGTTAATATTTATAAAAAAATACAAAAAATTATTACTAGGAATCGTAGAATTTTAATGATATATGCGTTATGAAAAATATAGCAACATTCTAAATACATAAACATTACAAAAAAAATTCAAATACTTCTAAATTCAAATATATGAAAATATTAAAAGTCATTTTTTAAAAAAATAACTTATATGTTTAAATTTATTTTTCTTTTATTTACTACTAAAAAAAAAAATCCTTTCCAAAAAATATTCTTTTCGAAATATATTTGCGCATTATGAGAAAAAAATATGTATATAATATGTATATTGTGTTAAAACTTCCAAACATTCTCGAAAACATTATTAAATTTGCTGAAAAAAACAAAACAAAAAAAAAACATTAAAATTCTTTCATTAAAAAAAAGAAAAAAATCCTCACAAAATTTTTTCTTACAGGTTATAAATAAAAAAAAAAAGAAAAAAAAACATATTTTACACCTTTGCAATGCATGTTATTCTATGCTTTAAACGGAATTCTAAATAATATATCACGCAAGTTAAAAAAACAAAACAAAAAAAAAACAATGACAATATTTTAAAATACAATTTTTACAAAGTAGTTCGCTAAGTATTTTCATATATGAAAGGAAAACATACCTTAAGTTAAACGTATATTAATCCGAAAGATGGAAGCATCAAATATTAGTTAATTTTTTTAAAGACTAGAAAAATAAAAGCTCTTTTAAGTCCCTATACTTATGACTAAACATCACATTAAACAAAATCTTCGAAAAGTGATGGTGAGCTTTGCAAGTACAATAATTTTTTTTGACTAAATCTTAAAAGAAATACTTGGCACAAAACAGCAACTGCCCAAATGGTGTAATGGTTATAATCCCTGTCTTCCACCCAAACGACGCGGGTTTAAACCAGGGCTGTGGTCGAAGCGATTCTTCTGAAGTCCTGCGTTACAGCGATTAGAATTCGTTCAAGTAATTTTAACAGCTGCCGTAGAATCGGCGTTTACCGTCAATTTCTTTTAAATAAATAATAATAAAGATTTTTTTAACAGAAAAATTTACAGTAGACTCTGTAAATTTACCGAATAATGTCTCTGTTATTTAACAGACTCTGTTTTTTAATCTCTGTAATTTTACATGAGATTAAGATAACAGATTACCAGTAGATTCTCCGTAATTTCACAGAAAAAATGATAACAGTGTACACTGCAAACGATTCTTCCCTGTAGAACAATGTGTAACAGAATTATTTTATTTGATCCTGTAAATGAACGATAAACGCAATCAATGCACATCATACTTTTAAGCCAGAATTTATAGTGCACCTCAGTAATGCATAAAATTTTGATATTTTTTTTTGAAATAGTGAAACATCATTAAATTACACTTCAAAAGATCCCCCCCCCACCCCGTAGACCAATGCGTAACAGAATTCTTTTGTTTGACCCTGTAAATGAATAATAAATGTTTTACATCCCATACGAAAAGCATGTTTTAATGCATTTCATAATTATATATCAATTTCATCATGTTTCAAATGGCGTAGCATCATCAAAATAGACTTGAAACGATTATTTCTCATTGACTGTAATGTTACGGAATCCTTTTGACTGTCCATGTAAAAAAAACTATAAGTTATACATACTTCATTTTCAATAGGGAACATACTGTAGTAAACGACAATAACTTACAAAAATTTCAGGGCAAATCGAGTATATTTACTACGCACGGACGGACGGCCAGACGTCAGACAAACCGAAGTCATATACACTTTTCAACTAGTTTGGAAAGTGTTAAAAATTATAAAACTCACATAAGTATCTCTAAAATTAATGTGTTATACGTACTTAAATTTTAATTCTTTTAAAATACTTTAAGTGGTAATTTCCGCACAACTCTCTCTCCATTAGATCTACTTAGACATACGAAATGTAATTTTGAAAAAGAGATTAAAATTCGTGAAAGCATTAAAAACTTAAAATTATACAACATGCTGTAATAGTATTCTTAGATTTATATGAAAATTTTAAAAACCTTTTGTTTTAATTCTTTAAACTGCATTTATTTTGGAAAACATTTTATTCATAACAGTCATTTTAAGAGCGGTTTTTAATGGAAAGTATACATAAACGTTTTGTGCTTAAAAATATCCGCATTTTAAAAAGAAAGTATTACATTGTGTTGAATTACAAAGGCACTTAAAATCTCTTGCGTGTGATTATTTTTAAAGAATTGTGTAAAAGCCGTGCTGTGAAATTCTTTATTTTTTATCAAAAATGTTTTTATAATCTACATGGGGCGATTGTCTCCGAAAACTACGGTTCTTTTGTTAAAACGGATTTAATTTTAGTTAAAGCAACAAAGACACTTACTCTATTTTATTTTTATATCAGTAAGGTTTTATTTAAAGATATTAGAAACATTTTTTCTATTAACTCACAAAAGAAAGACTTAAAATAAACCAGAAACAAATTAATATATATTTTTTTATTTATGTATTTCCTGAAATATGGCATGAACTACTTTAAATCAAATCCATGAATTATGCTGCATAGCTCTATCGTCAAAGATGAAATATATATTAAATGAATAAAGTAAAAATTAAAGCAATTCATAGCATATTCTTAAGAATCTTATCTTTTAATCAATTTAATCAAATTTGATAATAATGTTATGTTCAACACAAAATAAAAACCTGTGTTATTTTTGAAAAATTTTAGCTTAGTGCCAAAGTGCAGTATATTTCAGTTAATCTGATCTGATGATTAATCAAATATCTTTTTTAATTTTAATTTTCTGTGGGCAATCAATTTTTAATGGTGGTACTTCTTCCACATTCCCTCCCATACTACTTGCTCTAGAAAGCAACTGTTCATAGTTGAGAGAAATGTATAAAATTTTCATGCTTATTTAAATCATTATTTCATGTTTATTTTAAATTATTAGAATTATATAAATATTCATAAAATATCACTAAATTGAGCTACAGGTTTTACTCAAATTGCATTAAAGAGTAAATTTTATTTCTAATTCAATGATTTAAAATTTGAAAAAAGTGATTTTTAGAAGTGATGTATGAGCGTTAAAATCACAACCAATATTCGCGACCATTTAAAAGTGGGCAAAACATTTCTCACGACACGCAGTGACAGGAAAGTCCGCAGAGAAAGCAATATGCTTTAGACGCAAATTAAAAATTGTAATAAAAGGCCTAGCTCGGATAAATCTTAAAAAATTACCAAAATATCGGTAATATCGCTTATATGGGTCTTACAAAATTTGGACCGGAAACTTTACCCACAGGACATAGAAGAGTACATGAAAAACCCGAAAATAGTAAAAATAACTATATTAGGCTATTTATAACAGTACAACAGTTCGTAGACACAATATACGTTTCCACAAGACATGTAAATATTTCGGGTACTCGTGTTTCCCAAAACCAATGTGGCATTTAATGTCAGATCGTTTCTCAATATAGAGTGCAGATGTCACAGTGTCCTATTAATCTTTTACCCAATATTGTAAACTTTACCCTCAGCGACTTCTCAAATAAATTTTCCTGACGTGTAGCGTTTTCTCGCAATTCGCTTTGAATTCTCCACACCATTAAAAAGGAATCCGGTTTCAATCTAGCCCAATATAATAATTTTTTTCTCCTTTCAATAAAGTTCATTCAGAATTCGTGCAGAGATTTTTACAATTTTTTCATGTTTCGTACTATTTTTTGACGGGACCGGGCAACGTTGGGCTGGTCATCCAGTATAGATATAAAAATAAATACCATTTCATTAAATAATGTAATATTTTATATTAAAAAGAATATATTACAACGATTTTTAAAAAATCATAAAAATTTCTTACAATGTTTTACAAGAATAAAAAGTTTTTAACGATACGTCATACATTATAGGCCATATTTCCGAGATTGTTTTTAATAATTCATCAAAAACGTATTTTTCCAAAGTATTTTCTCCACATAAATTTTCTAAGATACGATTTGAGGTTATGGCGAGCTGTCTCTCGTTGTTTTTTATTGCGTCATTTAGCAAAGCCACACATTCTTTCAACATATTGTGTACGAATACCCGTTGTTGGATCAACACAATTATATTTATGGTTCACAATATAGTGATTGCACACCTGCTTTTTCAAGTTAATTCGAATTGTACCTTTGAAGCAGTCAGTGTAGATTGCTGATCAATCTTCTTCATATTCACAATTTATTTTTTATTTATTTATTTATTTTATTTTATTTTTTATTTTTTGCCACAGAGTACTTACCATTTTTCTTTGGGATTTAAACGAGAAACTATTCACCATTTTCCTGGCATATGCCTTTAAAAAAACAAACTGCACTGTTAAAATTTTGCAGCAAACTGTCCAGTCATTTGACCGTTTTTACAGAAAACGGTTACATAACCGTAATTTAACTCTATTCTGACCATAATATGGGCACTAATATGGTCAGCCTACAGTTAAATTACGGCTATGTAACCATTTTCTGTAAAAACGGTCAAATGACTGGACAGTTTGCTGCAAATTTTTAACAGTGTGAGACAATTTTATTGACAACACCAATTCGTCTAATATATCATTATATTAGGTGTTGAACATACTTCTCTCATGTAAATATTTCAATCAACTGTCGCATTTTCACTCATATGTAGCTGTTTCTTACCCAAATTTATGAATGTTAATTCATCTGCCTAATAGTGCATAAACCTTAAAGAAGTTACGAATGTTATTCTCGAACCAATAAATCAATTTCCAACACGATGACCTTTTTTATACAATCTTTTAAGTAGCGTCTCCAGATACCTTTGTCAATGGTAACATGCAGTTTCATATCATGACCATTTTCGCATAGTTGTTTGTTGGGTAAAAGCTCTCGCAAATCTTTTAATTTAAATATTTGTAATATAAAATAAGTAATTAAAAATGTATTCTCGGTTGTTAAATTTTATTTACCACAGTCCCAATATTTTGAAGAAAAAAAAACAGCATTTAGTGTTTTTGATTTCTTTTTCTTTTTTTTTTTTCTTTTTTAAACTACGTGACCTTTAAAATTTTTCATTAAATCATTTATTATCAGTCTGATTATAAAACCCTGAATTTAAACTTTGCTGTTTGCAACTAACGATTTATAATACATATTTTTTAATTACTTGAATATATATTTTCCATTTTCACACATTGTTTAATTGTTAAATCATGGATATCAAGATAATTTAGAGATCCTGGATGAATATTTGTCCTTCTTTTTGTTTTGTCTCCTTTTATTTTTCCTTTTTTTACGAAAAATAATCACATAGTTATCTTAGTATATATATATACTATATATATATATATATATATATATATATATATATATATATATATACTAAGATATATATATCTTGATAATGGTCTTACCAAATATAATACATATTATAGACCACTTCAATTTATTTAATCGATAATTACATGCACAATCTTGTAATTTAAATACTTTTAATATAAATTTAGTAATTAAAACAAAATATTCTTGGGCGTTAAATTTTCCTTAGTTATAAAACATTCTAATTTAATAAAAATGCAAATTACATAAATTTTCCTCCTGAATTAAACATGAATTATTAAAATGAATCATTGTGAAGAAATATCATTCTGTCCGGAGTAAGTTTCGAACTGACACGATGATCGGAACATAGGAGTACCACGCCTTATACTACTCGAGCACCCCTTTCTCGTTGGAGTGTATTCTAAATCTGGTTAGGTTAAAGATTTAATTTTACGCATACGCAAATGGGTCATTTTCGTGTGAAAAGGGGATTTTACGAAAATCTCTTTTCGTTTTAATATATAAGATAGTTAAAGAATATGACAAGTTTGGGGTGTCCGGAGTGCAATTATTTTTTTAATTTGACTAATTGTTTGAACCTTTATTTCAATTTTGTATTCAAATTTTCATTATTTTTATAGAGCTTTATTTTATATTTCAAAAAGTCCATTATTTGAAAAGTTGCCAATTTGTAAAGTAGCGCACATAGTAATGTCCGCTTTCAATTAAAAAAAATGTATTTACACGTGACTATTAAAAACAGAAACAAAACTTTAAAATATTAATTAAATGATCATGTGTTAAAAGCAGTAAGTGGGGAAGATTACTTCCCAAAAAAGTGTACATGCGGTTGAATATTAAAAAGAGAAATTGAAGATAATGGTTAAATTATTACTCATTCAAAGCACTAAATGGGGAAGCTTACACCATATTTAAAATGCTCAAATAACAATATTTCAATTTAAATATATAATATTTGAACCCCGCATGGCGTTGCCCGGGCCCGTGGTAATAAATTTTAAAAAAAGTTTTTATTATTCTATATCTTTAACCTGATTCTGTATGAAATTATATTTTAAAATGAAAAATTCGCAAAAAAATATTGATAATTAGTGATAAAAGCGCTCATTTTCGTATTATTTTTTTACCTGTGGTGGTTTCATAGTTTTAAAATAAAAAGTTCTTTTAGTCAGAACTCTCTGGAATCTTTATTGGTGATAAATAAAACGGTTTTAAAGCCCGTGTAAAAATTTCGAGAAAAAATACTGCTATCTAGTTGTAAAATAAATGTTTTCTCCTCGCTTTTTTGTTTGTTTGTTTGTTTTCGCCTCGACTCCTTTAACATAGCAATAAAAAATAGTTCTCATATTCCGAAATCTCTGACATTTCAATCGGTTATAAATATAACTTTTTCCAAGCTCTCTTTAAAATTTTGGAAAAAATATGCATATTTAGTTGTGAAAACATGAGTTCTTACAAAAAAAGCTTTAGCTTTTAAACTCAGGGCAAAAATATATTAGAAACAATGGTACGGCTTCATCCGTTTTCAATCCCCCTAGGCTAAACAGGTGAGGGTTAATCAATAAGGTTTCCCGTTTCTGAGGTTGGAAGCCTAAAAATAAGTTGAAGCATGCGCAAAAAGACGATTTTCGTGTGGAACAAACGGCGTGGATTTGACAGAATGCGCTTTTCGTTTTAAAAATATAGATTTACACGAGAGAAAAATTTATTTCGACAAAATTTTTTATCTATCGTTGCAAATTTTAAAACAGCATAAATAATAATATTTCACTTCAATTACAAACTATATTCTTACGTTTAATAACATTAAGAAAACTTCGGTGAAAATTAAATCTTATTGGAAACGATACCTTTAAACCGTCTTTCTGAAAAAATTTTCGTTACTTCTTCATTATCCCGCTGAGTCCTTTCCATAAAATATATATATATATTGTCAAACTATTTGCCAAACTCAAATGAACAAAAAACACATGGAAGAATTTTGGCATTGCAATCTAAAAAAAAAAATATATATTCAAGAATTTAGAAAAAAAAAACCACTCACTAAAGTGTCAATTATCGGTAAGTTTAAACAATAAAATTTATAATACATTAATGAAAAGAGAAAAAAAAAGTAATATTAAATATTTATTTATAAACAATATTTTTGTTAATTGTCCCCTTCGGCTGGTGGATAAGTATTTATGACGTCACAGTTGAAACTGATTTGTTGACCGTAACTATGCATATCACACATTTTTTCAATGCTTTTTCCCTTTTAATATCATGGCGTCGCCATTTAAGGTTGCAATTATTGTTTAAATTAACGGAATAACTGATAAATTGTTAAAATATCATTAAAAATGAATTATTCTCTATTATTATTCTCTGAATTAAAAATCTCTCGATGACATAATTACCACGTGTGACGCATCTGATATCAATTGAGTGCGAGGTAATGCACTTTTGACGTTAAATCCTATATTTTAGTGACAGTTTTTTCTTCTATGGAAAGTAGTCGACGGGATAATGAAGAAGTACCCAATTTTCTATAGCATCGTTATAAAATTCCCCGATGCGGCGACATTGTTTACTTAACCATTTTACACAAGCTGATTTTCAAATGTTTAATTGATCATATTTAATCAGTCACGAAAACAGTTGTTAGCTATTTCAACAGCAGTCTATTTCAACAGCGGCCTTAAAATCTCTCAGTCAAAGGAAAATGAATGGAAGAGCAGATTAAAACAGGGCACCACTGGTCGTTTAATTATAATTCAATCTTCCATAATTGTTTAAAAGTTGATCAAATTAGCCCGTTTTTAGAGTTTGCGCTGTCAGACCGGGGTATGCGAGCTTAGCTCGTAGGAGGCAAAGCCCCCTAGTCACCTGAAAAAAAAAAAACAAGATTATGTGAACAGGTTTTTCATGTATATTTTTTAAATAGTCGTGTTTTTGGTTTTAAGCATAGTTATGAATCGCTGCTGTTTGGAACATTTTTATATTTTCCAAAAAAAAAAAAAAGTACTTTATTAATGTTTACAAAAACTGCTTTTTTCAATAATTTAAAAAATGTTTCTGATGTCAATAATTCAACCTAATATTATAAAATTAATCATTGTAAAATTCATACTATTTTATAATTTAAAACAGAAACAGAAACAGAAACAGAAACAGTAGATTGTTTCGATGGGATTCTCAGTTGTTAACAAATCCTCTCCCTGTATATGAGTATTTGTGTATTTCATCCTGAAGGACCCATGAAAAGTATAAACGTAGCAAAACTGCACTGTAAAATGAAAGAATAGCAGAGGTTTCACCGACAACTTCATCAGCCAATCCGAAATAAGTAAGATAGCCAATCAAAATTAACTTGCGTAAAGCAGTCAATCAGATTTAATTTGCAGTTTAAGAGTTGAAGGAGGGGAAAACAAAAACAAAAATGAGTGGAAAAGCATTAAATAATAATAATTTTGTAGAAAAATAAGTAAATAGCTGATGAGAAAATTAGTTTAACTGTTTCTAAAGGAGAATCGTTCGCAATAAAGGCAAAGTAAAGCAGGAAGAGCGTAAATCTTCTCGAGTGAAAAAAAGACAGTTTTCATTGCCATACATTGATGTAAGTATAAGAATGTGTATAAGAATTACATAGATTTTTTTTATATTAAATATTAAAGACAAAAAACAAAAAGTATTAAACTGCTCTTAACAGACTTAATAATAAAATTAAAAACCTTATTCAAAAGGAAAAACAAAAAAAAATTATAATTTAAGCGTTGTTATGAAATAATGTATATTATTTTTTTATATTGCTTTCTGGTGTATTACAGAAGAATTTATGATTGCTTTTATAACAATAGTTTTGATAGATCACCCAAATTAATTTATGCGTAGATAATTTCAAATGCACACCTGCCAAAATGTATAAATATTCAAATGTTCACGTCAAAAAAATATTTTTAGCAGTCATATAAGTACTGAAAATCCACTATTATTCATTTCATATGCAAAGTGCATTTAATTCGAAGCGTTTTCTTTTCAGCAGATATGTTGAAAGGTTTCAAGTATTAAAATTTTGTTCGAATACAAACATTTTGCAACACCTTTTCCTTATTAATATTTAAATTATACTGATTTAGAATTATATTAGTGTTTTATATTTGTTTATGAGAAACATATAATTAATTATGATACTTATAATACCAAATATATGTAAATTATTGAAATCATTGAGTATTTATCAAGAAAAAAGTGTGTCAATATCAGCTTTTTAAAAAATATTTGAATGAAAAACGTTTTGTGTGAATGCCTTAAGAAATCTTAATTTTAAGCCCTTTCCTAATTTTTTTCTTTTGGAAAAGGAGGGCTTATAATTGAGATTTTACGGTAGTTTTGTTTTGCCGTTATTATTATTATTATTATTATTATTATTATTATTATTATTATTAATCTGCACCAAAAGCGTATATTTTAATTAGTTTTGGACGTGCTGTATTAAATAGATATAATTTTTTATGTTATGATTTTTATGTTAATTTCTTTTAATTGAAATCCCCCACTATATGATACAATATACTAAAATTTATCTTAATGATCGTCATAAATAGAACCTTTACTTTTTAAATATGATGCTTAACTCATTAGGTCTCATGCAGTGTCATTGTGCTGTTCCCATTTAATGTCAGAAAGAGCTACAACATTTGATATTGTTATGTAAATACTGATGCATTTGGATTCTCTCAAAGTCACCATACTGTAAAAAATCTACGTAATGTTCCTGACGTTTACTGTGCAACATTCCTGGGTTTTCTCGGATTATTTCAGCTGATCCAAGAATACCGAGAAATCTAGTGTAACATCTTCCACAATATTGTATAACTTTTCGGAATACTTGAGAAAGTGGAATTTACTGATCAACTATGAAACGTTCCATATGTTTTGTGTGTATCATTCCTTAGTTTTCTCAGGTATACTTTTGAACTTTTGTGTAACTTTTCAGAATTATTGTAAATAATTCCTATCGGAGATCGGTGGATCGAATAATTGGACATCTGTGATCTGTGTAAAGTTTCATTTGTTTTGTGTGTAACTGACTTGTGTAGGTTTCCTGGCATTTCTTTGGGGAAATCCTTTTGGGGAAAACCTGTGTCAGAAAGGTGCCACAGGTATTCTCAGGAACTTTACACCAAATTTTTTACAGTGGATGCTTAGCTTTATCTAATTAATTATTTATTTATTTTTGAAAAATCGTATGTATATCGTATGTTTATGTAAACCGTATAAGTAGTACATATTATTTGTATGTTAACATCATTTTTAATTATTAAAAATTACATATATTTAGTTTTAAATATTAAAACACCCTTTTCGATACAAAATAAGACAGGTGATTTCATACTCTATGGCATTTTTTAACGTAAAATAAGTTTTTCTATTGCGCTGCGCAATACATTTTCATAGTTTTTCAAATATCCCTTCGGGCTCAAAATTTCCGAAAAATAGCTGTACATTTTATTGTAAAATCCTTTGAAGAAATAAACAATAATATTAAATTTTTGTGTATATATTTTGATTTATTCATTTTGAACGAAAATATTGCACTACAAAATTAGATGTATATTTTTGTCTTTCCTTCTTTATAGATGTGTGCAAAGGAAATATTTCTGTGACAAGAGCTAAGTGGAAGAAACCTGACTGTTGCCAAAGGAAATATTAGGTTAAGAAATTACATTTTGTAATGTGGAAGGTTGTAAATAAGTATTTGTTTTGTATTTTATTTTGAAGGATGTAAATGAATATTTGTTTGGCTTTAAATGAGAGTGTTTTATTGTGTAATTTTTAAATTTATAGCTTTTTTAATATATTTTTTTCTTTATAATTAATAAACAGGATAATTCAACAGCGGTTATCATACTTACTATAATTTTTTTCATGACCATTTGATATTTGTGTCCATAATAAGCTCAGAAAACATGTTGATAAAATTACATGTACTTCTTCAATTAAAAAAATAATAATAATATGACTCCTAGAAAAAAAAAATAGTGCTCCTCTAAAGAAGGAATAACTTTTTTTTCTCCCGGTAGTTTTGTAAAATAAAAATTTACCAGAAGGACCCGTGCGAAGCTTCCGCACTGCAATCTTCCAGATTATTTCCTGGTACGTTTTAGCACTAATTTTTTATTAACTGATTTTTTTTAATCAAACAACACGTTTTAACGAAATGTGGGTGTACTATCTCATAAAACTTGTTCAAACACTTTTCGAATGATACCTCATTCATCGTTGTATGTGCATAGAAAAAAGGATGTTGACAACACAAATAAAAAAGCGAATTGCCTATGGAACTTAAACATGGGATGTTCAAACTTTGTGGTCCAGCAGCAATTTAAGTGACGTCAGAAATATTAACAGCTTAATGAAACATTAAAAAAAAAAAAT
Source organism: Maratus michaelseni (assembly GCA_963931845.1). Lineage (NCBI taxonomy): Eukaryota > Metazoa > Arthropoda > Arachnida > Araneae > Salticidae > Maratus > Maratus michaelseni. The sequence goes on along the minus strand of OZ007590.1, from coordinate 105,888,245 downwards.
ACTTACAATTTTTGTGAATCCTAATGAATTGTATATCTAAATGGAAGATAATCCTTAAATTACGTAATCTACTGGTGCTCCGATACAGTACGCATACACGAAACCATGATTAAACAAATAAACAATAAGTGACGCACGCGTAAAAATTAAATATAAACCGATTAAAAGCTTGATATTTTTGCAGAAAGTACGAGCAAGTAATAAATTAACAATCGTATTTTAATTTTTATAGGATGACGTCATCTGATAATGCAGTATTTTATTTTTGTGGCAACACTTATTTGATGAAAATCTTTCATTTCATTTATGAAAAAAATGCCGATTTAATCTTTAATTAACTGCCATTTTTAATCAAAAAACATGTTTTAACGAAATGTTAAGTGTGCTATGTCAGAAGCCTGTTCAAAATCCTTTCATATGCTATCTCATTCGTCGTTCTGCGTTTTGTATTTTCTTAGAAAAAGGGATGTTGACAGGAGAAATAATATATATGATCGTTTTGAGGTTTATAGTTAATTTGTTCAACTAGAACTAGAACTTATAGCATATTATGAATTATTAACAAAATAAATAAATCGCAATTCCTAAATTAATACTTTGGCATTTATAAATGTGTCTTATCTAGAAAAATGTTTCGTGAGTCTTCTGTATTATTACATATTAATAATAATAAAACACTGAAACATGTCACAGTGTGGCTGAATGAGTGAATGTAAGAATGTCTTAGCTGATTGAGTATTGAGTTATTTAAATATGTTTAACTCGCATAGCTCAATAAATAGTAAGAGTTCAGTTGATTTAGCTGAGGGAATAAGCGTCAGAAAATCACTGAAAAAGATATAGTAAATTATATTCATGTATGAAAATACATCTTTTGTTTTTCGAATGACGTCATTTTCATTTTGCTTTACATATTACTTACTACGATAGATTATTTACTGTTATTCTATTTACACGGATTACTTAATATTATTTCTCAATAAATAATCTGTGTTCTGCTCTTCTGCTCTTCTGCTCTTCTGCTCTTCCGCGATTAATGCGTAACTAAACGGAGTCATTTTAATACGTTTACATTTTATGAAAATCATTGAAATTTTTCTTTGAAATGTGACGCAAGTTTCAATAGTGAAATCACGCTTCTGATTGGTGGAATGCAATAAAGCAAATTTATTTTATGTAACTACGGTTGTTGCCACACGGAAAGCTACAAATTTAGCCTTCTTTTCTTGCTACGTAAGAGAAATATATATATATAGATACTTTTCGTTTAGTTACTAAAATACACCTGCTTTCAAATTGTGGTATTTTGAAGTTATTGCTTTTGATGAATTATGTTTTATTGCATTTTTATGAGCGGTTTTTAACACCTGTCATGCAACAATTTTCATTAATTATGTTTAAAATATATATATTATATTTATAAAAAACTAAGAGAGGTAAATCTCTCTATATTTGAAAATATGCATCTTTCTATCGCAGTAAGTGTATTATCATCCCTCTGAATTTCTTACCAAAGCAGTTGGCAATCATCCAAATAAATATATAAATCACTATACAATTAAAATTTTGTATAATTATGTAAATATCACATTAAACCTATGCTATATATAGCTATAAATTATTAGGAGATACACACGATTCATTTATTCAAACGCAAGTATATTTTTAAATTCAAGAACACTTAAATATTAAAAGAGTTTTGAAGAATCATTTCAAATTTTACTTTAAATAAACCAAAAGAAAAAAATTATAAATATCATAGTCTTACTTATCAGAAAAAATTTTAGTTAGAAAAAAAGATGAGACTATAAGTATACATTGTTTTCTTAAAAAATTGGTTAATTCAGATAAGAAGGGTTTTGTTTTCAAGAAATCACGAAAAGCTACTTGAAAAATAAATATATTTTATAATTGTTGGTAGAATTATATTTATAATGATTTTGAGATATTTAGTTGAAATGTAAGTACATAAAATCCTACTTGGGATAAAAATGTTTTTAGATATCCTTTTATCATTGAAAAAAAAAAATTTCTTTTTTCATAAAAGTATATTAGAATATACGAAATGAGTTATACTTTACGGTTAAATTGTATCGAAGTACTTCATTATAATAAAAACGTACGAAAGATTCCAAATATCAGTTTTTCGATTTATATACATGTAAAATATTTTAATCAGTGGATAAATTTAATTAATCAATATTATCTGAGTTTATAAGCTTTAAATTAAAACACACGTAAAAAAATAAGCACTTTTTGTTAAATTTTAAAATAATTTCAGATTTAATTACTAACTTACCTGTTGTTGGTTCATTTCTATTGTGTGTGATATCCCAAAGCTTTAATTTATTTTAATAAAAATAGTGACTTTAAAATCAATACATATTTGTAAAAGTCTTTCAATAGATTTTTTGTTTACATGACGGTGAAACATTTATACATTTTGGTTAAATAGAATATATAACGAAAAGGAGAAATGTGCCGGGAAATAGAATATATAATTGAAATGCAATTTTTATTGATATTAGCTTTGTTTAACAGGTATTATAAAAATGGAATTGTAATTTACAATAAATAGTATAATCAATTATTGTAGAATATTTTTATTCAACCATTTGGTATATTTTTGAAAATATACCTTGCATTTATTAAGAGTAAATACAAAATTATAGTTTATTAATAAAAAAAAACTATTTAAAAATAAAAATTAATTAAATATGTCAAAAGTGATGAAGTGCTTCCAAACATGAAGTGCTGCCAACTACATTGATTTAAAATCTATTATTTTGAAATTGTGTAATTATGTGCATATTACAATTGGAAAAAATGACAAGCTATAGAAAATGCTACAGAAAAGCTACATGACAAGCTACAGAAAAAAATTGCAGCATAGATAATGTCTATATTGATTACGTTACAGCTTGAAAGAAAATTACTGTTCTTAAAAAATTCGATTTTTTAAAATTAATTTTCACATTTCTATAGTGTGTAGACACTTCTCCTACTACGATTGTGTGAAATTCAAAATATTTTTGAAGTTTCAGTCAATTGAAAGCAACTGCGGACAGACTGAAAAACATGTATATACTAACCTGCGGAACACAGCTGCACGCATGTTGAATTCTTTGTTTCATTGGTATAAATGCAGGTTTGCGTTAAAACGATTAACTGAAAATTTTCACACACTTTGCCGTTAGTAAAACCTTCTTTTATCTATTAAACACTTTTTCTTGTAACGAGATTTCGCCGTGTAAAGTAGCGTATAAATGGCCAACCAAACAACTTTTCCTTTTTGGAAATTAAAGAGTATTTATTTTTTGGAGTCATTAATATTTTATGTGGGGGAAAAATAAAAATAATGAAATTTTTTAGCCACGTTGAAGTGAGGGAAAAAGTGCGAAAAAATGACACCTCTTTCAAACGACTACCATTTTACCAAATGTTGTTCAATTTCAATAAAAATATGTTCACGCTCTTTCCCCTCTCTTTTCACAAAGAAAAAATTAATATGTTTTCTGAAAAATTTTATTTGTTTCGGATGACTTTGACAATAAGTGCACACAGGATACCATCTGCAACTGACATGATTATCACTGACACAATATCAGCATCAATTTTACTAATTACTGTATAATAAAAATACTTTTTTAGTAAATACTCTGAATAATAGGTGGGTAAAATTGTTTTTGTGTTATTTTATTCCTTGTGTGAAAAAACAAAATCCAAGTTGATCTACTTTTTCAAGCCCATATAATATATATATATATATATATATATATATATATACTGATCCCAAAAATTAAGGGGGAGTGACTGGACGCTTCCGATTTTACACGTTTTGACGATTATCTATTGAAATTCGTAACGATTTGTCCTTGAACTTCGAGGATGTAAAAAACATGTTTCACTTCAATTATTCATTGGAGATTTAGTCACGAACAGAATGGGGGGACCAATAATAAATTTAATGATAAAATAATATTTGCGATCCCCGATGTAACAGAAAATGCTCACAATGGTCTGTCAGTGTAGCATTTGACTATGTAGATCCTGTTATACGTTTGTGTGTATTTGTGTAAGCATATTCCAGAAGGTGTTAACTTTTCTGTGAAAAACTCACATGTTTTTTTGTTTACGGCATACAGAGTTCTCAACCAAATTTAAAACCACTTTCCGAAAACTTGACAAAAAACACTAGAAACGTTATACAGCAATTAAAAAAAGAATATATTGCATATTTTATAAGATATGAGCATTTGTATGAAATTCTTCTCAACTGCGCATTTGTGAAAGATACAAAAATTTGTATTTCATTATTTGGCAGTCAGCTATTTAGGGTACCTTATATAAAAAGTCCAGTCAAATTCAAACACATAGTCGACAATTTCTATCTACATCTATCTAAATTGAAGTTTTATGGAATTCTGTGCATTAATTCTGAATTACAGAACCTACAATACTTTGTGCAATAGATAGACGGGCAACGATCCAAAAATAACAAATCGTGTTCAGGATATTACAAAACATGTAAATCTATTAAAATCGGAAATCGTGCATTTTCTCGAATCCATTGCTTTTTTCATATTAGTATACGAGAAAGTGAAAATAGATGTCGAATTCTAAATTCTACATATGTAAAATAAATTTTATTTTAAAGAAGTATTTATTTTATTCTGTTTTTTATTTTTATTTTATTTAAAAATATATTCGTGTTAAAAATTAAATTTATAAACAACATTATTATTATTATTTTTTTTTACTTTTTAGTACAGTTATGTTACAAATGAATTTTATATTAAAACAGTTTTATGGATTATTTAAATTTTTATTACTTTAAATGTGGTGCCGAGAGCTATAATGATCTAGAAGCTGCATGGGTTCGTAAAAAATTATTAAACGCCCCGTCCCACCCGGTACCGCTGGTAGATGCATTAAAGTTATCGACATTGGCTCTTAAAATTTTCCGATGGTATCTTCCGTAATCAGGCCGTGACCATTCTGGTAAAGTGTTGAAACGGAAGGTACCTGTGATGGGCACTCGCGGCCTTTTCCCCGAAGTACCCGTGGTCTACTTGTAATCTGAGGTATGTTATTGCTGTGTTTTGTCTTTGCATTTGATATTCATATTACATAAATGAGAAAAACAATTATTTCTTCCTAAACCATAAACTAAAGTTAGAATATTACTATAAATACTCATTCGCTGTTTTTACTCGCATATAATAAATAATAATAATAATAATAAAACAGTATTTTATATTAAAAAAAATATTTTGGATCACACATAAGTTTTTTTGACAATTATAAGCTATGTTTCTATATTGACATTCTTAAAAAACAAAAATTTTATTAATTTATTATTGCCTTGAATAGTATAAACATATCCATGGATTGTGCCTAGCCTGCTTTTTTGAGATCGACTCTCCCCCCTCCCGCTCGTCAAAACACAAACAATTTTTTTTTTTCCGTTATGAAATAACACCTAATATTAAACAACTATAATTAAACTTTTTTTTCAAAATATTAGATTATGTGTTATCATAATTACTATTACATATGTTATCATTACTATTACATATGTACTGTTTAAGTATAAACTTTCTATATTTCTTTGAAATCTAAAAGTATTAGACAAACTTCAATTCATTTCAAAGAAGTAAAGTTTGGTCGGATATTGAGAGCTATTATTTTCGAAACTAAGTTGACAGAAGAATCTTTTCACAATTCTGCTTTTGTCTGGAAATCCTTATACTTTCAGCGAAATTTCCTTTTAAATCAGATGCTTGGTTTATTTATACAATGAAAAGTGATAATAAGTTCCATTTTTCTCCCCTTATCTTCACCAGTTTTTTATGTTATCTGACGTACCATCTTTCTTCTGTCAGATGAAATATTTTTATACTTGAAGCCTTATAAAAAATACAGCAAGATCATCGAATTCAAGTTTCAAAAACTTTTACTTTTCACTGTATTTATGGAAGTGGAAAATTGATTAAAGGCTGACTGACTGTTATGAAAAAAAATTATATACAGTCGACAGTAAAAACAAACTTCCTACTAACTCAGATAAAAACTTCGTATATAAATGTGACTGGTACCAGTCGAACAGTAATAACGTCTACTAATTAATTCTATTACTAACATTTACTCAGTGTGTCGTTTATATATAGAAATTATACTAAGCTTTAAACTTTTCAAAACTAACAGCTAAAACTGACATCATATTTAGATTCTTCGGTAAATTGTACCTTCGGCTATCAAACAGAAAGTTATACGGTAAAGTTTTCTAGAAATTATGAAAGTTTAATGTTCAGAACTCATAATGTTATATTCATTTTTATTCGTTACGAAATAGATTGCAATGTTGGTAGTTTTTTAAGCATAACTGCGAAACTACTTTCAGGATGAGCTGTAATTTTAAATTCAGATATGAAGCTTCTAGAAATCTATTTATGTTAAACAATTAATAGGTTACAATTAATAGTTTACAATTAATTTTGTCCCTAAATATAATTTCAATGTATATACATTTTAGAAATTAATTTATATATATAAAAAATAGGATTTGTAACCTATGAATTGTTTAACAGAAATCGATTTTTAGAAGCTTCAAAAATGCGAATTCAAAATTTCAGCTCTTTTCACCAAGCACTTTTTGAGATATACTTAAAAAACTATCAGCGTTGCAATCTGTTTTGAAACATCTGAAAATGAATTTGACATTAGGAGTTCTAAAATCAAATTCAACTTAACTCCTAAAATAATAGGGCCGAATGACTTCTGCTTAGTATCTGACGTGAAATGTACCGAATAATGTATACATGATGTGATGTCAAAATTAGGTGCTAATGTTGCAAATATTAACGTTCGTTTAAATTTCTACATGTAGACCCTTAAGCTAAATTTAAGTATAGCCATATTTCGTAGACGTTATGACTAATCGATTGGTACATTTTTGTACGATAATTTCCCGAAGAGTTAGTAAAGCGGTGTTTTTTATTTTATTATTTTATTTTTTATTTTATTATTTTATTATTTTTTTTTTACGATTGTAGAATAATTGATAGGAATGCGTTTTTGTAAGCATTTCATAATAAAATGTAGACATTTTTTAAGAAAACCATTATAGTAAGTATTGCATAAAGAAAAAAATGCGTATGTAAAAAATTTTTGGAAGAGGACAGATAGCATTAACTTTCATTAGAAAACAAGTTAAGATGGTTAAAGAATATATTTGTACAGTAATCCGTAAATACAATATTTAGAGATACAATCAGGCCTACAGAAATTCCAGACCGGTATTGCAGGAATAAAGGGGTTATGGGAGTTGAAAAAGAAAAAGAATAATTTATGAAGCTGTTTTGACGTCTAGCAACAAGGTAAAAATAGATATGTTTTTCTATTAAAGAAACCAGGGGATCCAACCAGTGATTCCCAGATTATAGAACATTAGTAAAACTTTTTTTTTTTTTTTTTTTTTTTTGGAAACTCTAATAGATTTATACTTTCTTCTATCTTTACAAGAAAAAAGGATCGGATTTATGAAAGTTTTCAACTTCCGGTATTTGACGAATTTATACGTTTTAGAAGGTCCTGAACACTACTAGTTGACTGTTTTTAGAAAATGTCTGCCTGCGAGTATGTGTGTCTATCTGTTTGTGTGTGTCTGTATGTGACAAAAAGTTGTGGGCGCTTTATCTCAATAACTAATGCAAGGAATTTAATAAAGCTTTAGATTCAGTTAAGCTTTGATATAAAGTGGGGCGCTGGTTAGTGTTTGGTTTAAATCATCTAACAGGTGGCGTTGCTGTGCTGCATCATTCACGATTTCCTCAAAAGCTTCATCTCAAGAACTAATGCACGGATTTTCATTAAAATTCAGATTTTGTTAGACGTTGATATATGTTGTTGATGATTAGGTTTTGGTGTAAATCGCCCAACAGGTGGCGCTACTATGCTGCATTTTTCAGCATTTACACGATTTTAGAGATACAGTGATCTCTCACTTATACGCGACCTCTGTTATACGCGTTTTTCACTTATGCACGTTTTTCCCGCAGCCCCGGCCAGCAAAATAGGAAAATAATGCTAACACTTATTCATTTATACGCGAAACCTAAAATGCCACTTTCACTTATGAGCGAAAATTTTTTTTCTAGTTGCTTATCGCAAGAACGTACCCTTCCTGTTCTGTCTCATGGAATGCATTCACACGCCCTTAATCCATTTTTCGGATTCTTCCAAGAACGCGTTATGTTTCACTTGTGATTGACATTGAGAGGGGAGATCGGGTTACATACGAAAATGTTGACGTCACTAAAAGTCGCAGCCAATCGGTGTGGACGTTAAGCACTGCTCGCGGAACAGGCTTTAGGTTTGCGTTACTACGCCATTCGCTTACGTACTGCGCAGTGTATAAAAAATGGCAAATCGTACGAACTTTTCGCTTTCTTTAAAAATGGATATCATAAAATTTTGACTAAAAATGCTTTAAATAAAAAACAGCGTTAGCTGATCATTTCAGTATTCCAGAATCAACTTTAAGAGGAATTCTGATAAGCAGAGAATCTATAAATGCAGCTTATCTAGAATGTGGAATAAAGGTCAATAAAAGGAGTCGAATTCAAAGCGGAAAGAACGAAGAATTCGAGAAAGTTTTAGTTCTCTGGTTTAAAGAAACTCGTGCATCCAACATTCCTGTAAGCATTGAACTTCTAAGAGAGAAAGCCTTGGAATTATCGAAGATTTATGACATGGAAAACTTTTCTGCGGCACACGGATGGGTTGAGAAATTCAAGATTAGACATGGATTGCCAACTCGTGTCCTCTCTGGTGAAAGTGGAAGTGTCAATAATGAATCTGTTGAACAACGGAAAAAAGACGCCTGATTTAGTTAAAGAATACGAACCGAAAAAAAATTACAATTGCGACGAAACTGGACTTTTCTATCGAGTAACGCCCGACCGAACTTTGGCGTTTAAAGGAGAACCATGCCATGGTGGAAAAAAAAAGTATAGAAAGGTTAACTGTGTTGCTGTGCTGCAATGCCGATGTTCGGATAAACTGCCTCCACTAGTCATTGGGAAATCAAAGAATCCCCGATGTTTCAAAAATGTAAAGAAACTTCCATGTGATTATGCTAGTAATAAAACGGCATGGATGACTTCGGGCATTTTTCTGGATTGCCTGCACAAATTTGACAGTAAAATGGAAACAGAGAAACGAAAAGTGATCCTATTTATGATGGAACAATGCCCAGCACACTCAAAAGATCTTCCGCCTCTCAACTATAAAAAAGTTTTGTTTTTTCCAGCCAATTGCACAAGCAAACTTCAACCTATGGATCTGGGCATCATTCGTTGCGTGAAAGTGCAGTACAGAAGAATTTTAATCCGGCGTCTTCTTGCTGCTATAGAAATGAAACGTTCTGTGAATGATGATTTGAAGCAGATCACTGTCCTTGATGCTATTCACATGATGTGCTCGTCATGGACAAACATTACTTACATCTGTATCAAAAACTGTTTTAAGAAGGCAGGATTTCTGCTCCCAGAAGAAAAGGAATGCGAAGACGATAAAGAAACACAAAGCGAGGCCGATGTAAACGAAGATGATTGGAATGCTATATCTGGCGCACTGGCTTCAAGAACTTTCTCCGTATTCGTGTATGTCGACGAAAACTTAATTACAACTGAGATGCGGGATATCAGCGATATTGCAGCGGAAAATGGCAACAACAAGGGCGAAGATGTAGTAGACGATGAAGGAGAAACAGCAAAAGTTCTCCCAACCCACACAACAGCATATGAAGCATTGGAAACGCTGCTGGATTTTTTTCAATTTAATTCCGGAAGCAAAAGACCTTTTTCGCACCTAGATGAACTTGAAAAGACTCTCATCGACAGTTCCCGAAAACAAAAACAAACCTTTATTGAGGACTCTTTGTAAAGAAAATGCAATTTAATAAAAGTTCCGTACGTATGTAACAACTTTGAATTTTTACACTCTTATTAAATTACAATATATAAACGGAAATTATGTGCGTATTTATTTAATAGTGTATTAGTAGTGTACTGTTAGTATTAGTTACGTTAACATTTCGCGTTTAAGTTTTTTTTATGGTTTTTCACTTATGCGCGAATCTCATTTGTGCGCGATAATTTCGTTGTCCCCTTTTGTCGCGCATAAGTGAGGAGAGATCACTGTAGTTATATCTTCAGAATTAATGCATGGAATTATAATATGTTATAAGATAGTATGTAGTTTTACATTTACATTTTTGAAATGTTTTTCAATAAATGATAAGGACAAATATTTCCTTAAAAGCTTAACATACTCTAAATAAAATCTACATTTTAAAATAATTTATACATTTTTACTGGCTCAAGATTTGAGTACAATATGCAATAATCTTTTAAAACACATTATTGCATACTAATAGATTCTGAAGTTTAAACTATTACTGAATATGTGTCTAAAATATTAAATGTACATCAGAACAAAACAATTTTATGTAAAAACCATATACAAATGATTAAAGTGGTATATTTATTTAATTTTACTTGTTTTAAAATAATGTAAATTGAAAATTTTATATAAATGCTTTTTATAGATTCTACAAGTACGAAATGTAATTTCAAATTTAAATTAATTCAAATTTAAATGATTTAAACATACAAAACGTAAACAAAATTACACAGCAGGCTCTAACATTACTCTTTTGTTAATATACAGTTTCGAGAACCTTTTGTTCTAAGTATTTAAACCGTAGTTATTTACGAAAATACTTTTCTTCATAACCATCATATTAAAATTGTTTTTTAAGGAAAAAAATGCACAAACATTTGTTTTTTAATGTTCGCATTTCAAAAAGAGGGAATTACATTTCCTTAGAATTACAAATGTGCGTGAAATCTCTTAAGCAGGATTATATTTAATGTACTATAAAAGCCTCACTATGAATTTTAAGATCATTACATTAAAACACTTTTTATAACTAACATTAAATGATAATCTCTGAAAAATAATATTCTTTTGTTAAAATGAATTTAAATTTAATCAAAGCAACGAATACAATTACGCTATTCAGTTTTTATAGCACGAACCATTTCTAAAAATATCTTAGAGAATTTTTAATAATATTATCAATGCCTATTTCATTTTCTATTTAAAACAAGAAACATTTTCAAATGTAAAATATCACAAATAACATGTTTATATCAAGTATATCATTAATTAGCAAACAATCAATAATATCAATCAGACGAGTAGACTCGTTGTTTTTATATGAATAAAACCTTATTGGCATATTTTATTGTTCCACTGTAGTGAAGATAAATTTATATATATATATATATATATATATATATATATATATATATATATATATATATATAATCTGACCTAGGGTATCATTTATATTCCTCTTGAGCACTAAGCTGACATATCGATGGTCTTGGAGTGTCATGTTTCTACCGCGACCTCCAAAATTCATTCTCGCAGCAATTCCATATCCAGAGGTCTTTTTAAAACAATATTATACTCCTCGACACATCTTTTGGTTTGATAACTTGAGTGACACTTTCCCCTACCTGGAGACACTCAACTGCTCAATCACGATCGTATTCAATCAAATGATGTTGGATACGCCGATAACTCAGTTACTATTTATCACTACAAAAAACACGCAATCTCAAAATAAAATATTCACTAGTGTACTGAAACTCATTTAATAACTTTTTCGTTATTCACAACACTAAATAAAAATGGTCGAGAGCCGATATTTACACAACTTCTCTGATCGGCATCTCAAACCCAACTCACAATCACAAGTTTTTTTTTTCTTTTTAACATTTTACATAGACGGCGCTTCTAGCGGCAACATACCGCCGGGCCTTGAATGATGCTAACATTCAATAATATAAATGCAATATAATTCAAACACAATCTCTAAATGAAAAATACAATCTAAAAAAAAACACAATTTCTTCTCAAAAATACTACACTAAATAAAATACTAAATTTACAAATATAAACACAAGAATTCAATACACTGCAGGAAAATATATAGTTTAATAAAACAAGTGTATGAATTTAAGTAGTTAATAAACCGTCATTCACATATGGCAAAACAACAATTTTTGTGACTGGCCTTTTATATGTGCCATTTTTATCTTTCAAGGTGACAACTCTTATGATATTGTCTTGGCCTGGATGAATTTTAATACTTCGGGCCAAATGCCATTTTAAAGGGCAATAATTATCAGAATTTTTTACTAATACTAAATCTCCCTCTTTTATCTTTACCCTTCCCTTGTACCATTTAGGTCTATTTAAGAGCTTGTTCAAATATTCCGATGATAATTTTTTCCAAATATGTTGTCTTAATTTTTGAACTAATTGCCATCTGCTCAACCTATTCATAGGAATTTCTGTATAATTTGCTTCTGGTAAGGCCATTAAAGAGGAACCAATATGGAAGTGAGCAGGTATCAAAGTTTCAACATCATTTGGATCATTTGAAAGGGGGCAGAGTGGCCGAGAATTAAGAACTGCCTCAATTTGAGTAATAAGAGTCAAGAATTCCTCATAGCTTAAAATAGTTTTACCTACAACACGTTTTAAATGGTATTTAAGGGATTTGATATTTGCCTCCCACAAACCTCCAAAGTGAGGAGCTGAAGGGGGATTAAAATGTCAGTTAATACCTTCATTAGCTAAATAATTTTCTATTTCCTCCTCACTTTTATCTTTAAATAAAGATCTGAGAATTGCTCTTAATTCTTTATTGGCACCAACGAAATTTCGACCATTATCACTATATATATCAGAAGGTTTGCCCCGCCTTGCTATAAAGCGTTTAAGTGCTGCTAAGAATGCTTCACTTGTTAGATCATTTACTATTTCAAAATGCAAGGCTTTTGTAGTAAAACAAACAAATACACAAATAAATATTTTTTTTACCTGTTTACTTCTACCCACGAAGTTTTTCACTTCAAAGGGACCACAGTAGTCCAATCCAGTACGCATAAATGCTCGGGCCATAGTTACTCTAGAAGCTGGCAAATCAGCCATTTGTTGCTCTGAATTCTTAGAATTTACCTTTTTGCAAGTCATACAATTGAAAAGGATTTTACGAACTATATTTCTAGCAGATAAGATCCAAAATTTGTTTCGGATGAGAGAAAGAGTTGTCTCAGCACCTGCATGGAAATACAAATTATGAAAATATTTAATAACACAAAAAGTAAAACTATGGTTTGAAGGAATAATCATTGGATATTTTTGATGCTCAGTTAAGTTACTGTTTCTCAGTCTACCACCAACTCGGATTACACCATTATCATCTAAAAACGGGCACAATTTTTTCAGTTTACTACTGTTAGGGATTGCATTACCCTTTTCCAAATACTGCATTTCCTTCACGAATGAAGTCTTCTGGATGTTTTTTACTATACAGAATAAGGACTGAGAGAGTTCACTGCTGGTTAAAGTTCCACCTTTGGGATACAAGGGATTTCTACAGTTATGGATAAATCTATTACACCATGCTACTACTCTTTGCAGTTTTATGAATGAAGAACTGCAAAGAGTGAATGTCTAAAGTGAACTGTGTTAAATAAGGTACATACTTCAGAAGTGAGAAACTGTGAATGTCTAAAGGCTCAACAGTGTTAAATAAGGTACATACTTCAGTTACTGATGGTGCTTTCAATTCACGGATAAACAGCTCACTGGTTTCAACAAAAATAATATCAGGAGACTCCACCATCTCAGGCTGTTGTAGGAATGATGGACCGAACCACCATAAATCACATTGCTGGATCTTGATGGGATCTAGGCCTCTAGAAATGAGATCTGCAGGATTTTGCTTAGAAGGTACATAATTCCACTGATCAATCGAAGTTAAACTTTGTATAATCGATACTCTATTTGCGACAAATGTCTTTGGATCATTCGACTCCTTTTTTAACCATGCAAGTACAAAAGTACTATCTGTCCAAAAACAAGTTTTAGAAACTTCTTGCTTTAGAGCACTTAACACTTTTTGCATCAACTTAGATAATAGGACTGCGGCAGAAAGTTCTAGGCGAGGGATAGTAATATGCTTTAGAGGAGCCACTCTAGATTTATTAGTGAGCAGTTTGATAGCAGAATCATCATATGAATTAATAGATTTTACATAAACGACCGCACCATAAGCAAGTTCAGAAGCATGTGAAAAACCATGCAATTCCACACAATTAGATTAAATTCCACACAATTAGAGATAATACAAATCTTGGGATATTGATCATATTTACAGTTTTTAAGGAAATAAGAAAATTAGTCCATTCGATATTTTCTTTCACTGGAAGATAATCACACCAATCTATTTTCAGCAACCATAATTTTTGGAGGAAAACCTTGGCCTTCGTAATTATTGGACCTATCAAACACAACGGGTCAAATATTTTAGCAATTTGCGATAATACTGAGCGTTTGGTATACCTTTCACTTTCCTCTATAATTAAATTAAATCCAAAACAATCTGGTTGCGGCTTCCACAATATTCCTAAAGTTTTTGTCTCATTGGAAAATGAATATTCAGATATTGCACTATTACACAAAAGAGAAGAATTATTTACTAACCATTTGTGAAGATCCATACTTCCCTTCTTTAACAAAGATATCAGTTGTTGTTGGATCTCTTTAGCTGTGTCTAGATCATCAGCACCTGTCAAAATATCATCCATATATACGACTTGAAATAATACATTTGCAGCTAAAGGAAATTCCTTTCCTTCATCTCTAGCTAGTTGGGTAACGGTTCTTGTTGCTAAAAAAGGGGCACTCGTTGTGCCATAAGTCACCGTACATAATTTATACACCTTAACTGGTTCATGTACCTCAGGTTTAAGCAAGATTCTCAATAAATCTCTTTGACTCGGATGTATCAATATCATACGGTACATTTTTTTAATATCTGCTACATAAACAAATTTGTGCTTTCGAAATCGCAACATTATACTAAATAACTGATCTTGGATTGTTCCTCCTTTATACTGCAAAATATTTAAAGATTTTCCGGTAGAAGTTAATGAGCTAGCGTTAAAGACAACTCTTAATGCTGTGCTACTTGATTCAGCACGGAACACGCAATGATGGGGTATGTAATATGTGATATCTGGTTCGTCAGATTCTATCACGTCTTCCATATGACCCATACTTAGATACTCTTGCATAAAGACTTTATAAAGATCATTAAATTTAGGTTCTCTAAGTAAGCGATTCCATAATGAATTTAAAACTTTCATAGCCTTTTTCTTTGATTCACCAAGACAAGATGGGTCTTCCTTAATTTCCTCCATTTTTACCATGTATTGCCCTGTTGCAATTCTGGAATAATTTTTCAGAAAATGTTCTTCACAAATTTCTGATTCCTTATTTCTAGAAACTTCAGACTCTCTCTCTATGTTTTCTATTTCCCAAAAATCTCGAATTATCCTTTCTAACTCCAAATTACCTGTTATCAACCCATAATGTATATTACTTTCACCCTTAGCCGGAAGGCTGCTAACAATATAACCAAAAACACTTTTTTGTAACACTATTCTAGTATTTAATGGTTAGGGGTAAATTTGACCTGGCCTTAAAAATTCATAGAAAATTTCTGCACCCAAAAGCAAATCAATAGAGCCTGGCACATTAAACTTTTCATCAGCTAATTTGATGTTATTTATCGATGGAATACAAGTCTCAAGCGGTTTAGAGGGCGTAAATTCCGTAATTTTCGGAACGACTTAAAAGTCTAATTTTAAATAAAAATCTTTATCTCTATTCGAAATAGTTGTGTTAACTCTAGATCTTACATTAAGGGACAAATTATTTATTCCTGAAATAGAAATACAGTGGAACTTCCCTTTAACGAAGTCTCTATTTTACGAAATTTTCTACTTAACGAAATTTTCTGCAGAACTTTGACTTTGAACATCATTAGCATGTAAATTAATCTCCATATTACGAAATATATATTCTATATAACGAAGTTTATTCCACTTTTGTACGTGTACAGAATTCAAACTACGAGGTTGCTGTTGCGATGGTTATGCGAATTTTATGTCAGCGGATTGCATGGAAATGAACACATTTAAATAATTTCCATTCTGCTTGGTGTTAAATAAAACAACTTTTTTTCACACTAAGAAAAACACTTGATATCATTACTCTCCCACGTCGAAACTCCAGCGCTGACTGTTGGGGGAAGTTAAAATCCCCTCTATACATTCAATGATATAGAAGATACAGTGACGCAATGGCATCAGATGCATTAAAGCAAAAAATATCAATTAGAGTCCGATAGTTATCATTCTGACATTTTATTGCTGATAGACAATTGCTTTGTACATCCACAAGAATGTACTTCAAAATGCAAATCGAAGAACATCAAAACTAGTTTTGTTCCTGCGAAATCAACTTCTAAAATTCAGCCCTTAGTCTAAGGAATAATAAAAAAAATCTCGAAGTACATGATCACAAAAGACAGAAAAAAACAATGTAGTGACAACATTAGTTTGAGAACGTATGTATCAGAGCTGTTGAAAGCTTGAGCCAAAACTTGGGAATGTGACATGATTTCATCGACCGTACACAACTGTTTCGTAAAAGACGGCTTCATAATTAAAACTGAATTAAGTGCTTCTGAATCCAATACATGTTTGTCCTATCTGACAGAAAAATATAACCATGAATTTAAGTTGATTTCTATTTAACGAATTTTCTTCATAACGAAGTTCTTAAGTGTAACGATGAGACTTCGTTAAATGGAAGTTTCACTGTATTAGACTTTTCGCCTTTCAAATTTAGTTTATCTACTAACCTTTTACTCATAAACTTAGAGTTTGCACCGAAATCTAATAAACCACATGCTTCATGAAAATTACCATATTCATCTTTTATTAAACAAACAAATGTGCTAAGTAACACAGCTTTTAACTCGTTAGACAAATTACATATCGTTGAAAATAAATTGCTTTGGTTATTAGCTTGGAAAGGCTGGAATACTGGAGCCGAAGCATCCAAATTAGATTTATTACTGGCTTCGTTTTTAGAACTCATTTCCTGTGAAATTATCTCTGGATTTTCACCTTTATTTATTTTTTGTTCACGCGGGAAATGCAAAGTCACATGGTGCCTTTTTTTGCAAATAATACAAGAGAATTTAGATTTACAATCAATCACTTTATGATTCATAAGACAGTTAAAACAAAGATTTTTGGATTTTACAATCTCAACTCTATTACCCACTGACATGTTTTTATAAGCAGGACATTTATGCAAAGGATGATTTTCACTACATGACAAAATACATTTAGAATTTTTTACGTCAGTTAGAAAAACTTTAGAAACATTTCGATAAGAAGTATTTTTATTACTCGCTCTAGAATTGTCAACAACGGGTTTTCCCTTAGACGTATAATATAAATCAATTTCCCGAGATAATTCAATGGGAGAAAACCACGATTCTGCTTGTCTAACATTTATAAAATACATGACATCTTTATCAAGCGTTTGACAAATCTTATCAGAAACTATTAACTGTTTTAAAGTTTCGAAATCTGTCACATTCCTCAATTTCAAATAATAATCGCAACTCGTTATTAATCGAGATGCAAATTGTATATATGTTTCATTAGGATGACGTTGTGCTTTCCTAAAATGTTCTAAACAAGTCTGGGGGGTTGGCTCAAATTCTCTAAGTACTATAGCCTTTACTGTTGAATAATCTTCTAATTCCCGATCTTTAATGTATGTAATTACGTTTGTTGCCCTTTCCCCTAACAGATTTAGTAGAATTTCCGATTTATATTTTCTGGGACATTTATTAAAAATAAAGGCTCTTTCTAACGATGAAAAAAAATAACACCAACCTTCTGGTTTAGATGGAATTTTAATCGTTAACGTTCGTACACTTTTAATCAGAGAGTCTAAAGATTCTATACTATCTTTTTTTCGAGATCACTTAAATCATCATTTTTGGTTTCTGCACGGGCCTTAGCCAACTCAATTTCTAACTTCGCATGTTCAATATTTAATTTCTCAAGATCTAGTAATTTTGATTCCTCATTTTTTCTTTCCTCAATAAAACTGTTTGCTATGTCTTCAACCAGTTTATTATCTGCTTTATACTTCGAACTTTCCTTTATTAAATTGATTAAATCATAAATAGTTACTTTGGAATCTGATATATCTATGTCTAATTCAGCAGCAATTCGCTGATAATCTTCCTTTTTTGCACCTTTAAACATTGTATTATAAATACAATTCACAATAAATAAATAAAACTGACGTACCTTTATCTATTAATAAATCTCCAAATCTGATAATTCCGCATTGAAAAGATGCAATCCACTTTTTCTATTCTCAAATTAGTTCAATAATAAAGAATATATCAGTTCTTCTCGGTGTAAACACAGTCACAGTTTATTTTTTCGTATTACGAAATTCTCATGGTTAATCGAAATTAATTTTCTTCTGGAATAAAAAAAAAACTTCATCGGAATTCTGAGAATCACAATATTTTGTACTTCAGTAAAAATAATACGATGATTTAATTTTAGTTTTACTCATTCTAATTACTTGATAGAATTACAAACACCACTTTATCTTCAGCAGACGATTCCCGAAAAAACATAAACATCGAATAATTCCTATAGTTCTTTCTACGGCTCGACGGACCAATACTATGGATACGCCGATAACTCAGTTACTATTTATCACTACAAAAAACACACAATCTCAAAATAAAATATTCACTAGTGGACTGTAACTCATTTAATAACTTTTTTGTTATTCACAACACTAAATAAAAATGGTCGAGAGCCGAAATTTACACAACTTCTCTGATCGGTATCTCAAACCCAACTCACAATCACAAGTTTTTTTTTCTTTTTAACATTTTACATAGACGGCGCTTCTAGCGGCAACAGATGTCTTAGAGACATGTAACATTCAATATTTGTCGTCCAAAAAGGAATTTACAGCTCTATCTTCAGAAACCTACAGTATGACTTTTCTCTCAAATGTTACTACGTGCAATTTCAAAGAAGTCAACCACGTGGACGCCTTAAATACGGGCAAAAGACCTGGCCATACAGCGTCCTCCACCATTGTTTTTTCTGTGATTGAATGGCTTAATCAAATGCAGTTTTGCACAAATGCGTTGTTCCTTTTGTTCCTTAGCATACATCAAGCATTGTATTTGCGTTCAACCTGATTGGATATAACCACGATTAAAAGTCCAATCAGATTAATCGTGAGTACCTCCATTTGAGCTTTCGATGAGGTTTTCGCGGTTAAGTGGCAGTTGAGATAGATGGTGAATACGAGCGTTAGAAACAACTAAAGTTCAAATCACGAAATATTTGCTAAAAAGAATAAAAAATTCTTTTGTGAATTACGAGATTTTTCTATTCAATAAAATTATTATTTTAAGAATCTTAAAATTTCATATTCACTATACAATTTAAGTAATAATATTTAGAAAGTTAGTAGTAACTTTTAAGATTATTTTATTTATTATCATGTGTGTCTTTTGAAACAAAAATGATAAAACAAAAACAAATTGCAACATTGCGTTAACGAATAGCGCACAATATTCCATTGCAATACAAAACTCACTCATTCACGGTCATTTATGTAACTTGAAACTTACAGCTTTTTATTAATTACAAACCTGGACAAAAAAAAGTGATGATCCTGTTCTAATTTTGCTGCAGATACTCGTATAAAATCTTTATAGGTAACAACTGATTGGGAATATTGTATACTATTAAATGCTACTTGCACATTGTGCTTTTACCACAGAAATGAAAGATTTTTTTTCTATAAAATAATGGCATGTGCAGACATGACAATTCCAATTGCTTTTCCCTTTTTTTCAATACAATTTCTGTGTAATGCGATGACCATTCCTTTGACTACGAGTCGGAGCATATACGCCCCATTCGATTTTTTTAAATTCTACTTGTACCACTTTTTGAAAAATAATCTAGCCCATACTCTTATACATGAAAATTTTGAAGAGAAATCTACCACACAGAAAAAGTTTTGTAAATTGTCGTATAATTGAATAAAAAAATAGTCAACAGTCCTGGCCGACAGTCTAAGGGTCTTGACAACCTTTTTACTATGGGTCGAGACATATACATCCCAGTGCACAATATTTTTACTATTTTTTTTCTTTCCACTTTTTGAAAAATAGTCCCGGCCACACATTTTTACTAAGAAATTCCCAAGAGAAATCTACCAGAAGGAAAATTTCTTGTAAATTTTGGTACGATTAAATATAAAAATAGTTGCCACTCCTGGCCATTAATCATGGAATTAAACCGCCCTTTTAAGGATGTAGTAAACAAATGGGTAAGTGTGATCGAAGTTCGCAAAAAGGGTTTCAGTTAACGTTCCTTTCAAAACATCAGTAAGCGGAAACTCATCTAAAACATTTAAATTTTGAATGATAAAATAATAATTACTTCAATAGAAGGAAGTTTATTACATTAAAAGTGAGATGGTGGCACTAGTCATTAACGGGAATTAATGATTTTAAAAGGAAACTTAATATTTAAAAGTAAGAGCTGTTTAATAGAAGTAATGAAATTATTTAAATAAAATTCAAAATTCCGAAATTTTGAAAATTTAGCAGCAATTTAAATAAAATTTAAAATTTCTGAAAACAAAAAAAAAATGTTTAAACGAAATTTAAAATGCTGATATTTCACAAGAATTTACTGGATGTTCAAGCAAAATGTAAAATTTCGAATTTTCTCAAAATAAAACGAATTGTTTAAACGAAATTTAAAATTCCGAAATTTAAAAAAAAAATTGTGGAAGTTTAAACAAAATTTAAAATTCTGCAAATACATAAATAAACAAATAAATGAATAAATCTGTAAAATTTAATCGATTAGATAATGAAATCTATTCCAGGCAAAACATTTCAAACTTCGAGTCCCAGGTTCGAACCAGGAGCCTTTTAAACAGCAGGCAAATGCGCTACCACTCAGCCACGTAACCTATGCGAAAAAGACTGAAATTAACGTTCTGTTTTAAAATATAAATCGCAGAAATGATCGTCATATCATTAAAGTAATTCATTTAATTAAAATAATATAAGACGTTAATTTTTTTTTATAATTTGTCGTGTGATCGGAGGTATTCAGCTAAAAGTATGCAAAATTTCAAATCTCTTGCATTTACAGTCTCCGAGAACGAACTCTGTACAAAAAGACAGAAGACTGAGACGAATAGGGTTTCGTCAGATGAACGAAACACTAAAAATGACACCATCGCAAAATAAAATTATTACATATATATTACGTATACATATGTTACATATACATATGCTACATATACATATTTGTTGAGGAAAATAAAATTTATGTATGATTACATACGATTTTGTGAATTTCTTTACTGAAAAAAAATATTAATTACACACGATGAAAGTATTTATTAATAACAAATAATAAAAAATGCTTAAAAAATATTATCTATAACAATTTGATTATGAATGATTTGATATATAAAAAAACCTTTTTCAAAAATGTGCTTTTAATATGGCACAAAAATTCTTACTTCCATCATATAAGGTTTTTAAATTATTTTTGAGAAAATGGAAATTTTTTTCGTTAGAAATTTCCTCGATCATGTAACGTATATTTACAAAATAAAACTTCCGAAAAACAACATTGAAAAACCTAAGATAGGACATTTTCCATAAAAGTAAACATTACAAAAGAATTCTTTCCTGCTACAGCCTTAACAAAATAAAAACATAAAGAATAAATTTTAATTTAATTCAGAAATGATTCTTTCCGGATGTCGGAAACTATTTCTTTTGGCGCCAGTAGACAGTTGGATCTTTTTCAACTGCAGATTTCTATGTCAGCTTTTATGCACTGGTAGATGTTTGCCACTGCATTTATTTTTCCCTTGATTTATGTCCTGAAAATGCTAATGTACTAACACGTTTTATTGCAGTTTCATCCTTAATGTAATGCATTTTTGTGAAACCTTTCACACACTCTGACTTACTGTTGATATCTAACATTTATTTTACTTTATTCTTTTTCTAATACGATATATGTTATCTATTCTATATATTCAGTGAAACAACTCTTTGTTGAACTCTTAATTAAGATATTTATTAGATATACAGCTACATTATAAACATTATTAAATAAAGATAATTGTATGTCAAATTTCATAAATTTCATATACTTCTTCTAATTTGTAATTTTCCAGAAACGGAGAAACATAATGTAATCAAAGCTAAATGAGGGTGTAGTATATCTAAAATAAATATTTAGTTTTGTAAAAAATTAGAATTGTTTAAAAAAAGTTAAGAAACCCGGTATCTTAATGGTCAGCGTGTCACTCTACCACGCTACAGATTCAACTCCCGGAATTGTGCAAAGTTCACTATATACCGTAGCGCCACAGAGTTTAGTTTTTTTTCAGTTAAAAAGATTAGTTACATTAAACGATATATATTTATTAAATAATGTTTAAATTTGTAAAAAAAAATTAATAATAAATGTATCACACTTTTAAAGCACAACATAATACATACATGATTAATGATTATGAAAGAAGATAGTTTTAAGAAGAAAACCGTAAATATGACAAATATCTTGTGAAAAGACATGCTACAGACTAGTAATTTGCTTCCAATTGCTTGAAAAACATACTCCTTTCCCCCCCCCCCCCCGACCAAACATGAAAAAATGTGGTGCCGAATGTTGTGTTGAGATTTATGAAATGTAATATTTCTCATTTGTAATTAATAATTGTTGATAAAATATTTTTTATATCTGTTGAATGTTTTGTAAGTTGTTTTAGGCTCATACACACAGAGTGCCCTAAATTGAACTGAAGGTTTTTTTAAAATGAAAGAGCAAACAAACAATGACGGCTATTAAAGATAATTTTTAGGACAGTGGTTCCAAAACTTTTTTGTTATACTATCTGCCTTACATTTTGACACATTTTCGTGACCCACCGACAAATAATGTATATAAATCATTTTACATAATATATTCTGTGAAAAAAGCTTTCATAAAGTATATACCCTATAGTAATAGAGCTACTATAATTTACTACCTATTGGTATTGATAGTTTTACCATGAAAATTAAATAGGAAAACCCTCAGTTACGAAATAAAAATGTTTTTTAACGATTGTATTTTTTAAAATGCAGTTTAAAGCTGATAGCATTTATTACATTATTTTGCACTAACAAGAAAACATATCTCAGGATTAAAAGTTATAATTTTACCTTAAAGATGCCTTTTATGCAAGCTTTAATAAAATAACGTGTTTTCGCGAAATGTTTGGTCTATATCATTGTCTTTAAATTTCTAACATATGTTCGTTATATTTTTATAACAAATTATTTTAATGAAATATTTTTGAAGACCTGGCCGATTGCTCCGCTACCCACGAAAATATAGCTCGCGATCCACCATTTGGTCGCGACCCATAATTTGGGAACCGATGTTCTAGGAGATTAACACTAGAACGGCGGTAAAATATTACCTACTGGGTTGGGTTGGGTTGATTGTTGACGGCCAATTATCTACGCATGGGATATAGGCCCGGGGGGAGTGCCCTTCGTGGGGGTCTTTCTAAGGGAACCTAACCCGTATTTACGCATGGATAAATCCACGGCTCGAAGAAAACCACGAAAACTCCGAACGATTAGGCCGACGGGCGCGATTGGGATCGAACCCAGCACCTCCCGTCTACCAGCTTCGAGAGCACAACCTCTCAGCCACTGGTGGGGCTATTACCTACTGGACTGGCGGGAATGTGTCATTTTGACCCCGCGATGAAACTACTGAAATAACAACGATAAAACAATTTGAAATGAAAATATATTGGAGAATATATGTAATTTACGTGTATTTCATAATTTATATTTAATTTAAATTTAATATTACTGGCTAATTTTTTGAATTTTTAAAGTACTGTAAATGTAACGCCTACAGTGCGATCAATTGGATCGTACTAACAACTACTCAAATAACTCATTAATTTGATATGAAAATTGATTGGTTTCACAAATTGAAACTAATGCTAACTAAAATAAACACGATTTATAAATTAATATTTTTTTCATGAATATTTCATATATATATATATATATATATATATATATTCAATATTGTCCAATATTTCAAAAACTAACAAATCTAGAATGCTGATTTTTTTTAAATACTTGTTGTCTATTTAGGGAAACTAAAAAAATTCAAAAAATGTCTTTCAACCTAACAAAAGTAATCAATGGACAAAAGTGCTCAGGGGTCAAAATGACCCCTACCGCTGTTCTAGTGTCAAAGAGTAAAGTTTGGAAGTTGCTTTGTTTTTCTACCAAATGTCACTAAACGATGGTGTTGCACTGTCTAAAATTTTTACAATGTTTAAATATAGTTTTCAAAGCGAAAATCTCTTTTCATTTTTCGAGTTTGAACTGCTAAACAGAATGAAAGGCGAAGAACTGAGTGAACTTTGGTCCGTCTTTAAATGTTAATTTGATCATTGTTTGGGTTTGGTGACATTTTGTCGGTGACATTTGGTATACAAATAAGAAAGGCTACTGTAGAGATTAATTTTCTGCAGGAATTACATTAATGCCTGTCACCGTTTATAAGTTATTCCATTTTAAAAAGTGTGAGTTCATTTCTAGACATTCTGTATGCATGTTATAATATTGCGTATGTATATAAAGTGTAAATGTGTAAAATACGACAAATCAATTATATTAAAGAAAGTGAAAATGTCAATTTGAAAATAATCTATAAAATTTGCAATATTCAGTATGGAGATAATTTAAAATTTAAAACTATTTTTTTAATCTTGACTACTCTGGCGCATAACTATAAACTCTTATTACGGTAATTTATCTTTTAATTTTTCTAATTTGCTTCACTAATGATAGAATAGTGTAATGAGATATCATATAATCCATCATATTACTTTCACAATACAGCAATTTGAGGTTACTTGGACATAAAACAGAAACAAAAAACAAAGTTTTAAATTAGACCTTGTTTTACTGTGTTTAAAATATTGACGTGATTCTCCATTATTCTAACAAATATTAGCCCTAGCTAGCACCTGAGTGACGCTTCCCAGCTCTTCGCCCCATCTAATTGAGGACATGTTACTTTGGAATAAAAACACAAAATTGTATAACTTTATAACTTTCACTTCCTCATCTTTGCACACTGTAGTTGCATAAAACGTACAGAGAAATGTACATTTCATAGTCAATCCTTAAGAAATCAAAAATAGTGTTTGCTAGATAGAGGATTACTTAGCTCTGTGAAATTTATAAGTAATAAATTCTGGACTGATTACGTATCTTGGTCTAACTTCTGGTCTCCAAATAAAACTTAACCCCCTTTTTTTATTAAATTTATTAAAATTTCGTTACAAAAGTACATTTTTAAAAAGACATTTTTTGCTAATTTTATTCCAATGAATAATTTAGTCATTATTTACATGGATTTATTTACAGATCTGAAACGAAAAAATCCCCCAAAATTGAAAAAGGTTACCTAGGAGCAGAAAATATAAAGATTTTATAGCTGAAAATTTAGATGAATGCTTAAATGCTATATGGTTAGGAGTAATGTCTCAGAGAGACACAACAGCGTTTTATCAAATAAGTACATCCATGGATAGAATATAATTGGTGAGATATAGGAAAGCAAATTACTCAACCAACATTGATTAAAAGGTTTGTTTTCGGTTCAATGTAAAATAACTATTCCATATTATTATTCTCGCTTATTATATCTGCACTGTACAAAAATGT
Source organism: Maratus michaelseni (assembly GCA_963931845.1). Lineage (NCBI taxonomy): Eukaryota > Metazoa > Arthropoda > Arachnida > Araneae > Salticidae > Maratus > Maratus michaelseni. The sequence goes on along the minus strand of OZ007590.1, from coordinate 105,862,384 downwards.
AAATTCACGGACACTTTCCGTGAATTATTGCCGTGATTTTATGAGATATGTCCATTTTTCAAGCTAAAAGGTGAAATCCCGTAAATTTCATGTTTTTACAGGCAAAACCCGTTTATCTAAGGGCATTTATCCAGGGACAAAACAAGTTTTTTATGAACTTTGCCTAGAATCCTTGCTTCAGTAATTTTACTACAGCAATTTTTTATAGTGTCGTTAGTAAGACTGCTAACGTATCTGATTCAGCATCATACATTTTATAATGTATCTTGAAAGTATTTTCAAATTTATTTTATAATTTAAATGAACGTTCTTATAATTAAAATGACTCTATGTACGTTTTTTCGAGATCCTATTTTCTGCTTCAGCCCTTCTTCTATTTAAATGGCAAATTTTGTAAAAAAAAAAAAAAAAAAAAAAAAAAAAAAAAAAAAAAAAAAAACTTGAGTACAAGTAAACCCAAATTAAAAAAAAAATTATGGTTCTATACAACATTTAAATAAGCAGAAAGTCTTAGATAAAATGTGAGTACATATTCTCAAAATATATTAAATTATCTTAATGCCAAACCTCATATTCATAAGAAGCAAAAAAAATTTCACAAAGTGGCGGCTGTTTGAAATTTGAAATTAATTTTTGGAATTATTGTTTTACATTTAAAACTGTTTAAAAGTTGATATTATTAATTATTTTTATTACTTAAAGTTTTATTTTCCTTTTAAAAAGCTTTAGTTTAATTTGCAAAAAAGAAAAAAATAGAAAATAAATAAACATTGATAGTTTAAACGGTTTAAGCGTGAGAACTTACATAGATAAAAATAAAGATCTTCTTTAGAAAAACGTGTATAAATGTTTAATGAGTACTTTTGTCGGCCGTGACATCGGTCCGTTAAACTGTTTTCTCAACTTAAATATTATGTTAAAAAAATAAATAAATAAATAAAAATGTTTTGTGGGAATATACAACACATTTTAATTCCTAGAAGGGTGGTGGTATATTATTGATATCTCTTAATTTTAAACCGTAACAGACACACTTGTACCAGAAATTTTGAATAAAAGTCTTCTTTTATAATGTACAATGAGAAAGGCATTTATTTATTTCCAAATAAATTTTTTCAAAAATTCTGGTGACAATCAGTCATTTTAACAATTTATTAATTATTATATTTCGTGTCTAAAATGGTTAAAAGATAAAAAAAAAAAAAGGAGAAAATAAAGTTTTTAAAAGTTTTCCAGGCGAATCTCATCTTAATCTACTGCTGTATCTTTTACACATGTAATATTCCGAAAAAACACTTACCGTATATTCCCCCTAAAAAAATATGATAATAAGAAATAAGATTTCTAATGTAAAAAAAAAAAAAAAAAAAAAAAAAAAAAAAAAAAAAAAAAACACTAGCGGGGCTTCGCCTGCTACGCGGTTGGTTTATTCCAAACGGTCCTTGAATTAAACGAACTTAGGATTGAGCGCCGCATTGTCTTTGGATCCGGTCAACTCGGATTTAAATAAAAAGCAAAAAAAGAAAATTGCATTTAGAATCCTGCAGAAACTGCATCAACGTATTTATAAAAACGGTGATTGTTGATTTATCATTTGTCCGAATGGTGAAGAACGGGAATTGATCCAGCTGCCATTTTAAATGAAAGAGAAATTTTTTCTCCCCATTGAAAGTGGGGAGAAGGATGAACGGGTTTTTCATTGTGTGGGTTAGAACCCATTCTTTTCCCTTTTGTTCAGACCCATTCAACTCTAAAACTGCAGAAGGGGAGAATCCCCCTGGTATTCTATTCCTGCCTTGAAAAAAGTTGGAGCATGCGCACTAAGGTCAATTTCATATGGAATTGGAATCTGACAATATTCTTTTTTAGCTTTAAATATAAAGATGCTATTTATGTATAAAAAATAACATTTTTTCCTAACAGATTACGTGAAAACTTATAGTTATAATATTTTACAATAACATTTATTTCATGTTTTTTATGTATCTTATGAATGCTTATTTGCAAAGAAGGAAGTGTGCGTTATACTGCGAACATACCTAAAAAAAAAAAAAAAAAAAATTGAAGTCTAAATGTTTAGGGGCGCGTCATATGCCCGAATATGCGGTATTTTATATTTCTGAAAGAAGTATATTTAGTGATATCTAATGCCAGCGTTGATAATTTCAAACAGCAATGGACAGAAGTAATATAGAGTTGTCAATATATAGTTGTTACAATTGAAACAAATTTTATAATTGTACATAAATACTCATATATAAGAAAGCATACGTGTGTAAAGATACGTAATACAAAATTCTAACATTAACATTACATCATTTAATTAGACGAACTTTTTATTCTATTCTACATAGAGCGATACAGTTTCGGAAAATGCTCACGTTTAGTTAATTTTCTTTAAATATACGAACCTTTTTCAAGTGAAGTACGCCTACTTAATCATTATAAGAGCTTTGAAGCATCAATTCAAATTTTAAAACATTTGAATAAATGATAAGAAGTTGATATTTTTTAAAATTTTTATACACAAATCTTCTGTTAGTAGAAAATTAATAATATAAACAATCAATGTTTTCTTAAAATAGACCATATAATTCAAATCCGGAAGTGTTTTGCTTTCTTGAATAATCACGAAAATCTCCTTCAAATATTATTATTTTAGGAAAAATCATTTATAATGATTTTATAATATTTCCTTGCTTTGTTACTATATTAGGTCCCACTTATAATAAAAATGATGGTTTATTTCTATTTACCGATTGACACATAATATATTTTTGTATTTACTATTTTAATTAACATAAATATGAATATGTGATACGAATAATACTCTATGCATAAATAATTTAAGGGTACTTCATTTAAAGAAAGACGTGATGATATTTTCAAATATCTGTTTTATTGTTAGTGTACAATGTAAAACATATTTAGAAGTGGATAAATTTCAATCATGAACATTATCCAAGTAGGTACACTATCAAACACACTTCAGAAATATTGCAAAGCTTGTTTTTGTATTTTAAAATAGCATTTATATTTTATTAACTGAAATAAAAAAATGAATCACACAATTGCTAAAAATGTTTATATTTTTTTATTTTAAACATTTTTGTTGTTTTATTTAATTAAATATCTAATAAATATCTAATAATTTTTATTAAATTATTTTTAATGCATTGATGTACAGGGTCATTCATAATTCCCTCCGGGGTTTCGAAACGTTATAGTAAAAAAATGAAGACGAATATGAAAAAAAGAAACATATGAAATTATTCCGAAACTATTCAAGTTTTACTTACATACATTACAGGTGTTCTATGTGTGAACCCTTGGTCACACGGCATACATCCATGCGATAGTCCAGTTCCTGCCATACTCCGTTTCTTTAAATTTCCGGTACCACACATGAATTGTTTTGTCAGTTGGTCCCTGTTTTCGATATTTATTACGAAAGGCCCGTTGAACTGACACCACTGATTCAGATTTATAGAAACGGAGTATGGCAGGAACTGGACTATCGCATGGATGTATGCCGTGTGACCAAGGGTTCACACATAGAACACCTGTAATGTATGTAAGTAAAACTTGAATAGTTTCGGAATAATTTCATATGTTTCTTTGTTTTATATTCGTTTTTTTACTATAACGTTTCGAAACCCCGGAGGGAATTATGAATGACCCTGTAAATAAATATCCTTTAAATGATCGTTCTAGAAATTTTGAAGCAGAATGTGCATTGTATTTATCAAGAAACTATGTTTATAGAATAACCGTATAGACCGTAACATATTAACATATTATAACATATTATCACCTACAGAGAAAAAGATCTTTCAATATAATGCAACGCGTGCTACGCATACTACTACCATAAGAAGAGCACCTTTCCGTTGTCCTTTTAACAAGAAACCGTACGGGATTTTCATTTTTAGCCTCAATCGGAAGACATGACACAATTCGTTTTTATACATACTAGAGGATCCGAACCGGGCTTCTTGGGTTACAAAATACAAGTGAAAACCATTCTTTTAATTGAAAACTCTAACAGATTTTTTTACATTTAATATATATATTTTTAGTTTTTCCACTAACAATACCAAAAATCATATTTTATGAACTTATGTATTCAAATAAAGTTTTGAAATGTATTAAAAGCGATATTGGCCCCGTGCCAGGAGTTAATAGCCTGTTAATTCATGCTTGAAAATTATTTTTAAAAACTGTAATAAATCAGTCAATTAAGATACAGTGTGTGATCGGTTAAGGAACTGTTCAGTTTAAGATTAGATCGGTTAACGAACACTTTCGTGGGAGATTTTTATGTTCGGATAACGAACACCTCACAAAACAAAGCCAAAAAGAAGCAATTCTATGTTTCAGATTTGCGGAGCTGTATTAATTTGCATCTACTATTATCGACTTAGAGAACATTTAAACAGTTGTATACTTATGGTCTAATTAATTCAAGGGCTACCGGGGGTTCAGGCCCTACATTTTAGAATGAACAGTACAAAAACATTGATTTTCATATTTTGTCTGCCTTTTTATTGAAATATTTTTAATTGGAAGTTAATTATTTAACTGAAATTAATTTCTTAAATTATTAACAGGCTATAGGCTCCACTTGAGCTTTATCGGTCTCTGCAGTAAACACAATCTTTTAGAGAACTAATGGAGTTTTTGATAGGTCAAAGTAATAAACTTATATGATTTAAAGCTGTAGTAAATGAATGTGATCCTAAAAGTTTTTGCAAAGGGTATGTCACTTATTTTTTTAAGTACACGACACGGACAAAGCCATGAAACTGCAGTCTGTCCATATAAATACGGACGTATATTAACCCTAATAAAATGGGAAAATTGAAAACTCCAGAAAGAAAAAATAAGCTTCTGTCAAATATTTAATACCCCAAACTCAAAAGAAGCATGATTGAAGGAAGGACAAGACTGTATATGTATGTAATGTATGTTTTATTATTATTACATTTAAATAAATTGAAGGATAAATTATATTAAATTTTTATAAATTATGCAGCTTTTAAGAACGAAATAATTGAATTCTTGTATACATCTATACTAAATCTATGATCGGTTAACGAACAATTCTGTTAGCGAACATTGTTTTGGAACGGATTAAGTTCGTTAACCAATCTACCACTGTATAGTTTTCAAATGAATCGCATTGGAAAGTAATTTTTTTTCTATATAACTGTGTACAAATAATGTTTAGAAATTAAAAAAAAAAAAAAAAAAAATGTAGTAGCAAAAGTCGCAAAACCAAAATTTCATCATGAAGCAAAATGACGTCAGCGATACGCACGGGCACGTTTGTCCTTTATAATATACATACTATTTAATGTAGGTCCACGGATTACTCTTGAACGAATGCTATGATTTTCACATTTTTTCTTGTTGTTGGAAATGTCTTGCTGGTGGTTTCAATTCCATTTTATTAGGATCTAAAACGTATATAATTTGTCTATGCGTCCGCGTCATTTTGAACTTTATAGGTGTTTAATTTAATAAAAATTAACCAATTGTCAAAAATTTAGAATCTGGTGTTAAGGCGCGTACAGTTACATTATATGTTTTAGTAGCCGTCATACACTATAAAAAAAATACCAATGTGTCTTTGTCTACGAAAATAAAATAAAAACACGCACGAAAATATAGAATGACCTCTTCCAAATTACTCACGATTCAGAAAAAAAAGTTCTTTATATTTAGAAACCATGAGCATCAATATATTTTCGAGATTTAAATATGCATTTGTGAAATAAAAGTTTCTTCTGTTGCCGCATATTTTCGTAAACGTTTCCAAAAGTTTTTATTTTGTTTTAATCAGTAGACAATAAAAGCCCGTCTACATTTCTGACACTTGACCGGAAAATTTTAAAGTTGATTTCAATACCGAAAAAATTTAAATGTCAAAGTCCACAACTTTAATGCATCGGAGATGGTGATATTATCTGATTTTCTTTCATTTTACAGTGCATTTTTGCTACTTTTATACAAATTTTTTCATGGCTCCTTTAATATGTGATACACAGATACTCATATACAGAGAATGGCGTTGATAACAACAGGTAATGCCATCGAAACAATCTACTGTTTCTATTACTGTTTAGCTCGGGGTTCTGATACACGTTGGACGACCGCTGTGGCTTCCAGCATATTATTCCTCTCGACGGCGGACGGGGTGCGTGAGCCGGGGGTTAAATAGTCATTTTAAATATTAAATGTGCAACACATTTTTTTTAACACGATGGAAAATTCCGTAAGGAAAAAATAGGGAAAATTTAATGTTCTTGTTCATTAAAAAAAATTACAAAGCTCTTAAACTTTGAATACATTAAGAGAATGCGCTTTTATTTAAAATACGATACCATTAAAATTTTCTGAAATGACGAAATTTTATTTTTTGAGAACAAGGATTCATTTTACATGGCGGTGAATAATATTGTACTTGAGCACCAGAGAGGAATTGCAAAAGTTTACCCTCGTATAAATATCACTTTGAATATTTTATAGTTTTAATTAAATTACAGCGATCAATTATACAGTTCATCGCGGCATATAAAATATATGGAAATGAAGGATTTAACTGTTGCGAATAATGTAAATTTTAAACAAATTTCTTGGTGCATATGATCTAATATAAATATCTATAAGTATAGGTTACACATTTAAAATTTATATGTAAATATGATAATATTTATCTAATGTATAATTGTGATTTTTTTTTACCTGTATACAGCTTCTTTTATAACATAAATTGTATTTGAAAAACAATTGAATTGTTTTTCTGGAGGGTTTAACTATCTACAAATTTAGAATGAAAAATATGTATGCCTCAACTGTATTTAGAGACGTATCCATTCATTTATTCACTTTTAAATATAACAGTGGAACATTGGAATAATAAAGAAACAACTATTAAAAATAAATATAATAAATTAAAAGATAAATATTTTTATTACATTAATCGAGGTAATGAAAGCCGTTAAACGACCGACAAAAATATATAAAAGACATTCACGTCGACACCAACAAGTATAATTTCCAAGCTATAAACTTAGATAGTGGATTAAGAACGTCCTATTTGGACAAAAATGAACTTTATTAATGTCTGAATTGCATTTCGATATTTTATCTTCAACTTCTGAAATAGTTCATGCAATTGTTTATGTAATTGAAAAGATGCGATGTAATTGCAGATGATTCCTTTTTGCAATAAAATTTCAATAGCTTCGCGAATAACTGAAAGAAAATAATTTAGAGGTATGTATAATTCTGGGATAAATACTGTGAAATCGATGTCGAGGAATAAATAATGTATTTATCTGAGCTCAATTTGGCAAATACAGTAGTTTTTCAATTGCACTTAATGTCTGCCAATTGCCCCTTCTTTGTTGTAAAGTATTTTCCGTTTGTCATACCTATATAAATTGAATAGATCCATGAGCCTTAGTATAAAATATCACGTAAACTCTAGAAAACTTATCAGGCTTAAGTGGGTCAGTTTATCTGGAAAGTATATATTTTAGTTTGGGGGAGTTTTAAAAATAAAATAATTTTGAACTGTTTTTTTATCTTCTGAAATATTTTGAGAAATATTGTAGTATGGTTAATTTGAAATTGTGTGAATTGAAAATCTGTTAAGTTTTCTTATCATAACCCATATTCTAAATTTTATTTTATTTCATTTATTCCTGAAGCTATTCAAATTTTACTGTGTAAAGGAATCATCTTTAATTTTTACAATTACTTAAACCATGACACGAACCACATTAGAAGTTTAAGATGCAGTTCACATTGATAAAATTCATTTATGTCAATAGAATCGCGTTCCTGATCCTCTACTTCAGTTTATACCTGGAAAATGATATGTGATGGTGCCTAAATATGTCCGTTATTTTAAAATAGAAAATAAAATTAATTTATACGTAGGTGTTTATATACTGTATATTTGGGGCAATACAATTATTGTTTTTAACTATGTCAATTTAAGACATCATAAGACATTAGAAGATGGTCAAAGAGATTTTCTAAGCACAAATCGGATACATTAGATTATTCATATGTACTAGTGTTCTGAATAACATGTTCGCTATTTTCTTAAAAACTTACTAAAATATCTAATAAACTTGAATTAAATTTAATGTCAATATTTATTATAGCAACGGAATTTCCTTTAAATCAGACGTTTGCTTCATTTATAGAATGAAAAGTGATAATACATGCTGATTCTTTTTTATATTTTGTTATTTTATATTGTCCTGCTTTTAATCTAACGTGTAATTTTCCTTCTGTCAAATGAAATATTTTTACAGTTGAGGCGTAATAATAAATAAGCTATTACAAATTGAAAAATCCAAAATGTTTATTTTTCAGTATACTCCTGGTACTGGAAAACTTTATACTTTGACTAAATATTAGAAAAAGATAATAAATACTTTTTATATAGAATTTGGCGAAAAAACCTTTAAAACAATGCAAAAATGTAACTTTTTCATACAACATATTTGTCACATATGAAACACAATCAATTAAATTCTACTTTTGACAATCATAGGATTTCAAAACAAACCCAACGATTTTCAGACTTATTAAATGAGAGATTTTTTTGGAGCAATTTTTTAAACCACGTTTAATGTAATGGGAAATTGAAAACTCTTACATTTGCAGGCAGCTATTCTACACAATTATTGTGGCATTGCTCCTTAACGAAGTTTGACTATTCATTACAAGCACTGTTTAGTGATTATTCATAGAAGAGAAATAATGCATTTTCAAGTATCCTGATATTAATCTGTTTAAATAATTACCAGATTTGAAGGGAATATATCTTTTTTTATTTTCAAAGGAAAGTGGAACGAGAAATCCAAATAGTATACCCAAGCGTAAGCCTATTTGCGTGTATTTCCTTCGGTCAGTCTAAATCCATTTGTTAACTGTAGTATCATGGACAAGACAGGTACCCGAAAACCCAACTTGGAGGAAGTTCCTCCTTTTGTTGGCAGCTTTAAATTTTACTATGTTTATGATAAGTTAGCAGTTATATAGTTCACAATAGTATTATTAGTATATAGACATGAATGCATTAATTTCCGTTCGTCTTCTTAAGAAAAGGAGATGTATTGCAATTATGATGTCGGTTTTGCGATATATCGTTCTAATGTTCGTTGTTTCTTTTCTTCAATGTCCCTTTTATGGAAGGAATGTCTATGGAAATAGAAGTTAGCATGTTTTTGCTTATTACTCTGACACATATTTAAGTCGCTTTAATATCTTTAAAACATGAATAAGAAAAAAATAGAGAGAATACAAAATAAAAATAAAAACTGAAAACTATAAAGAGAAAATAAAATAAAAACATAAAACTAGTTACGTTGGATACAGAGAAATTGGTGAAATGAATCAGCGGTCTTCGTCTGAAGATGTGTCTGAGAAGTACGGATAATCATTTTTAAAAATGACTTCATTTTTATCTACAAATTTCATTAGTGTATATATCATGTGCAGTATAGGACTTTCAGTAATATAATTAATCCATCCTGGAATTATCGCATTTCTGTTCTTTTTAACATGATAATATTCTGTCAGAGGACAATCCAGAGCATAGTGCAACAAGGAGGGAAGACCACAAACACAAAGAGGTGAATCACGTTTACTTGTGTCATAAAGATATTTCTGGAAAGGATCATAATTTTTGAAGAAAAGAAAAAGGTAAGGATTATCTACAGTAAATTCAAGAGGAACATTTGGTTATACATTTCGTGTGTAGCGGCTTGTGTGTTCATTGTAAAATCTTTGCTGACAGTTATTTTTTTAATTTCTGTTTTAATTTATATTTTACGTGAGAAGCTAGAAGTGGAAGGAAGAATGAAGAAACATCTTTGTACTATACTGCCTCTTTTGCCATAGTATCAGCTAATTCGTTTCCTGTGACTCCTAAGTTCCTTTTTATCTATTTAAAGTGAAAAGACTTCATGGATTTGTGTATTAAATTTAGAATATCTGACATCATAAAGTCAACTGTATCAGTGTTTTTAAAGACATTAATACTGAGAGGCTATCTGCAAAAATTAAGATTAACTTGTTATCAAATCAATCTGTCCAAAATAAAGCATTTTAATGGTAAAGAATTCTACCTGAAAAACAGAATTCCAGATAAAAACGAGCATTCTAAGTATGTAATTGTAATCTAATTTAGATATATATGTGGGAACTGTGTTTCCCTGCAAAGGTATGCAGACTCCACACGACATAGCTTGCGTCAATTCAGCAGAGCAGTCTAGCTGGGGTTGTAGATTGAGCAGCAGTTGAGTTTAGTGTATGGTATACGAGTGGAACAGAGATGGCGTTGCTAGCAGACAGCAATGGAACGGAAAGATGTTTTCTTTCCTTCGATTTAAAAGGAGTTTGACTAGTCTGCTTGTGGCGGATCTACATGTGTGACAATGCTGTTTTATATTTTCTTGTAAATAGACCATCTTGTAAATATTGTCCGTTCTCTTTAATAATTATTTTAAAAGATTCAAGCTGTGTCGTCAACTTATTTATGTGTATCAGTGATTCAGTTTCTATATATATATATATATATAAATTTAGAGAACACATGATACCGTTGAAGATTCAATTTCAGCACATAGAACCCATAGACGATGTGATACCCGAATTCTTTTCAGCAGCCCTCTATATGATCTTTGATGTTCTTCTTTAGAAGCACAAAAGACGATCTATGTCTTATTTTGAGCATTTATCGTAAAATTGCATTACAAATTTTTTTTTGTAGTGATCCCTATTCTAATCACCAATGAGATTTCCTCTACTCATTTTAGTGGTATATCTAAGTGCGGCAGACGAATAAGAACCTGAAGTGCTAAAGTTCATTTTTTCTTGTTTGCTCTTGATATTAGTAAAATAAATTTACATTGTACTTTACAAGCACATGCCTTCTACCATTTACTGACCAGATATGTGGGAACCAAACGGAACAGACCTACGCAAATTTTCTTAGTGAAAAAAGCGTGCGTATTTATTAATGAAAGAAATTATTTTAAAAACACAAATTGCACAAATTGTGCTTATTAGTTGCTAAAATCAGTGTAAAAATTGTTTTAAACTCATAAAAGAGCTAAAATCCTACATGTTTCGGCTTCAAACTTAAAGCCATCATCGGGGAAGAGGAACAACATAAACGACTACTGATCTTTTAATTTTCGACACGAGAAGAATGAAATCAACAGTATGGAAAAATTTAAATAAAATAAGCGGGCACTCTTTGTTGCCAAAGAGCGAAAAACAAAACAATGAATTAACAAGGGGTTAAAAATGTATTCCATAAACCAGGTATGCTGAAAGAAAAGTTATCATTACAAATACAATCTTTTCTAATTTTAATTTCCAATGATTCCCTAATGGCGGCTTTAAATGGGTTATTGAACCTATGGATAATTCTTGCTTTATCGAAATTAATTACAATATCATTATTATTTGATATTCAATTAATTAAAGATGACAACAAAATAAAACGTAAAGTCTATCGTAAACCGATGAGAAGTAACACAATAATCCCATTTAATGCCTCTACAACTTTTACTTATAAGATTGCTGCCTTCAATTCATTCATCAAGCGTGCTTTTCTGGTTTGTTCAAGTGAATTCATCCAAGATGAACTTAATTTTATCAGAGATATCGCCATTGACCATGGTTTCCCCGCTCATCACGTACAGAAAATTATAGAAAAATTCAATGGCCATTTAATTCAGCATCCTGTCCCTAGCAATAATAAACCAAACTATCGGAAATTCCAATATATACCTATTATATTTGAAAGGATTAAAAGGGCCCTCCGTAAATACAATATCCATCTTATTGCTGTCCCTCCCAGAAAATTGGTTGACTTAGTTTCATATAAATTAGATCCTATCCCCCCTGATCAATTCGCAGGTGTTTATGAAATCCCCATTAGCTTAAATAATAATAGTATAATATTTTACATTGGTATGACTAAAAGAAAGTTTTTGGAAAGATTAAAAGAGCATAAAAACGACATAAAATTTGGAAAATTATCCACTGCACTCTCCCGGTTTTACGCTAAAAATAATGATATTGTAATTAATTTCGATAAAGCAAGAATTATCCATAGGTTCAATAACCCATTTAAAGCCGCCATTAGGGAATCATTGGAAATTAAAATTAGAAAAGATTGTATTTGTAATGATAACTTTTCTTTCAGCATACCTGGTTTATGGGATACATTTTTAACCCCTTGTTAATTCATTGTTTTGTTTTTCGCTCTTTGGCAACAAAGAGTGCCCGCTTATTTTATTTAAATTTTTCCATACTGTTGATTTCATTCTTCTCGTGTCGAAAATTAAAAGATCAGTAGTCGTTTATGTTGTTCCTCTTCCCCGATGATGGCTTTAAGTTTGAAGCCGAAACATGTAGGATTTTAGCTCTTTTATGAGTTTAAAACAATTTTTACACTGATTTTAGCAACTAATAAGCACAATTTGTGCAATTTGTGTTTTTAAAATACTAGTTAACAGTGTAGTGTCCAAATGGATTCAATTGTGAAAGAAATTATGTTTTAAAACATACATAACTGGTTTCATATATCTTTTTTTACCAATATCTTACCCGGAATTCGAAATTATAAGTCTTGATACTGCTAGCCACTATGTTTCTAAACGTATAGTTTGCAATGTCAACTATTACAAATGCAAAGTAAACGATTATTACCATAGCAGACAGGTTATTCTAAATTGATTTAGCTATTTAAAATGATTATATGTATTACGGTAATTTTTAAATGATGAAAATTTTTAGCTAAACTTAATAACATATTTATATTTCTTAGTTATTTCAGAATTTTTATTGCAGGTAATGGTGACTGCTTTAAGAACGGAAAATGATGATATCTACGTTACAACATATTCAAATTTCGTAAAAATTTGCATATTCTTATAAAAATTAACCATTAAACATCCATGTGAAAGCAATCTTAATAAAATTTATACGATATCAATGAGGTAATATACTCTTACAAAGGAGTTATTAAAATCTGTCCTCTAATTTAAAAGCATCGATCAAACATGTATTAGATTTTGAAATCATTTTCAAGAGAAAAATGTAATAAATCGTTTATTAATTAATAAACTCATGTTAATTTTGCTAAAACAGATAATCGCTTGAAGAACCATGAAATAAAAGACAACATGCATAATTATCTAGTGTTTGAAATTATTTTTAAAATCTCAAATCATATGTCTAACATAAGAACTCGTAGTTCAAATACGAATTAGGAAATATCACTCAATAGTATTTGTCATAACTGATAAGATATATATTATGTAGTTATGACATCTGTGGGAAGACTATACTTAATAAAAAAAATTTCAATTCTACCGAATACAGGCAGTCATATTTGACAAAACAAAATGTTAAAAATCACCTTTCATTGGCTAAGTCGTTTCCAACATCCTAAAATATGACTGAGAAAGAAACGAATTGCGGACAACGGAATTTGATGCGTGCACTCAGAGTAGTGTGCAAGGTACTCGGTTACTTAAGACTACAAGTGAACCTATTTATTAGCCGAAAATCTGAAATATGTACACGCCATATCCATGAACGCGTGTCTGGCACTTTTACACATAAATTAGATTTGCACACACTCAGAAAAAGGAATTGATTAAAACTATAAAACATTTTTGTTGAGTTCATTTTGGTTGTTTTAGCAAAATTCAAGTAAAATTGAACCATTTTACTTCAATTAACAAAACATTTTTTGTTGGCGATACAAGAATTTTTTTGGATAAAAAAAATGGTTTTCAACAAAAAAAAAATTGTTGATTCAAACAAAATTCCCATTGACCTATATTTAAACAAAATTTTTGTTTAAATATAGGTCAATAAAAATTTTGTTTGAATCAACAATTTTTTTTTTTTTTTTTTTTTTTTTTTGTGCAATTCCAAAAAAAAAAATTGTATCGTCAGCAAAAAATGTTTTGTTAATTGAAGTAAAATGGTTCAATTTTACTTGAATTTTGCTAAAACAACCAAAATGTACTCAACAAAAATGTTTTGTAGTTTTAATCAATTCCTTTTTCTGAGTGCATAAAAAATATATATCATATTTTTTTTAAATATTTTTTTTATATTTAACCAACATTTATGAATATTAATATAACGAAATTGCGAATAATTTTTTCCGAAACATCATTTTTATATTTAACAAGAAAGAAAAATAATGGATCACGCATGGATTACGAAACACTTTTCAAAACTCAATTTCAGCACATTTCGCCCATAGACGATGTGATACTCGAAATCTTTTGAGCAGAACTGTTTATGATCTATATATTTGTACACACACCGCATGGTTTACAAACATTTAATTCAGCTGCAAAAAGCATAACACATTTTAAAATTAATTTTCAGCATTTCTCTTCCAAAGAAGGTAACCTTCAGAATTTAGTTAGCATCGGAAGCATGTTTATCATATAGTTAGAAATTTGAATGCAATTTGCACTTCTGCAAGAGCGATCTTTGGTCGTTGCTGGAGTTTAGATTTGTATTAGATTTATTCGAAAAATGATAGGAAGAAATGACATTGACAAATTTAATAATCGTATGTTGTAAAATTTTAGCAATGTGACAACCAGATTATACCTAACAGATTGTTTATATGAAGAGATTACTTTACACATTATAAAAGGAAATGATTGATGAGATCAGAAATGACAAATAAATAATACTATTTTTATAAGCGTAGATGCCTATAACCAAGAAATGTGCAATTTGTAAATAAGAAATTAAACGTTGCCATCCAATATCACAAAGCTTGAAAAACTCTGCAAAATGTAGATATTTATTGACTGCAAGATTCTATAATCATTCTTTTTATAATTTGACTTTCAGAAAACAAATTACTATTTATTAATTTAGATCTTTCATATATATTTTAAACTCTAGTATTTCTAAAAGTATTATATGCCGATTTGATTCAGCAACATGTTTGTCTTATGATCTTTACGTCATATCCAAACAAATTTAGTAGCTCATAAGCTGCTTCTAAATCTCATGAGCTGCTTCTCAACGCATGATTTTAATCATTGACCTAAGTACATTTTATGGACCAAAGAAAATATAGCATCATTAAATAGTTTTACTTGAAATGTGAAACTTAGAAAGAGTGGTTTTTTTTAAGTATCACCAGAGTTGTATCCTCTTCAGTAAAATCTTTAACTGTGAGTTTACAGCGACAAATTTATGTTTAAACTATACATCAAATCTACCAAAACATAAAAATTGCTATTTCGTTATAATGAAGTGACAGATAGAAAAGAAAAAGTGTATTTTCTGAAAACATGTAAGAAGACTATATAACTATTATAAAGTTTTACTGTTTATATTGTGCAGTGACTGCCTTCTGAGCAATAGGTTTACTTACAGCGAAACAGAACTAACTGCAATTAATTAAAAAATATTTTGTTTTTCAATCCCTCATGTTTTATCGCTACAGTTTAAAAATGTACATATAATACATATGAGAAAAAAACATGTATATCCCAAAATTACCATTCATCCGATCTTTCCCTATCGACATAGTTTGAACCAGAAAGTTAATTTAATAAAATGTATCTTGTTTCTAAGTGGTACTTATTTAGTTTCACGTATTAAGTAATTTTCTAGTTCAAAAAACACGTGTTTGTCTTAAAAAATAATAGGAAGTCTGGAAGCTGTGTTATCCTGTGTTATTTTATAATAAATGGAAATCGTTTTGTTAGCTAAGAATTTTGTTGGGTTACAAATTTATTTTACACGTAAAAATATATTTTGCTTTTATATAAATTCAAATAATGGACTTGGCGAAATAACAAAATAACAAACATTTTACTCAACTGATTAGTAAAAAATTAAGAAATTTATTTACCATATATTACTACTTTTTTCTGGTAATGCATGTCATTATTTCAATTACACATAAATAATTGTATCTTAAGATTTTAAGCAAAAATTAACTATCCATAACTGTGAAACTGATTGCTTTGTAGCGTTGCATTATATATATTTTTTATTTTTTAGTATTTTTTCAAAGAAAAACATTAAAATATAGAAGTAGATATCTTAAATAATTCAAAATATTGTAACAAATCAATCAATAATTGAAAAAAAAATTATAAAATATTTATTATTTATTGGTAACCTAAAAATTTATCTTTATACAATGTTATATAAGTTTCTATTTATTGTATTTTCATAATTCCAATATTGGTTAAATTCTATACGAATTCCTAATCTCAATTATATATCCAGGGTGTCTTTTAAATAACCTTAAAATTAAACAGAAACAACTTCTGATAGTCTCACTAGATGGTGGTATGAATGCGTGCAGTGAAAGAGGGCATTCAAGGAATATGTTTAGTGTTAGTTTCAAGAAATTTTGAAAATGTCTCCCACAGCGTCATATTAAACTGAAGATACTATTTTTTTGTTAAAAATTTGTATTTATGTGGTGACGGCAGTAACAGTGAGTTTTGAACCCGAGTTATCGCCTATCACTACCCAAATCGTTATCCTGGTGCATTGCATAGGTCACCTTATTCACCAGATATAAATCCGTGTGATTTCTATCTTTGGGGTTATATGAAAGATTTAGTTTACGAGAAGAAGGTGACAGGTAATGATTTTGTTACTGAAAACTTTGTGACTAAATTGCGCTATTGTATCACGTTGTCACTTTGAAAACTTTATCCATTAACTTTCTTTTCCACGTTGTTTTCGTTAAAAATATGTTTGTAGTCCTATCTGCAATGACTCAAGAATTACTCCAGTTAAAAGTTGTAGGTTTATTAAAAATCACCCTGTGTACTTCTGAAAAATACAAATTATATTCATAATAACATTATTAATACATTTGCTAGCAATTAGTAATTTATCGCTTTTACAGGTCCTTTAAGTATCCTAAATGACCCAATAATGCTCATATAAGTGGAATTTTATTGTCACAATGATGATACAACCCCTATAATATTGATTTGAAAGATTCATTACACAGATATAAAACATTGAAATGAACTGCAATCTTTATTCCAGACTTTTTCCAGCAGTCAAAATTTCGATTTTCATTAAACATCTTTAAACCGTTACGTTTACGAAAGAAAAAGTGTCAAACGAAATTCATTTAATATACTTTACAGGCGTATCAAAAAAGATTGTTTTGCACTTTAACATTTTACATATTGGAGATAAGTAGGAAATATAAACTCTCTAAAAGTAAGATAAGAAGTAAGATTACATTAATGGGGGGGGGGGGGGTTCTGTTATCAAACTTTTATGTGAGACTCTAAGAAAAATTCATCAACTGAAAATGATTTCATTTTCTTGCATCAACATCAATAGAAAAAACTACTTTTGTGTATTAAAAATTAACCGAATTTTAACCCTTTCAGGCACATAGTACTTATGTTACTAAAATGTTAAAAATGATTGATTGACATCAGGATTTACGAGCAAATTTATTTGCAAATAATAAAAGCTTTTCTTCACATACATTTAAAAGGCAAAAATTTACTTTAAAATTCTAGTGTTACTGTGTCATTTTGGGATTAAAATTAAGTGGGACAGAATTAAACCCACCATGCCGGAAAGGGTTAAAGAAAACAAAAACCCACCTATATCCCTTTTCTGTACAATTATAAACTGCTGTTTAAATAGATATAGGTACAGTATTCAAATTGACAATAGCATTATTTTCATTTAAAAAAAATATGTTAATAATTAAAAAGAATTACTTATCTATTACTTATATACAAATGGTAGGGAAGAGTTAGTGTAAACATCAATAAAATTGTCCTAAATGACAAAATAATGCTCATATAAGTATACTTTTAGTGTTATAATGATGAAAAGCTCCTATAATATTGATTTGAAAGATACATTACACAGATATAAAACATTGAAATGAACCACAGTCTTTTATTCCAGACTTTTTTTAGCAGTCGATTTCGATTTCCATTAAACATCTTTAAACCATTACGTTTACAAAAGAGAAAATGTCAAAAAAAGTTCATTTAATGCTTTACAGGTGTATCAAAAAAGGATTGTTTTTCACTTTAACTTTCTACGTGTTGGAAATAAGTTGGATATATAAACGCTAAAACTAAGATAAGAAGTAAGATTATATTCATGAAGTAGTTATGATATCGATTTTTAAAAAGTTATGTGAGCCTATAGAGAAAATTCGTCAATTAGAAAATATTTCATTTCCATGATCAGAGGAAAAAACTATTTTTGTGTCTTAAAAATTAAATTAATTTTAATGAAAAGAAAAGCACATCTATAACACTTTTCTTTACCATTTAAAATTCTATTTCATTAGTAAATATAGGGACCGTATTCAAGTTGACTATAGTATTTGTTTCATCAAAAATATTTTAACAAGTAAGAAAAAAATTGTTTTTCTATTCATGTAACTAATACAGTACACAGGCAGAGTTGGTGTAAACAGCAAAATGTAGTTTAAAATCCATTAAAACAAATGCAGTATAATATTTGTTCGTTATTCAAATTACAAAAATATTTTCCTATTAATATTTTATAACAAGATAAAAATGCGTTTAAAATAAAGAAATCATGTGTGAGTTCAAATGTCTAAACTTCTATTGTGTGAAATGATCATGATTTTAAATATGAAATGTAAATACGTTTTTTTTAAAATAGAAAAATATATGTACGACTATAACAGAATGTAAGAACATAAGAATCATTGAATGTAATTTAAGTATTCGAATTTTAAAAAATGTCCCATATCGTGCTTATTCTGTCTGTCTTACAATATCTCAAATATTTACATTGATCCTTATCTCCTACTTAATTACATAATTTGATAAAATTGGATAGATTTTATGAATGGTTCCCATCCATAATAGTTAAATTTCAGTTAAGCATTACTCATTCATATTGAAAGGTGCAGATATGCAGTGCTTTGGAATAATTGTGTTGCAGTAAAAGGTATAAAAAATCTAACTGACCATGTTTGTCTAGGGAGAAGGTCGTCGTATGAACATAACCTTATTTATTACGTTAATTTGAATATTTTTAACTTTATGCATAAAAGTTTTTATCATTGCCAAATAATCAAATGAACGAAATCTGTTTCAATCTGTTTGGGTACACTGTGTATTCACATAATATTTAAAATGGTTAAAGAAAATATACAGAAATGTTCAATATTTTATATCACCCATTATGAGTTCATAAATAGTACAGAAATAATTCCTCAATCAATAATGTATTTCCCCATTTTAACATAGACCTGTAATATGACATGAAATATGATTCAATTTTCAGTCTTTCAAACTGTTTTAATCTGCATATTTTAAAGCAACTGTTCAAGTTAATGTTTAGAAAAGTTCCTTAAAAACATACACTTACTTTCGATTGCTTTAATGGAAGTAAATTTATAATTTTATACGCTAAAAAAAACATTATACATACAATACAAAAGGTCTTAGCAAATATTTTTGCCATCAATTACCAATAATTATCATTTTTGTAAATTTGCCATCAATTACCTTTTATCAAATACCTATGAGAATTTAAGTCCCCTAAGAAAAAAAAAATTAGCAAAGCTAAATTATTTAAATCTATTTAAGTTTTTTTCTTTTTTTCTTTCCTACACTGTTAAAAATAATCTGAAATTCCCGGGTATTTTTTACCTGAATTTCACAGACAAAGTCCCTTTTTACTACAAAAGGGCATTTTCCGTTAAAAACAGAAAATTGCCTCATATTTCCTTAAAACAACGCTTCGGATGGAGAAGAAAGTAGCCAACGGAGATATTCCGTTATCTGCTGCATATTTATTTTCAATGTTTCAAAAACTGACAAGTTGCTGCACAGAAAAACTAGAAATTCAACAAATTAAAATTTCGAGTTTATTTAAAACAACAACAACAAAATAGTGCTTTCGAATTTAAAAAAGCAACAATTAATTTTTTCCATTCTTTTAAAATTATTTACAATTCATTTTTTATTTATATTAATATATATCAGATTAATATATCATCAGATTAATGTATATATATATATATATATATATATAATAGTTAAATTAAGGGGGAAAAATCGATTTTACTCAAAAATGCAACAAACAAAAATAATGCTTTTGAATTTTAAACAATAACAAATAATTTTCTCATTCCTTTAAAATTATTCGAATTTTTTTTTAAATTATAAAAAACACTCGCACGGAAAATATACTCTAAACGAACCCATTTAAAAAATACATAATAGTTGATTAAAAATCGATTTTCTCAAAATAACAAACATTTTTTATCGAATTTAATTCAAAATACAATATTCATATTTTACATCTAACAGTCAAATTAAGAATATATATAAATCATGTTTCTATCCTCTATTAATACTGAAGTTTTCTACCATCATCTCATTACGAAATATCCCGGCAATTAACTTAAAATTACCAGGTTTCTAAACCCCAAATTGCTTAATTACCAAGCCACGATTTGAAGAAATCCCGTATGATCGTTCCAAACTCTTGATCTTGCAAGGGCCCGATGGTCTTACAGTATAACACTTGGCTCACGGCACTAACGTCCCCAGTTAGATCCTCAGGTCGGTCAGAAAATATTTTTCAAGTATATCAAACATTAAATACTCTCGTAATAGTCAACAGATGTCAGCACAAAGGGAGATGCAATTTATTAAAACCGAGTTTATTCATAACGGAAAGCTACCGATTCTTCAAACGGAGTTTTTCCTTCTTTTATTTCTCAAAACGGAAAATCTACTAACGAAACGGAAAAAGTCCGGCAACTTTGCTGCCAGTAGTTTTACCATGAATTAACGGGTTTATTTTTAACAGTGTGGGTGAAATTTATTTTTAAAAAGAACCCTAAATAATGATGATAAGGTTAATTTCAAATGACTATCCAGTTGATTCATTATTGTCTTTTTAGAAGTAATTTCTATCTGGACTTGTCGAGAGCATCCAATGTTCAAGTTCTGTTTGAACGTATGATAACTGAGACATTTATTCAGTTAAAAATTCCCCCTCCCGCAATAATGAAACGTTTAGAGAAACATTCGTCCACTAACCACAGCAATAAACAACTAAAAATACTTTTATAATACAGTCAAACCTCGTTAACGCGAACACTGAAGGGGAAACTTTATTTGTTCGTGTTATCCGAACTTAAATACATTACATGCAACTGGGCAGGGCAATCGGAAACAGTTCGTGCTAAAAGTAATTCGCGTTAAGCGTGTTCGTGTTAACGAGGTTTGACTGTAATCAAATTTTAATTGCTTAATAGGCGTATACCCAACATAGTGAAAAAGTACCCATGCCGAGACTCGAATCTGGGTCAAATCCCGGCTTGTGCACTTTTTCGCTATGTTGGCTATACGCCTACTAAGCAATTAAAATCTTATTATTATAAATGCAAGGCGGGAGAAATTTTCTTTGAAAAAATTTCCAAAGTATTAAATATGAATTTAAAAATACTTTTATTAAAAATCTTCTCAAAAAAAAGTTCTCTGTATTCAACGTGATGATATAAATGTCCATCTAAGTGTCCATCTAAATGTCCACATAAGTACGTCTTGTGATGCTTTCTAGAAATAAAGTACTAAAAATGTTTCATTTTGTATTAATTTTCAAAATCATATCACAATTACAACAAAAGAAAAATTACATGTTATTTTTTTTCTAAAATCTCTATAAATGAAAAGTATTTTTCGTTAGTTGCAAATGTAAATAAGGTACTGTCATTAAAAAATTGGTGATTTAAAATTTTATTCTATCAAAATTTACTACATGTCAAAATGAAATTAAGACGAAACTTTATTCTACCATCGTTTGATTTGCATAACAGCTCGACTACGATCCGTCGAAATCTCCGTGGTTCTGTCACGTTCGTATTCTATGTGTCTGTAGTCAAGGGCTTAATTTTAAATATATGCCGCATTACAGAATAAACTTGTACTGAACAAACGTAAATTGAAGAGTATTTCATATGTTACTGTATTTACTATCTATACAGTATTTACTACCTCTACAGCATTTTATATCAAAATACATAAATTATGTTAGAAGTAAATTTTATACTCTCAACATTTGTTTTAAGTAATTAATAAAATGTAATTTCTGTGCAATGTAATCGTGAAACAACCAATAGTACATTTTAAAGGAGATTAAATTAATTTTATTACTGTTTTGTTAAGAACTATTATAAATACATTTTGAATCAACCTTTTCCTAAAATAATTTTATTCACACGTACCATTTAATGATACTAATTAAAAAATTGCCTAAGTTAATGAAACTGTAATACTGTTAAACATCTCACTGCATTATATAATTTATTATTTGTGCAGAACTTGTTATTAGTATATATCTTGAAAGAATCAAAACAATTTTAACATAAAGTATGGAATAAAGCTCTAACGCTCAAGAATTTTGTCAATAAATAAAGATTATTACAAGTTATTTCCTCATTTTATATCTCGCTGTATCATGAGTACTAAAGCAGGTGAAGAGTAGAATAATGGTATTATTTTACTAAACGAAAAGATTAAAATATTCCCTTTTACAAGACTGCCATGAACCAAACATTTCTTATCACCAGTTTAAACCTTCAAGAAAATTATAACATATAATAAATGAAAAAGTAAATCAAAATAAAATAAAATTTGTAAAGAATAGAAATAGAAATATAAAAGTATTTGATTTTAAATATAATTGTTTCAATCTTTTTATGTTAGTTCATTTTGTATATTTATATAGCTTCTCAATAAAATATAAAATAAAAAAATGATTGAATATTTGCTGAAAATGTTAGTTATATTATAACTAAATAATATATTTAGTTATAATATAATATTGATATTAGTATTAATATAAAATAATATATATTAAAACATTATTAATTATTAATATTAATATATACATAATAATATATATTAAAATTAATATTATATTTAATTATATTATGTTCACATAATTAATCGAATTTTATTTTATTTACCTGAAAACCTGCAATGGACTATTAACATATGGACTTTGTTTAGAGTTACATTTAATTTTTTTTAAATTAAATATTTTTTATTTGGTACGAAAATTCTTTCAAACATATTGTCACAACAGCATCATATTTATGCTTTTGCCTGTCATATCGTATTTTTTAAAGCATTTTATTTTAAAAAGTATATTTCAAATTGAAAATTTTCTATTTTTGTTTTATAATAGACATTTAATATGCAAAAAGAAATCTACTTCATATATTACATTTTGTATATTTTGAAATTATTAAGATTTAATTTAAATAAAATGTAAAGTTGATATTCTTGAACTTATTTTATATATTTAAATTCTATTTTTCACATAAATATCTCCTTATTTCAGTATGTTACATTTCGACATAATTTTAGACCAAACAAAATTAATTGTTTTTTATAATGTTTAAATAAAATATAAATATCAATAAAATTCACATATACATATATGTGTGTGTGTGTGTGTGTGTGTGTGTGTGTGTGTGTGCGTGCGTGTGTGTGTGTTTGTGTGATAAACTGACATATTGGAGTTTAAAAAGACAGTTGGCGAAATCTGTTTTATGTTGGGTTTCCATGTATTGGCCCACATGCATAAGGCCGGATGGTTGTATCACTCAAAAAATGGGTGTACTCCAGAAGGAAGCAGTCGAAATTTGCGTTTCAAACCTTTATTACATAATTAGTAACAACGAAGTAGGAGAAATGCTCTAGCAGTCGTGATTATAATGATTTTTTAATCATCTCTATGTGGCAGTCGAAGTTTCAAATCTTTACATTATGAGGTCTTAGAATTACTATGATAATATTATCGAAGAAAAGATGTTGTTACCGGTACAAGAGATCTTATTAAGTACGGTATAAATATCACTGGGTTCGGACATGACAGTCATCGGGAAACTGGGAAACTCAAAAAAGCTTCGACCTCTCCAACTTCCGAAAAAGAACTGTCTTTCATTCAATGATTTTTGCTGCTCTTTTGAGGCTCTTGAGCTAAAGACGCATAACACCACTAAAAATGCACTTCCACGAATTATTATTCGTAGTGATTCATTTAACTAAATACTTTTGTGTTTCTGTGTAAACGAATGATAGAATATACATAATCTGTATGCTATAGAAAATATGTTGTAGTGAACGTCAGTGATGCATATCAATTATATTATGTTTTAAGTAGTGTAACGTCATGAGATTTTTGTGCCAGCAATTCTATACCATTAATCATAATGTAATTGAATTTGTTTGTGCATTTTTGTAAAGGAACTATAAATGCTACTTACTCCAAACTCCACGGAGAGTATGGCGGTAGTCCAGATTGATGATTCATCTTAATTACATTTATTTGGAAGTATCGTAATATCCCAAAAATGCACCGGAAACGATTTTTTTCATTAGATCATAATGTAACGACAATGGAGGAGGTGGAGTACTGTTAAGAAACGGCCATTTTTTCCCATCTTGCTAAAGAAGGTATGCTTTCATGGAAGACCTTTGAACCTAAAGTGACCGAAATCTTGCACAGTCACACCATTTAGACCGTATTTGTTTTTAACTCACGATCATTGCCTTTACCTTCTCATTTTGTGCCCAGTATGTACACCACTTGTCTGAATGGGTGCTTTCCATAATGCAACGGAATTCTTTTCTATGTCCCTGTTAACGATCTATAATAGCAACATACTTCATGTTCCATAGTGAAAATACAATAATAAATATGTCACATATATGAATATCTTGAAAATCCGAGTATCTTTACGAAATTTGGAATGCGAGAAGACAGACAGTCAGACAATATCAAAATCATAAATACTTTTCAACTATGTTGGAAACCGTTAAAAATGTGTATGACAACTAAAAATATTTACGATAATATATCAGAAATTTCTATTCTAAATATCGTTATCTATCGACACTTCCCATTATTATGGAAAGTAGTGGTAATCAGGCCTTTATTATTTGAAGTACAACAAAAAGATAACACAATTTTCTAAGCATCTAATTTAACGACATCTTTTTTGTCATTTAATAACTACTCTTGAAAGTGAATTTTTTAAAATGTATTTTTCTACTATCTGATCGCCTTCTTAACGAAAGTTGAGCATTCTTTTAAAATAGCTTATTATTCATGAAATTTACACATTTTCTTTCTATCCAGTTACATAATTCCTTTTTGTAATTTTAACAATATGTATGTAAATAATAGCTATATTTAAACTTTGATTAATTATTTTTCTTGATACAGTAAGTTTATAATTTTGACTCGTTTAATAAGAAATTTAAATTAGCTGGTGTTAATATATGTATAAATTGACATTAAATTTCAGTTTGGGAAGTTATGGTGATTGAAATGAACTTTTTATAATAAATTCTAAATTCTAAATATGCTTTATTTAGAGAATTTCTAATTAAAACCAAGAATTTTCCAATAACAGATGTGTAAACTCATTTTGAAAGCAATAGAGGGATGAATAATAATCTATAACGTTTTTATTGTCAATTTATATACACTTCAAAGCTAGAAGCATTTACAATGTCTGCACATAATAAGAATTTATAACGAACATTTTTGTGAAAAGTAAAGAAATCAAAATTAAACACTTCTTGTAAAAATCAAAATTTTAATATTGTTCAGAACATATGTCTCATGTATGTAAAATTTTCTTAATGATTAAACATTTACATGTTAAATAATATTATCTAGACACTGCAAAAAAGACATAGATACTCGTTCTATGATAGAGAATCCTTTCATAAAAGCATACATTATTTGGAATGCAACGTACAATAAAACATGTCGTAGTAAACGTTTAGTTTAATGACTGATTTTATACCATTTAAAAATTTGATAAATGTTAAAAAAAGTATCTCTATAATATAAGCCTAAGTCATGTGACTGTCATCAACAGTTCCGGAATGTCCACTTCTCTTTTTCATATGCCAGGTGGCCATTTTTATTCCAAATTATTTTTTCGAATAAAACTGCATGAAAGTTACATTTTTAGAAAGATTGTTTAAAATAAATTAATATTTGAGAGATGACTTACGTTCAACTGTGTATATATTCTGCAATAACTTCAGTTGAAATTAAGTTCGCAGTTCAAATTCTCTATCCATGAAAGTAAACAAAAAACAAAACAAACAAAAAAAAACATTCATTCGACGTGAACGTTTAAAATATTAAACCATGGAGGTAATTGTTCGTAAAACAAGTTCTCCGCGAATGATTTTTTGGACCGCTGTCTGGTGTCAAAAAATAATTCGCACCAGTGAGACAATCAAAGTTTACCATAATTATGCGCTATACAACTCAACTTCCTTCCGGATCTTTTCTTGACGTAAGCTGAATGTAAACAAATACAACTCATGTAATAATATTTAATGAATCAAATTTCGAAACGAATTGCCACTCAATTTGGTATTTATGTATTATACTTGCCAGGAAGAGAGATCACCGAAAGTGATTGTTAATCATCAATCATGTTTATCATTGTTTTAATGACCAATTTCGTTCAAAACAATAATTTAATATACATTTATAAAATACATAACATCATTAAGTATTTTTGTGTTATTTTGGGTGCAAATCTTGCCAATAGCATTTTAAAAATCGCCAATACCAGCTTTTATTTTTTGCGTGCGCAAATTAGAAACGATGCTTTGATTTTGAAATCAGATGCTTTGATGGAACAGCTGTCGTAGACGCACCGGGATCGGCGCGATTTTTGTTTTGCGCCATTTTGGCGAGAAAGCCCCATTTTCAGGTAGCTGTTAGAGATTGCTGAAACAGCATGTTACTTTTATATTATTATGAAATAGTTTATTTTATATTAAAAAACACACAATTTTATTATAAAACACACACAATAATTAATATATTATAAAACACACACAATAATTAATATATTATAAAACACACAATATTTAATTTATTATAAAACATACGGAATCTGTTCTACCGGGTTCGCATACGAAGTAAAATGTAATCAAAACCGCCGGGTTGCCCAGGCATAAAATCGCCATTTTGGCGCCAAAATGATACCCCGGTACGTCTGCGACAGCTGTACCCGAAAGCATCCATCATTAAAAATGGTAAATAATATAGAATTAAAGTAAAATGATACAAAAAATGGTACTTTTCTACTATCTCGTCGACCACTTTTCATAACAAAAAGCTATCGCCAAACTGTAAGATTAAACGCCAAACATACAGTCCCATTTACTTGATGCCAGAAGCATTATACGTGTTTGTTATGCCATCAAGTGGTTTTTAATTCGACATTTGCGTGTATTTTTCATTATGATTTACTGATTTATTAGTTATTTCATTCATTAAAATAACAATTGTGTCCTTAAATTCTTATTTATTTATTTATTTTGATATTCCAATGGCAACGTTTTCCCGTT
Source organism: Maratus michaelseni (assembly GCA_963931845.1). NCBI lineage: Eukaryota > Metazoa > Arthropoda > Arachnida > Araneae > Salticidae > Maratus > Maratus michaelseni. The sequence goes on along the minus strand of OZ007590.1, from coordinate 105,834,890 downwards.
TATTTGGCGTTACAGTTTGGCAATAGTTTTTTGTTATGAAAAGGGGTCGACGAGGTAATAGAGAAGTACCCCAAAAAATAATTCAGTATATATTTATTAAACACATAAAATCATATCGATGACTTTTAGCATAAAATCATATCGATGGCTTTTTCTACATATTTACGATGATAGTTTTATTGGTGGTATGTTATATCCACCGGAATGAATATGAGATATATATTCTAATCACTATCACATACGATATACCTATAAATATGATATATATATCTATATCTACTGTAGCAATAAAAGCATCTTTAATTGTCTTTTATATTTCTACTACATAGTATTAACTATAGAGTTACAAAACAGAAAGAAAAAAAACGGGGTGCTGTTATTAGAATTATAACAACCAATGTTGGCGCTGCGTATTTACCTGTTACGGATCTTAATAGTCAGTAGACATTAAGCAGAAATGCCAAAGTAAGAGAATTACGCAATTATTATAACTCCTGAACTATATCAAGAAAGGAGGGCAGAGAAAATCAAAGTCGAACAGAAATCTGCATCTAGAAGGAAGTTCGTGAATTTTAATCAGATTGTACGCCACGGGTCAAAAGTTCTGACAGCAAATATGGTTAAAAGGGAATGTGATTAAAACTGAGCTGCGCCGCCTGAAGCCGCCCGTCAGGCACATCAACCGCCGTACCCAAGTACCACTCCCATTCCCTTCCAAAAGTTCAACGTTTCACCAAACCATACTCGAAAATTACGTGTAATAATATACAGCCCGATTATGGCACATTATTCAAGAAGTTTTAGATGCGAATAATGTCAGATTTTCTAATCTTCCGTAATCGAGTCTACAGCCAAAGTTAGTGAGAAACAAAAAAATATATATATTAGCAAAAATATGGTTCAGTGTAAATGTGGATATCATTAAAGACTTTCACAAAACAGACTTCATTGCATCAAATCATATTAACTGAAATACGCCAATTGGCAATGGACCAATTACGGAAAAATACTTAATATGTTTAAGAATCTCCGCATTCGCGAACATATTGCAACTGATAAGCTAACGGACGTGAAGCATAAATGCTTAAGTTGGTTAAGGGGGTTTTGTCAAGAAAGATAAAATGCATAACAACAAAAAATATGCGAAATGCTACCATGATCGCAAAAGTTCTTGATTTTTCTACTAGAATCTTCGGGTTTGGCGAAGGATTGGGAGAAAAAAAACTAAATTATGAATAAAAGTAACGTGTTACAATGCTTAACATACATTTAAGGGAGATCAAACTGGTCGCCAGTGGCGGCTAGTTTTTGAATAATTAATGATTTTGTTTAAGACTGATGTTAGGAGAGCTGGGTGATAAAGCTTATAGTTTTTCTTAAATATGCACCTACAGAATATTTTAGTAAAATCATATTTCGATACTTTTAAAGTTTCATAAAAGAACGTAATAATTTACCTAAAATTCTTTTAGATATATATGTTTCTTAATTAAATTTTCAGCAGAGCTGAAATTCATTGGTGCGTTATAGCAAAGGTACGGCTTCGAATCTCGTTCTGGACATTTTTCACTCAGTTGTTCGTACGCTGCGTAGCAAGAGAAAATTCACATCCTTTGTTATATTTAATAACCTCCAGGGTATTTTCAGCTCTTTCGAAAATTTAATTAGGTGTATATATATTCAACTATATTGGGATTTAGTTCGCCTCATGTATGCCACTAAAGATTTGTGCTTATGATTGACTTTTCATTTTGTGCTGCAAAGTTGTAACCTTGCTAACATATAATAGTGAGGAATGCCAGACTTGTTGTCATCCTGGTAGCTCAAATGATAGAACATTGGGGCATTATACCGATGGTCTGGTTTTGATTCTCGATCTAGACATTTTTCACTCTGATGGCTGTACGCTGCATAGTAATTGAAATTCACATCCTTTGTTATATCCATATATGTTTCGTTTATGAGTACAAATAATGAAATACAACTATTATTGCTATTTAACAAAATTATGAATTTTTTGTGAAAATCAAAATTTTAAGGTTGTTCAGAAAAGATATTTCATGTAATATAAGATTTTCTTAATGATAATTAAAACAATGGTTATTTGTAATGAAATATAAAATATAACGTTTTATAGTAATTTTTTAATTTAATGGCTCCTTTTATGCTCTTTAAGAACTTCATAAATAATAAAAAAGTAACTTTTACATAATTATTGGTTCATTAAGAAATGACTTTAGTACAGCTTAATGTGTCAGTGATGAAGCTCACATTTTATCTTAAATATGCAGCATAAGGATATGTTAGTGAAATTGTTTTTTGATACTCTTAAAGTTTCGCTAAAGAGCGTAATAATTTATCTTAAATTCTTTTAGATATATACTCATAAGGCATGGTGACGTCACAGCGACGCACTGTGAAGTCACACTGTGATTTTGTGACCGTCGATGTGACGTCACGTGACGTCGATGTGAAGTCACGGAGACCTGAATGTGAAGTTGTTATGGGCGTTTTAGAGATCTTTTGTGACGACACATTGTGATCACTTTGTGAAGTCACCACGGTGTGACAAATTTGTGAAGAGTGTATCATTTGTGACGATTTTGCCATTAACTTTGTGACAAATCTCTAGCGAAAGCGACAATGTTTTGAAGTCACATTATGACCAATTTGTGAAATATGTGTCATTTGTGATCATTTTGGCATTAACATTGTGATGAATCTGTGGCGACTGTGAAAATATTGTGAAGTCACAATATGACAATTTTGTGAAAAGTGTGTGATTTGTGCCAATTTTGTCATTAACTTTGTAACGAAGATGTGACCACAGTGACGATGTTGTGAAATCACCCTGTGACAAATTTATAAAAAGTGTGTCGTTTGTGACAATTATGCCATGAATTTTATGACGAATCTGTGACAACAGTGACAATTTTGTGAGGCCATTTGGGTCCTGTCCTGTGCTGGATGATTTGAATTTATTCAAATCCGACCCAAGCAGTTAGTTGTGTTTACTGTGTTTATTTTACTCTGGGTCGAATTTTTAGAGTATTTTGCTGTTCTTCGTGTTAGAGCTGCATGTACCCAACTCGCACCGTCGGTTGAATTTGCTAGAATTTATTTTCTTTCGAGTTGGATTGACTGATTCTATTTTTTTAAGTGATGTTCGAGCTATTATTTAGAACTCGGGGATTGGTCATTGGTACTCGTCATACCTAACTCAAGCCGTGATTTTCAATGATGTGTGTAATGAGTCAGTTTCTGCTAGGCATTACAGATTTTTGTGTACGTCTAATTCAGGTTGTCTTTTGTTTCTATGTGGATTAGGATTGTACACCAATCTAACTCGCTACTTAAATTGTCTGCAGTTTTTTTAAAATTTGGGTAAAGTTTGTGTCAGTTTGGAAGATTTTTTTCTGAGCGTTGAGTTTATATTGTGTTTTGTTTCAAATGGGCCGGATTCGAGTATACCTGGCACTATCTGTCAAGAAAGCCTCATATTTTATTTCAGATAAAAAAATTTTGAATATATTGTGTTTTTTTTATTCGTATTTATTTCATGCAAATAATATTTAAATTATGCATATGATTATAGATATTTTTTTTCATAACTTATTTTATATATGAATAACAGTTTTCTGTAATTTTGAAAATCTGGTCGAGCATTATTAATTTCTGTCTTCAGTGTTTGACTTTTCATTGCTCACAAAGTAACTACATATACAAAAGGCTATCAGTAGTAGTTACATTTATAATATCAATGAATCTAGTAAATCCGCAGATCAGGTGTCTCAAACGTCAGTTCCATAGTTTTATATCGAAATCATTTTATATAGGAATTTAAAAAATTCAATCCTCAATTTTATTTGTGTCATTTTTATATTGCTAATTGCTACAAGTAATATATCAAATAATTATTATTATCATTTTTTTTTTTTGCATTCTCTAAAATTTATTCAATGAAACATAAGCGTAAATACGCCAGTAATAGATACACCCGAACGGTTTTGATTTATAAAAGTATAACCAATAAAAATTCAGCCTTTATTACGTTTTTCATTGCTCTTCCTAGCATGTTTTAAAATCTAGTTTATTGTTCAGAATGTTAATCAAATCAGTCCGGAAACAGAAAATATAATTTCACAGTTCCATTGTTTTTCTGTGAAAATTATACTGAGCAAGCTGGTTTTACTTAATTAATTTTATATATTCTTTATTTTCTCGCAAAAATTTCATGTTTTTGTTTTGATAGCGATGAAAAAAAAATTGAATTTTATATATTAAGGGTCAATTACACAACTTAATTTATTTTTAAGATTTTAGGGCCAGTGTCCATTACTCAAATACTTAACTAATCATTTTTAGTAATGGACACGTTATATGGCTCTTATTAAATGTGTAATTTAGTAATGTTCATAGGTCATAAAATCTTTTGATTTAACTAAACATCTAAGTAATAAAAATTAATTTTTTAATTGCACTTACAAGAATATAATAAGAACAATTTTTTTATAAATAGCTGTTTTTAATTAATTTAATGAGGTTAATAAACTTTTTAATATTAAACTAGTTTATTTTTAATATTTTTATTATTAACGCTGCTTTACATGTTTTATAATCTGTCAAGTCAATCTGGAAGCAGGAATGATGTTCAAAAGCATAGGAAAAGAAGGAACTCATGAGGACTCAAAGCCCTCCCAATTAAAATAAAAACATTTTTTTAAGTCACACGAGTTTTTAAAAATCTATTAATTTCTGTCTTCAGTGTTTGACTTTTCATTTCTGACAAAGTAACTACATATATAAAATGCTATAAGTAATAATTAAATTTACAATATCAGTCAAGCTAGGAAATCCGCAGATGAGGGTCTCAAACGTCACTTCCATAGTTTTATATCGAAATCATTTTATATAGAAATTTAAAACATTCAACACGCAATTTTATTTGTATCATTTTTATATTGCTAATTACTATAAGTAATATATCAAATAGTTTCTGGAAATTTAAATTTAAGGGTGTTCGTCAGTGAACTTCCCGATTCCCGATTTCCGTTGACGCATAAACCGATCGAAACTCATGAAAAATCAACAACTATCAAAATGCCACTCATCTGGACCCGAAACTCGAAATCAAAGAAAATATATCAGTAATTTAACACATTTATAAAATAGTAGTCTATAATCAGGTTTTTTTATATCTATTTTATCGCTTATATTGAAAAATGGCCATTTATAGTAATTAATTCATATTAAAATAAAGTTTTTCATCTGAAAATTATTGTAGTCTTTTTTTGACAAATTAGGTAAACCCGAACCCAAGCTGAAAGAAAAAAAATCCTATTCTAAAAAAAAATACAGTCAACTTGACCCAAATCACAGTAACAACAAAAGCAATTAACGCAAATCTGACCCCACCCAAACTGCAATCTTATCGGATGGAGTAAAATCGAATTATTCTACCCTATTCGGGGTCTGCATTTTTATTTATATTTTTTTTAATTTCAAATTCCAGGTAACCAGATTTTACTAGACCTCCACACTACGGAGGTAAATTTGCTACTACTGTCAAACACAGATTTGAATTTCGAATAGTTTCGGATAACAAGATTTTACCAAATCCGAATAATAAGACTCTTGTCGGATTGGCAATAATTTGTATTGATACAACTCGTATTCAAATTAAAATTTTGCATATGATTGGGAAACCGGCTATTGTAGCGTTAAGCAAGAAAATTATAAATATAAAAAACACATACTAATATAAAAATGGTAGATGCTTTCATTAAAAATTATAATTTTTATTCCATAAAAAATTATATTTCTCAAAAAATATATTATATTTCCATAAAAAATTATATTTCAACAATACGAAATTCTATTGTGTAAGTAACAACTTTTTTTTATTAACTTCTACTTCCATTTGTTTTATGTATCCAACAAATATATTGGCAATAATTAAAACTATGCTATTTTTCTGTTAAGTATTGAAGTCTTGAAATGTGTACACTTTGCCATATTTCCCCTCGCTCAGTATCACAAAACTTTCTGACATATTTACGAACACATTTTTAAACGCATGGTACTTGCATACCTGATTATTAAAGCGATTTGGAATGAATAGCGTTTTCCGTTTTTAGATAAATGAAATACTTATTAAGTTAAGAGCAATTTCGTTCTCGTTTTTCCCGTTTCTCACGCTGCCGCCTCGGAAATTCGGTTTAAAATACCGACTTTGACAGTGTTTTCTGAAACATTTTCTGCCGTTACGCTGTTTAAAGCTGTCAAAAAGTAATGTTCTTGATGACATAAGATGTTCTAAAGTTTATTTTGAGTTTTATTTAGACGCCAAAGCGTTCTCATTTTGGTCACAGTGTGACGTTATAAAGTGGTGGCATTTTTGTCACAGATGTGACGTGACATACGTAACTCACAGTGACGTCACTGCGACTGTGCATGCTATGCGGATATATCTATGCTTCGTTTGTACGTACATATCTAATAATTCTATTTACAAAATCAGTCAGAAATTAGGACTAATATTTTGGTGGTAATCTAGTTTTATGGCTAATCTGAGGTGGACATTTTTTTAATAATTAAAATAACCTGGCAATCCAACCCGAGTTAGCCGGATTAAAGCAGTCCGATATACTGTCAGATATCAAGATACAATCGTTTTTGATTTGAAATTCTAATTAAATTTTTATATTTAGTATATTTTCTTAGATTGAACCATCAGCTTCACCGAAAAACAATTTTGGTAGTTACGTATTAGCCGGTTGCCAGCGGTCAATAGCGAAATATACCATTATTTACAGCTACCTTTGAGATTCTGATTATTTCAATGTTTAAGGGCGTAGTTCGATTACATATCTGTTATTTTTTTATTTAGTTATTTATTTGGGAAATTATTTTAAAAAATATAAAAGGAATCCATAACATTATTTTAAAATCAATAAAAAAATCCTTACAATTATTTTAAAATACAAACAAATTAATTATTTTAAAATACATAAAAATCCATTAATTAAAAATCCGTCAGCGAATTGCGATATAGATTTGTAATAAATTACATTTAAAAATACATTTTCTTTTCTATTCGGCGGTGTAAAAATTAAGTAAGCGATGTTTAAAAAATAAAAACACTACAGTAAAAGCAAAATTGATTGTTCAGGTCATTATCACCATCAATATGACGTCAGCGTTACTCACGGACATGTTTTTGATTTATAATATAGATATTGCGTTAGTATTTACAGAACTTTTTAGTTGCAATTATTGTTACTAAAATAAGCATGATGAAGTTTGTAAAGTTACTTAAAATATTTTGTAGTAATTATCTTCTGCAAATAATATTTATAAGCACTTGAAAATTTAAATTAATTTTAATGATTTGCATTAAATATTTAATACTATTCGATATAAATATTTTCTGTTTTAAATGTTTATTGCTATAAATCAGTATATTAAGTAAAAATATCAATAAAGAAAAAGAAAATAAGACCTCTCATTTTATTGTTATGGGAAATAATTCTTCAGAAGCACCTGCTAGGTGAAGTGCAAGAAGAAATAAAATCCACTTTATTTAGTGTCTCATTTAATGACATTTTTCGTAAAATAAAAGTTTAAAAACTGAAACATTTGGCTTACTTATAATCTTCTTAAAGAATGTTAAGTGGTATTACAAAAGAGCTTGATTTCTAGTCATAATCCCAAACTTCACTTTATTATGCAGTTACATAAAATGCTTTGAAATGAGATGTTTCGTTTTAAAACATTTTAAATGTTTAGTTCCTTTTTTACAACTTGAAACACATCTAAGAGCACAGCAACGTTTTCTGTTTTCTTTTTCCCTTTTGGGGATATACATTTTTTTTGTTTCTACAAACATAAAAGATGAGAATAGGGATAATTAAAAAAAAAAAAAAAAAAAAAGCAGCACTAGAATTTTTTCGCAATTTTCTGTTGTCTAGTCTTATTTTGCTTTATAGGAAAAACCTTTTTTAGGTAGCTTTCAATACAAAAAAGTATAAAGCTACCTATTGCAGCCGTTCGGAGGAAAGCAGTACCGAAAAATTTTGCTATATTTTCACCGATCATGACCCCCAGACCCCAAAACCACCCTCCATTCAAATGTTGACATGTATATGAATGAATGTATATGAATGAATGTATATATATATATATATATATATATATATATATATATCTGACCTATGTCATACGATAACGCTCGTATTTATAAATCAATTTTGATGAAACTCATTGTGTGTATTAAGCTAACCAATGTCTCGACCGAGTTCGTTGGCCTGCTTGGTCCGTCATTTTGTTTCAAGATGGTGGCCATTTAAAAATTTAAAACTAAAATAAATATACAAAAAAGTTAAAAATTCAAATTTATTTTTTAATTACGTGTTAGGCCTTGATACAAGGATTCCAGAGCATTTTTTGGTTTACCTCTATCTTATAAAATGGCTGAGATAGAGCAGTTTGAAATTCTAGGGTGCCTGACATTTTGAAACAAAACAGCACATTAACGCGATTACTCGCAAATTATTTTCTTTCATTGTTGTAATAATTTTCCCAATCACACGCATAAAACTATATATTCATTTCGGTTTTCGCCAAAATTGGCGACATTGGCGACAAAATTTGCGACATTGGCGACAAAATTTGCGACATTTAGCGAAATATTTCCAAATTTGGCGACCAAAATAAGTCTTCATAAATGAAGCCAATTTGGTTATTGCTCAATAATTTGGCGAATTTCTTATTCAAATTCAGTATTAACGAATCTTTTGTAAACGTTTCTTTATTTTATCCTTATTATTTATTTCTGAGCTTATCCTTTGTAAACGTTCTAACATTAGCTATAATTTTAAAACGAAGATATAGGAAAGCTACCTTTTCCTCCCGGTACAGGCCGGAAGGACTTTTTTAAAATTTAAATTTATATTAAAAGTGAGCGATGTTTAAAAAAATAAAAACACTACAGTAAAAGCAAAATTGATTGTTCAGGTCATTATCACCATTAATATGACATCAGCGTTACTCAAGGACAAGTTTTTGATTTATAATATAGATATTGCATTATTATTTACAGAACTTTTCTTTTGTAATTTGTAAAAATAATTAATTATTTAATTTTCGAAAAAAAATAACAATTATATTATGACTTTTTATTTTCATAATTTCTAGGTAAGGCAAATTACTCAATTTTGTTTTCGAAATAATCTAGTAAAAGGGATTTTTATAGTAATATAGAATATTTGTCTTATTTGTCTTTATAGGAATTAATGGCGTAAAAGGAAAAAAAACCTTTATATAAATTAAAATTTACACATTTCTTTTGTAACTGGTAAAAATAATAAATTATTTAATTTTCAGATTTAAAAGAAATTGCCACAATTATATTATAACTTATCATTTTCATAATTCCTAGGCAAACCAAATTACTCAATTTTGTTTTCGAAATAATCTACTAAAAGAAATTTTTAAAGTAAGATAGCATATTTGTCTTATTTTGCTTTATAGGAATTAAAGGCGTAATAGGAAAAACCTTTTTTTTAATTTATATTTTTCTTTTGTAATTTGTAAAAAAAATTAATTATTTAATTTTCAGATTAAAAAATATTGTCAAAATTACATTATAACTTATTATTTTTATAAATCCTAGACAAACCAAATTACTCAATTTTGTTTTCGATATAATCTGCTATTTGTGAACTACTAGTGAATTTTATAGTTAGATAGCATATTTCTTATTCGCTATCTTATTCCCCATAAAATATCCTATAAAATATCCCCAAGAAATCCTATTGTTATGGAAAGTACATTCTCGAAAGCATCTATTAATCATTAGTACAACAAAAAGGTAACCTTGCTTAGTAAGTATCTAAATTAACGATATATATCTTTTTTTTATAATTTAATGAATTCTTTCAAATATAAATGTTGTAAAATATGTCCTTAGATAAACTCGTGAATCTTTGAAGATATTTATAGCTTGTGAAAAAAAAGCTTTGTGTTTTATTTATGAACTGATATTTTGTATTTAATGTGCAATTATGTAAGACTTTGTTCAAATTTCATGACCTCGCGTCATCTGCTGACTTTTTTAAATTATAAATATTAGATAAATCTGAAGCACATGCATAAACAATTACCTCAAAAAGTTTTGATTTGTAAAATATATTTTCCCCTTTAATATATGCATAAAAAGAGAAAAAAAGTTTTAAATAATTCTCGACAGTTAGGTAAATATTTCATGTAAAATAAATTATTTATGTGGTATTTGAATCCCAAAAAAACAAAAGTAATAAAATCAATATTAATTTTATAGTTGAATTTTAACACATTCTTAAATAGTAGAACTTTTTAAAAATTTGAATTTCAAATAAAATAAGTGTCGTCTTTTCCTGATTGTTTTTGGCACAATTATTATCTAGATAGGTTTTGAAAATGTATGCATCAGTACATATGTCACAATGTATGGATTTAACATAAAATGTCTCACATTTTAATAATGGCCAAAAAACTTATAAAGATGCATATTTTTTTTGACAAAAGTTTACTAACATTTTATGAATGAAAATTTACATAGGTGGAACCTGATTATCACTGGGGCAGAACTCCACGAGTATATCCAAATAGTAATTCTCGCCTTATTTATAAATGGAATTTTGCATGTCTTTGAATAGTAACTCGACGAATATCAACAAAAATTGGTGGCGTAAATTATTCCCTGCCGTAATCAAATTATGGATGAAACAAACAGTTCAAAACACGCACTAAGTGAATGTCATTCAATTCACAAACACGAGTATACACGTGACCATTCAACAATAATTGTGTTGTAGGTGGAACTAAGAATTCATAACACGATCTTAGAGATTAACATTTAGTTGCATAAACGCAAGTATACTCATGACCATTAAGCAATAACCAAGTTAAGGGTGAAACTAAAAATTCAGAAAACACTCTTAATCAGGGAAATTCAATTGCAAAAAGTCCTTCCGGCCTATACCGGGTGGAAAAGGTAGCTTTCCTATATCTTTGTTTTAAAATTTTAGCTAATGTTACAAGAAAACAGCAAGTTACAATGCAAAGAAAACATTTACAAAATATTCGTTAATACTGAATTTGAATAAGAAATTCGCCAAATTATTGAGCAATAGCCAAATTGGCTTCATTTATGAAGACTTATTTTGGTCGCCAAATTTCGCGATATTTCGCCAAATGTCGCCAAGTTTGGAGAGAATTTGGCGCTAACGGATATGAATATATAGTTTTATGCGTATGATTGGGAAAATTATTACAACAATGAAAATTTTTGTAATGTGCTGTTTTGTTTCAAAATGTCAGCTACCCTAGAATTTCAAACTGCTCTATCTCAGCCATTTTTTAAGATAGAGGTAAACCAAAAAATGCTCTGGAATCCTCGTATCAAATCCTAACACTTAATTAAACAATAAATTTGAATTTTTAACTTTTTTGTATATTTATTTTAGTTTTAAATTTTTAAATGGCCGCCATCTTGAAACAAAATGGCGGACCAAGCTGGCCAACGAACTCGGTCGAGACATTGGTGAGCTTAATACACACAATTAGTTTCATCAAAATTGATTTATAAATACCAACGTTATCGTATGACATAGGTAAGATATATATATATATATATATATATATGGAGATATCTATATATATAAATCAACATTTGAACTGAGGGTGGTTTTGGGGTCTGGGGGTCATGATCGGTGAAAATATATCGAAATTTTCCGGAACTGCTTTCCTCCGAACGGCTGCAATAGGTAGCTTTATACTTTTTTGTATTGAAAGCTACCTAAAACGAGTGTATAATCGTGACCTTTCAACAATAATCAGGCTGTGGGTGAAACAAAAAATTCAGAACCTGCTCTTAGTCAATCAAATTCAATTTAAAAAACGCGAGTATACTCGTGACAATTCAACAATAATCAGGTTGTGGTTGAAACGAAGAATTTTGAATATTCTCTTAGGCAATGACATTCAATTGAATAAACGCGAGTGTACTCGTCACCATCTGGTGAGAAGAATCAGACTTTTCTCATTTTCATCACATCAGCTTTCATTCAGAAAGAAATTTCAGTGTAATTCTCTTTACAAAGGCTCTTAACCTAGAAAGAAATTTTGGTACATAATTTTTTACATATATCTGTAAAGGACAATTGATTCTACATGCATATTAAGTTTTATATTAATCGGTTCATTTTTTGTGTGGGCTTATGGTTTTTTTTTTGTTTCTCATAGAGTATCCATTTACGGAAAAACATTTTTTTTCTTTTACTTTGGCGTCAGACAGATTAGAGTCTGTTTATTAACATAATACAAATGAGAGTATTATGATCCCCTAATTTACAACACGGGTAACCCAATTTCGGGGAAGATGAAGCTCCTGTGGAGATGACGCAATAAGTCGAGCATTCAGGTGAAAAGTCGAGCCCAGATAGACCCTACAAGCACAAATACCAGGGCGCACATAAAAGTTCCATTCGTCTAAAAGTGAGTAGGACTTGAGAGCCGTAGTGGTTTTTAAATATGGGAACATTTTATTACTATAGGAAGCAGATATCTTAGTACTGTATTTATATAGAGATACAGATATTTTTCTACTATGCTCTGATACAGAAATATTTTACAATGCTCTGAAAAGATTTTTTGATGGGGTTCACTCATATATTCTCTTCGATTTATTCTACTAGATTTGTAGAAGAATTCATGCTTGAAGGCAGAAGTACGGAGCATTCATCCAAGCCGGTAGTTGGATAATCTCTGGCTTATTAATATTCTCTTATATAATTGTGTGGTTGTACACCTAAGTTAATAGTTGAATAATGAAGTAGCTTAAGTTTGGCCAGAATGGTCTCTTTCATAAACCAGCAATTACATCCATAACAGAGTGTGTTATCTACAGAGACGCAATCCCACTGAGGAAAAGGAACGCAACTGGGAGTCGAAATGGAAGCATCAACCCTCTACTTCTATCATGTACTTTTATACCAATAATTTGTGCAAATAATCACCAGATGTCGTTTAATTAAATCTACTTATGTCACTCAGGGCACAGCTCCCATTAGTAAATGTTTGTTTCAGATATTTGATCGTATGGTTATCTGTTAAAATACGCAAATAAGTATAAGCTATTATTGTAAATAATCACAAAAGTTCATTTGAAATACATATTATTTTGAAATAAATAATAAGTAAATAAAAACTGGATTTTTAAAAGTAGATTTTTAAAAATATTCATGTATGTAACAATAATATGAAATAATTTTAATCTAATGAATCATATAAAGCAACTGGATCAAAGATATCCTAGGCAAAGGATCTAAAATTTTAATTATGTTGATGTGGAGTTTTTCTTGTACATAATGCTTAACTGTAAATAACATGTAAATAGTTAAATTTAGATAATGTTTCCTCTTTCTTTCTGCATCATATGGATGTGTGTTTAATTACTTTAATGCATAGGCTAATATTACTGTAGTTTTTTTAATTTAATATTAATTCAGTCAGGAATTAGTTTCAGGAATATTTTTGCGAACAATCCACATTCCCTAATTGACATGAAAACAAACATTGAACATGATATTAAAAAAATAAGTGCTCCAATATTGAGGAGAGTGGCCTCAAAAAAGTTTGAAAAAAAGCATGTATTTGTATCCGAGGAAAAGGGTCACATTTTGAATATCTTCTGTAACAATTCTAATTTTCTCTTAGTTTTGTGCCTCGGTATTGTTACTCTTTCAATTTAGTTTATGTTTGTAATTTGAATAATGTTTGTGTTTTAGTAAACAAAATATTTATTATGCGCGACATTTCGATCACCCGTATATAATACATGTACATTACAAACATATGAATATTAATACAAATATTATTTTGTTCAAAAATGTTGCTTATTTTTTTTAATTCTGTTTAGTAGCTGATTTATAGAAATGAAAACTTCTATAAAATATATTAGAAAATTTTGCTGTCTTTTTTTATTAACCACGATTTTACTTTAACATCCATTTATGCATTTTCGGGTAACCCAATCCAATGCAAGAGTTTGCTGAGTAATGGATTATTTGCTCCATTAACCAGCATTCATATGACTTTTATTATTTTTTTTTATTTTGTACTAGCTGAAGTACCCGGAGTTGTACGGGATTTTAAGAATGTTTTTAAAACAAAAAATCAATTTAAAAAATAAACATGTTTTATCGAGAACTTTAAAATGTTAAATTATACCACTATTTCCTTAATTGGGATTTTATCATGATTCAATACGTTCCTCAAACTCATATGACGTTAAATTCACCTGCCAGCGTTATATCCACTTGTTTTCTGTACTTACTCATATTGATACAGTATTTGTATAATTGTCAAATATTTCAAAATGTCCGTTAAATTTCCAGTATGACGTCATATTGATTTTCTTTTTAATTCTCAATTTACGTCATATCTACGTGCTTTCTGTACTTACACTCATACTCCTTGCATTATTGAGAAATGTTTGAAAATCTGTATTATACTTCCAATATAACGTCATATTGATATTATTTTTAATTGTTGAAACTTTTTATTTGATTTTCATTTTTTCACGTACAAATATTTCAATAGAAAATTAATTGTCGTGATTTTTTTTAATTATGAAATTTTTAATTGTTGGCAACTGTTATAATGAAAAACGTTTAAATTTTATAAGAAATGGCTCTTACATTGGTGGTTTTTATATAAATTAAACATTAACTATAATTTTTTTTTCAATTCCGGATTACTTTAGTTGTCTCAGCCGTGTTTCAGGACACTTGTACGTAACATAATTCTAGTTTCCAAATTGTGGATTTGTATAGAAGTGCAGACACACAAATTTTCATTTTTATGTATTATATGTGCATGTTTGTCAACAAACTGGTTTGTTTCGTGTCTACTGAACTTAACGTATGCAAAACGATGAGCTAAATTGCTTTAAATTTCGCTAAATATCTCGTAATTTTCCAATAGTTAGAATACCTTATATTATGTGTAGAAAGTAATATATTATGGATTACTAAGTCTACAAAAATCATTACTTTTCGCATACAAATAATTGAGAAATACGCTTTACTTGAGTGCATGACGTCATGTGCATATTATCTATTTCAAACCTGAAAGCTCTTAAAGAAATCCAATATTTTTTTACTCACAGAAAATATTTAAACATTACTATTATTAAATACTAAATTTAACTAAGAAATTATATTTACAATGTACTTTTAAAATAATTTGCTAAAACTGCGTTTTGAAATTATGTAATTTTTGATTCAAAACATTATTTTTCAAAAATATATTGATTTTTTAAGAATTAGACATTAATTTTGAAGCTGATGAAATGAAAATGACACCACATTGTCGAACGTATAAAAAAATATATTAGTTTTTTAATTTAAAATAAATGTTTTACATAAAAAATACGTCATTTGTTTCAATAAACCACTTTGCTTTTAATCCCTTTTGTTTTAACAGCCATCTTTAAAGAATAATTAATGGAAAATACTATATTGTTTTTTGAATCTAATTTTTATTAATAGAGTGCAATTATTGACCACCTAAATCCAAGAAGCTTAAATGTGCTTCCTTGGGTGAAGCTAAAAATGAAAAAAGTTACGATGTAATTATTTCTAAGAGTTATATGCAAATGTAACACTTCCGGTTTCAAAATGTTTCGCAACCCAAAATTACATTCAAACGTAATATTTACATGTCATTTGCATCCAAATTAATTTTAATTTGAACCCAAATAAGTGTTAATTTGCACTGAAAATTACATGCAAAAGTAATGTTGGCATATAATTTTGGGTTGCAAAAAGCTTTGCAATTGGAAGTGTTACATTTGCATGTAACAGTAAATTTCAATATTTGAATACAAAAAAATATGTGTTTATTTTTTGGGTAAGTTACTTTACTATTAACAAACCAGTGGAAATAATTTGTCTTTGCAAAATTAGGAGCGATTACGTTATTTATTTTTATCTCCAAAAACACATTTAAATAAATGTACTATGTCATTTAAACGCACTTATAGTAATCTTTGTAATATACGACAAAAATCACATTATCTTCTCAGAATGAAGCCAGACAGTTTCGGATTTCAAATTACAGTCAGTGAACCTGAATTTTTATTGGTTTATAAAAATATTGTCCATACGGTGGTCCACCATTTTTATGACAACGAGAAAAAAACTGCATTAGAAATTGAGAAAGAGAATAGATTTCTGTAATGATAAACTATAAGAGATGTTTGAAAAAAGGTGTAAAGAATGGTCTGAGAATATTTTTAAGTTGACAGTAATTTTACTCGTGATCTAAAATGTATGTACATCAAGTTTCGCTCAAATCAGACTAAAACTGTAGATTTTTATAAGGAACATACATACGAAGAACGGCTTGTTATACGATTGGTGAAAGAGAGCTAGAACCATACACTCTAAAAGTGTGATAACATAACCGCGAAATTGTTTCAAAGGAACATCGCTTTATGGTAGGTTTTTCTTCCTTTGAATAGCGTTACAGCTAGGAAAACCCTAATCACAGCCACGAAATAGATAGCAACACCTTGTTAAACCGAGAATGACATACTAACGTTTAGAGGCTATATCATCTATCTCACAAACAACTTGAACATGAAATATTTTTTTAAAACAAATAATATCTAAAATATTCAAGGAAAAAAACTTAGTAAACGTACAATTTACCAATCCGTTCTGTATCCTTTTATACTTTTGTTCAAACATAAATGTTGAAACATGCACTGTTCAACTAACTTATCATCTCAGTAAAAATGCAAAAACCTACATTAGCTAATTGCTTTGTATTAGGAAGCTGAAATTTTCAATATTATATGTGAAATTCTGTATTATGTGTTCCAGTAATTTGAGACATACTAATTTATGTATTTTTAAGTCATTTATTTTATTTATTATAAACAAATGAACCCCCATGCGTGTAAGTTTAAAAAATGGAGATGAAAACCATGATGTAAGAAAACCATATTTTTAACATTTATAAGTTATTTAAGAATAAATTTTCAGGCTTCGGATTTTTACGAATAAACAGAAATGTCCTAGCTAAATAATGTTATCTAGATTATGAAGAGGAAAAAAAAGTGTCGCTTGCTATTCATATGTAAAATACTTTCACGAAAGCATCTATTATCTTTTGTGCAACAAGAAAGATAACTTAGAAAAGTAAGCGTCTAATTTAGCGCCCACATTTGCATCACTTAATGACTTCTTTCAAGAATAAATTTGAAAAAAATGTATCTTCCTACTAAATGACGGTCTCGTTAAAGAAGGTTAAGTGGTTTTAGAAAACATCTTAATATTTTTATACGAAATTCTCATTGTATATGTTCATTAATTTACAAAATTTATATTTTTATATTTTCGGCGACATTATACGCAAAACCAATTTAATACATTATTTTCTTTTAAACTAAAAGAAGTTAAAATCCATGTAAATGCGTAATATTTTCCCGCTTTCATGTTTTAAAGTTTTATACAAGTTAAAATTTCCTGTTCTATTTTTAAATAATTATATATTTAAAAATAATTAAAACCATTTATCACTTGAGATTTTTCCTCTTATTCATTTTTTCTTAATAGACAATATTTCATCATGATATTACAACGCAGTGTTTAACAATAGAAACACAACGGAAGCCATTTATTATAGACTATATAATTTACTTTAAACATTGAGCAGTTAACTATTGTTTTACATATAGTTAAAAACAAAAGTAATTAAATAAATAATTATTTTATACATTTTATACAAATTTACTGCTCCAAAATCATATATCTACTTTTCTTTAATATTTTCTATAACCATTAGAACTTTGAATAACGGCAAAAATACGATCTGGCAATAAATGTATTATTCTTCACTGGTTTATAAAATTTGAATTAATTCACTAATATCTTCCCAATTGGGTTTGTATTACATCAAATAAACGACCATTCTATTACTGGAACCCCAATATCCATAAACAAAACCCAATTACTATTAAATACATGGATTCAAGTATTAGCTTGTTGAAATACCCAAGACAAACATCCTATATTTTCAACGAGAGGCGATATGTTCTGTTTCAGAAAATATTGATAAGTGACAGCACTCATAAGGTCTCTTGGAAATGTTTCATCACGCCTAAATCCTTCCCACACTATCCAATAACCTCCACCGCTGTGCTTTTCAAAATTAAGCTTCTTTCATATCTCAAGAAATATCTTTCATATCTCTCTCACTTCTTTTATTTGCGAAACCGTTAACGAACTTAGCCTTCTTTCACATGTATGTTTTTGATGGGAGTACATTCTACAGTTATTTCTAATGGTTAATGAGAAGTATGCATGTAATAGTGAAAATTAAATAACTCAAAAAATATCTATAGAAAAAATTCTATAGAAAAAAAATCTATAGAGTTATGAAAAATAAGGTTTACTTAATATCAAAAACTTTTCTTGCAGAAAGTTTGTCAACGAAAGTTAGAGCTGTAGCGTCTTCGGAGATTCCGTTCGTCGCTGTTTAAAATACTATGTTAAAGAAGTTGGAGAAGAAATCCTCTTAACACTTTGTCGTCCGCATGTCTCGTAAAAATACTTCTGTTCGTAAAATGTTGAAATGATTGATTGACACCAGAATTTAGAAACAAATTTATTCGAAAATAAGTAAAATTTTTTCTTCATGTGCTTAATAAAAGGGATTTCTTTATTTCAAAATTCTGGTGCCAATGTAGCGTTTAAGGATTAAAATTAAGTTACTTTACGTACGACACCACTGTGGTGTCGTCGAACGGCAAAGTATTCATTTTCTGTGTAGCGAATGTCTTGCCATGTCTGAAAGTAATTTTCATTACTGACAAGACATTGCATCTATCATTTTAAACCTAGATATGTTGTGAACTGGAATGTGTTGGTCAGCAAACTATTGCACAGCAGAAGCACAACTCATTGTAACTGTTATTGCAAATGTAGCTATTATGGCAGTAAATGTTTTCTGTATTAAAAGAAAATCCCGTGACATTATTGCATTTGTGTGAACACTGCAGTAATTACTTTTTGATATATGGAATTTGTGCTTTTTCTGTTACTTTTGAATCACTTCTGTCATTTGACGCAGATTTTCGTGCAGAAGGTATTCAATCGCTCTTCACCCAATTCAATTGGTCGACCAATGTGTGATCCGTTCTTGAAATATAAGTACTCATTTTTTCAGCACGAAAAGCAACGGCATGTAGTATTTTGAGGCATATTGCTTTTTCTCTATTTGCAGTACAAATTTTACATACAGTTTCGGCGGCCTTAACACCTTGATTAAATGCAAAAAAACAACTGGTATCGAAATCGCCAAGTTCTGTCAACTTGACAGTACATTTTAATAATCGGAAAATACACATACGCTAATAAAATTTTTAAAAAATCAAAACACACTATCTTCTAGAAAAAAATATTATTTTTAATATTAAACATACCGGTCATTTTACCGATACCAATTGAAAGTAACCAGAAATGTTTTCATAAAATAAATAAAATATAAATCGCACTAACATAAGTTAAATAAAAAAGTTAAATAATTTTAATAAAAATTCTGGTGTGAAATATTTTTAATAAATCTTGAGTAAAATTCCCGGTATTTTTAGCCTTAATATAACACAATGCATTTTGTGAATGCGTTTAAGGGGTCTCAGGAATCATAAAATTTGAAAAAACGATCACTTTCAAGAATTTTTCAATTTGGAAAAAATCCCTCATTAATTATTCCACAACCGAATATAATAGAAATTTCCAAAATTAAGAATATTTTATTTTATTCTCTGACAGGATATTTCTTTATTGCCATTAAAAATCATTTTTAGAACTCTGAAATTGCATAATGCTAAACTATTTATAAATATATGTGCATATGTATCACAAAATTTCTTTAAGTATATGGTTTCTCCAATTAGTCACAAATAATTGTGTAATTATATTATTAAAACAAAATTTCTGAACAATAAATATAGATATTCTTTCTATATGATAACGTTGAAGTAATAACGTTGAAGAGTGCATAGTACATAAATTATGACTTGTGTTCAAAGTGTGAAACAAACTTAAAAAAAGATAATTAAGTAAATGCTGGACAAAAGTGAAAAACCAAAAATAATATTCTCTTCAAAAGAATCTTGTTTGTATTAAAAATACTTAAACACGATTCTTTTGTAAACTTTGTTCATTTTTCTTCCTTTAAAAAGTAATAATTTTTATTTAGTTTGTTAAATGCATAAAATTATAATTACAGAATTTTATCAAAATTTTAATTCAAGCAAGTGTATATTATGGTTGAGTTGTATAATGAATGAGATTTTGTTAATACGATACAAATATGATTTTTTAAGTATATCTTTTTTTCACTCAAAAGCATATAATGATTTGTTTCCAAAAGACAAATTTTGAAAAGAGATTTTAATTAGTAATGCGGATTTAATGCTAAGGAAAACTGACTATGTGTTTCTTCTATGTATTTTTTTAATGCAAATAAAAACAAAAACGTACATGCTACCTAATTAGATGGGCATAAAATTTCACTGTGTAGAGAAAAAATACAACTATGTAGAACTTTCGAGTATCTAGTAAGAGGCGTGTTTTAGAAAAAGCTATTTAAAGATTTTTTTAAACAAAACAATATGTTTTTTTATTTATAATTATTTCATCTTCTCTTTATTATTTTATCTTCTCTATTTAACATTTTGTCAACGGTTTTCTTCAGTGCATTTACATCGATATTCACATGTTTGTTTATCTTCTCACTTGAAAGATGAAAAAATGTGATCTGAACTTCTATAAAACAGTAGATAGATTTTTTTTTTAAGTAACATGCATGTTTAATTTAATTTTTTTCAAACTGTTAATAAATGTTTTACTTTAATAAAATTAATTGCTCTCTATGACTTACAACAAAATATATAATATTTATGTATAGAAAAGCATACATTTTCTTCATTTTGTGTTTATAAGATTATTTTAGTTAAATATACGACATATTATAAGAACTTAACTAATTCAAGTAATAAAGCTATTACTCCGCAAAATATTTGAATATTTCGAAAGTTCAAAATATCTTTTTAAAATGAAATATATGTTAAAATTCAGGAAGAATTATTAAAATTGAAACAAAAATTATAGTTTAGAAAAAAAATGTAATACTAAAACAAAAATATAAAAAAACTGTTATTATAATCGATTGGAAGCACTGGATATTCAATTAAGAAAAACAACTGTGAGACTAATTATTATATCATTTAAACCATTAATATTTTATTAATAAAAAACTGCATAAAGACGATTTAAAATATATCACCTCAACTGTATACAAAAGAAAAAGCCCTTCTAGTCTGTAACGGGAGAAAAAGGTAGCTTTCATAATTAATGTTTTTAAAAAATCAACTCATTTTACACAAACACCCGAAGCTTAAAATGCTTGAAACCCGATTATAGAAGATTCAATCCCGGTTTTTGTTAATACTAAATTTGAATACGAATTTCCGCTTGAGAGTTACATCATAACAAAAATCAGATTATTTCAAAATGTCACCCACCCTAGAATTTCAAAGTGCCATATATCAGCCATTTTTTAAGATAAAGCCAAAACAAAAAAATGTTCCGGAATCCTTATATCACGTTCTAACACTTAAAGGAAACAACTTTTTCAATTTATATGTTTTTATGCATATTTTTGAATTTTTAATAAAAAATTCACAATTTAACTTGCCGCTATTTTAAACAAGATGACGTATGAAGCTGGACAACGAACTCGGCCGAGACCTTGGTATATTCTGTACACTTGATCAGTCACATTCATATCGGTTCATAAATACGGGAGTTAAGCTTAACAAATATCAGATTATTTCAAAATCTCAGCCACCTAGAATTTCAAACTGCCATTTCTCAGCCATTTTTGCGATACAGCCAAAACAAAAAATGTTCCAGAATCCTTGTATCTCGTTCTAATACTTAACAGAAATATTTTTTTTTAATTTATAAATTTTGTGCATTCTTTTTGAATTTTAACTGGCAGCCATTTTGAAACAAGATGCCGGATGAAGCTGACCAACGAACTTGGTCGAGACCTTGGTATGTCCTATGCACATACTCAGTCACATACAAATCGGTACATAAATAAGAGAATTACAACATGATTCATGTCAGGTATATATATATATATATATATATATATATATATATATATATATATATATATATGTGTGTGTGTGTGTGTGTGTGTGTGTGTGTGTGTGTGTGTGTGTGTGTGTGCGTGACGATTTCCAGGGCCGAGATGATTGTGCAACAGAAATACCATTTTTTAATAAATGTTTTTTTTTAAATATGAGATGTTCTTTTCATAAAACATCCGAAGAGGTTTCCGCGCTAGGATGGTGTGTGTGCGTATTCATAAGGAGGCACTTCATCCAAGAACACAAAAGCTTTTATTTAGAAGCTTAAAACGACATCAGGGGAAGATCACGTTTAACCCGAGTCATCTTTTAGTTTCAATCACACGGTTCCCATTACAGCAGAGCATGATGGTTTGTCATTTAAAATATCCATTACGAAGGAGTATAAGAAAGAGACATTGGACTCTACGCCAATACCAGGAAGAGATTTTATTACCAACTTAATAATCCAATCTCCGATCCAGCGTCCATCTTTCGAAACCTCTCCGAAACGAAAGCGCGGCGGTATGTCATTTCAGCAAGAGTAGGAATACATGGGTCACGTGACGGCTTGTGCGCCAATCAAGAACCGGGATTCTATGCGAAGGTGCCAGACTATTGGAATAAAATGGTTTCCGCTAAGAAATTGGCGCCAAAGAAATTTCCAGATGATTCTACGATGTTCGATAAATTAGCTATTACCCACAGTGTTTTAATCTAACTGATTATCGTTACTTATTGGTTTGAGAATATGGAATGATTTTTACTTTTAAAAAAAAGGAAAAAAGAAAATAAGAAAAATGGTCTATCGGACTTGGAACGCAGCCAGAATGGAATTAATATAAAATGTTTTACATTTTAATATAAGAAAAAGATTTTATGATTTTGCGAATTATTTTTAATAGCTAAACTTATTAAAATAAATACCGCCATTCGGTGACAGTTTCTGAATAATAACACCTTCCCATTTCCTGCGTTTCCGAACAAAAATGAATTCAGAAATGTGTCATAAAGTCAGTGTTAAAAATTTTATAGCTCATCCACTCATCAGTTAACATGTCGCAGTCACCAGAATATTTTTGGAGGAAAAGGTGACGTTCAATGTCACCCAAAAGCGTCGAACTCGAGGAGAAATCGTGCGCAATTCAATGATGTGAAAAGAATGTCCGTTTAACAAGCACACCAGGAAATAACTGAATCAATAAATCTATTGTGATATACACCTCTAGCCATTCGATTGTACCTTTCTCTTTTTCTTTTTTGCTTGCGAAAGCTTTATGGAAAAGCGTCAAGATCTCCTCTCCAGCAAACACCAATTGTTATCACATCGTCATGATAATAACAATTATTACAATAACAAAGGGGCCTCTATACAATTGTTTTTTCCATTAAAAAAACAAAAAACAAACATACATTTATAGAAATAATTTTCGATTGCGTGAATTAATCACGGTATTCATTATGAATTCTTTGTGCTTAGCTATAAATTCGTCGTAATAATACTTTATAATACTGGGATAATTTTGTACAATAAATAAATACAGTTTTTACCATTACTTCACAAATCTTGCACTTTGTCAAAACATTTTTTATCATAAGTATCATATTTATCATAAGTATCATAGTTATTTTTTACATAATAAACAAGTCTTTTGATAATGACTAAACTACTTTTAAAGGCTTGCTTATAAAATTAGTCGTTTGAGGTCGTTTATATTTTACTTGGGATTCCACCATCTTTAACTAATATTTTTCAAACTTTTTTTTTACTAATAATTAATATAACTCTTCAGTAATATAAATAAATACAATAATAAAATTGAATTCCTACCTAAACAATAATAACTTTCAATATAGCTAATACTTCTCAACATAAGTAGTAATTCATAGCATAATTCAATAGTAGAAATAATAATAATATAATAGCAGCAGTATAATTTAAGAAAATATCACAGTTTGTGTATTTATTGTTAAGAAAAATATTGGTTGAGGATAAAATAATTACATAGCAAATAAATAAATTTCTGATTTTTTAATTACATAAGAAAGTATTTTTCCAGTCGAAAGTATACACAAAAAATATATAATTTTTTTGGTTTAGTTTTCAAAAAATATAATTTTTTGGGTTAGTTTTCAAAAATATTAGTATAACTTTAGTTTTTAATTTCAAAATCCAAATAAATTTAAATCTAAATATTTAGAAAGTGAACTCTCAACCAGTAGTTCCTTACAATAATTTTTTTCTTCCCTGACTCTTTAACAAAATTATACAGTTAAGTTATAAGTTTCCATATCCTAAATGTAGAAAATTGTTTTTTTTTTGGCAAACTTAGAATAAATAAAGACAATAAATAACAATAAAAAATGTTAATTTTAACTGAGAAATGAAATACAAAAGCAATTTTGTCTAAATACTTAATTTTCTATTGTTGCACACAACAATCACTGTAAAATCATATCATTATTATCCAGTTATTTATATGTTTATATAACTATAGAAATATTTATAATTTGTTACTATTTGATTATCTATTGAAATAAATAACATAATATTAAATTTGTGAAAACAATTGGTTTAAGAAAAGTAAATAAAGTAGATATAGTTTATTTTGATATAGAATTAAAAACATTTAAGTTCATTTTTCAACATCAATTTGAAAATTCCTAAAATCAAAAGACACATCTTATGCCAGCATAAGGTCTACTTAACCTCAAAAACTCCCAAAAACAAGTAAATATTTTAGTTGATCAGGCTAAAATATACCCATAATGTTGAAACTAGAGTTTGATCTATTTATTTTTAGGGTTTCGTTCATCTCACGAAACCCTATTGCTCCCGCTTCGTTGTCTGTCTGTCACAGAGCCATTCTCGAAAACTGTGTAACTTACAGAGTTGAAACTTTGTGTATAAATCAGAATATCAGCTGTGAAGAGCTGAAAATATTAAAATTTGAAAAATTCGTATTATTTTAATAAATAGAGATAAAAAACCAAAATTCTAACAGCCTTTTCTTATTAAATTTGAACATTTTTCTTTATAGCAGATGCCAAAAATTAAAAATCCATGATGAAATTCTATCTACAATAATTAATTTTCTATCAGACGATTTCCACGTGAAAAATAAAAATTAAATAAAAAGTTTCACCAATTGAAAAAAAGATTATAATGAAATAAAAATGATTGACGTCATAGTGGTAATAAAACAGAAAGATTTCTCAATAATACAAGGAGTATGAGTATGTTTGCATGTACACAAAGCAGATTAATTACACGTCATTAGAGAATTAAAAAGAAAATCTGACGTCATATCGCAAGTTTAACGGATTTTTCAAATGTTTCAGTATAATACAAAGCGAGTATGAATATGAGTAATAGAGAATAGTAAATATATGAGTTTGAGGAACGTATTGAATCATGATAAAAACCCGATTATGGAAATATTCGCCTATTTTAACATTTTGAAGGTGTACAACATGTTTAAATTTGAAATTAATTTTTTTTAAATATCACATTTAGTCCACACTACAGATATTATTATGACAGAATATAATACTGGGCTTCACCCGCTATCGGGCCGGTTCAGATATTCGAAAAACCGAGAAAAATAGACAGTTTTTTTTTTAGAAAATGAAATTTATTTGGATTTTTTAAAGAAAGTATAAAGTGTTTTGAAAGGAATATTAAACGAAACCCTTTGTGCGAACTTGGATCACACGTACCCACTTGTTTTTACTTTAGTTTCATTTTGCGATGGTGATTGTGATGTTTGTTTGGGTTTTGATTGTTGTTTGGTTTGCTCATGAAATAGTCTGAAATTATCTGGTGAAAAATATGGTCGTAATTTAGAAACATATACAATAACTGAAATTAGTTTCGTCTCATAATTAAATTTGCCTATTTCATAGGTTACATCAGAAATTTTTTTTATTATTTTGCATGGCCCAGAGAAAGTAAGTCCTAATTTTCGAGTGTTGGTATATTTAAATTCTTCATAAATTACATAATCTTGTATTTTTAGTAGAGATTCAACAAATTTTCTATCATAGAATCTTTTACTTTTAAGATGGAATTCATGAGTTCGCGCTTTTGCAATTTTAAGTGCTTTATTAACAGGAGTGTAATAATTTTGTTTTAAAGGAGATTTATAATGTAATTGACCATAAAATAAATAGGCAGGTGGGAATTAGGTTATGGAATGTGGTGTGTTATTGTATTCTTGGATGACTTGGTCTAATAATCTAGTCCAAGGTATTGTAGAAGTGGAATTAATTTTACATTTGAGCCTAGTAACCATAGTTTGATTAACTCGTTCTGTCTTCCAATTGGTTTGGGGATGATGTGATGATGTAAAACGTTGTTGAATATGATATTTTCTGAGGAATTTTTTGAATCTTGGAAACCTAAATGATTTATGTCTATTATTAAGTATTGTTTTAGGTGTTTGAATATTGAAAATTTATTTTAAACAGTTAGTATATGTATCGGCAGAACACTTTTGGATGGAAAAGCCCAAAAAAACCTAGTTGCATGATCTATTATTATGTGTAAGAATTTTTTTGTTGAATTGTAATAATTAAATCCACCCACAGTAGAAAGACATTCAAAAGGTTGATCTGTGGCTGGCATAGCTTGTAACAAGCCAAATCTTTTTTTTTTTTTTGGTTTTTTATTTCTCTGGCATGTATCACAATCTTTAACAAATTGTGTAATATCTATTTTCATGTTGGGCCAATAATAGTTTGGAGATATAAAGTTAAGCATTTTTTGTATTCCTAAATGTCCAAAATTATCATGCGCAATATGTAATAATTTTTTCATAAGTGATATTGGTACTATTACTTTTTTTTAATCCTTTTCTCTGAGTGATTATAATCCCATTCTCTTTTTTTTTGTATTTTCTGTCACCAACATTGTTTTTATCTTGTATCTCCAATCTCTTTTTTGTGCAATAATAAACTTACATGTTGATTAAGATAAGCAACAGGATTTAATGACAACATGTCTGCTTCGACATTTGTAGAATCTTTTTGATACTTGATCTCATAATCGAACATGCTAAGTTTTAAAGACCATCGAAAAAATCTACCTCTTAAATTTTTAACATTCTTTAACAATACCAGAGATGCATGGTTGGTATGGATTGTGAATGTGATTCCTTGAAAATTCTGATAAAACTTATCAAGGGTATCTATGATATGAGACATTCCATTCAGTTATAAAGTAATTTTGTTCATAACTCTTCAAAATTCTAGAATGGTAAGCAATAGCAAGAAATTATCTATATCTGATTGCTTTAGAACTGCACCTACTGATACCAGAGAGGCATCTACAAACATATGGAGGGGTAATTTTGGGTCATAATTTTTTAGAATTGCTTTTGCAATTAGAGTATTTTTAAATTTTTCAAAAGAGTTTTGACATTCTGAGTTCCATTCCCATATTGTTTTTTTCCCTAAGTAATTTATTGAGGGATATCTAATTTCAGCATATCTATCTGCGAATTTATGGTAAAAATTAATGGAACCTAAAAATCTTTGTAGTTCTTTAACATTAGAGGGAGGTTTCAATTTTTTAATTGTTTCAATATTGGTATTAGCTGGAGTTAAAGTCCCATTGGTGATCTCATAGCCGAAGAAATGAATTTTATTTTGATTTATTTACATTTAGAAAGTTTAAGTTTAAGGTTTTTTAATTTACAGATTTCACAGATTTGAGTTAGGTGATTTAAATGTTCTTCTAGAGAGGAGGAGAAAATTATAATATCGTCAAAATTATGGCAAGCAAAATCAATTTTATATTTATTGAGGATTCTTCTAATGGTTCTATTAAATATTGGGGGGGGGGCTGTCTTTATACCAGAGGGGAGCACCAGCCATTCAAAGAGGTCAAAATTGGTGGCAAAAGCTAAATTTTCAGTATCGGATGGGTGCATTGGTATGTGCCAGTAGACAGAGGCTAAGTCCAAAGTGGAAAAATATTGGGCACTACTAAATTTATCTAAAATTTCATCGATACGAGGAAAAGATTCTGCTTCATTTTTAACTATTGCGTTTAATTTTCTATAGTCTATACATAGTCGGGTCTTTTTGCCTTCCTCTCTCTTCATAGCCAAGGTGACAGGGGCAGAATAAGGGCTATTACTTTCCTTTATGACACCAGCCGCTAATAAAGATTGAACTTGATTTTGTATTTCTTTTTCCTCTAAGAGGAAAAGTTCTGTAGAGCCTCAAAGATATAGGTAGGTCAGATTTTAGTAAAACGCGTTGTGGTTCAATATTTATCTTACCCAGATCATATTTATGATTTGCAAAAATATCCCTATAATTTTGAACTATTTCTCTCAAATCCCCATTTTCAATTAAATTTATTTCTTCAATTAACTCTGAATCATAATTATTAACATCGCGAAAATTTTGAGGAGTCATTGAACTTCTATAATCAGGCTGCAGGTTATATTCGTTGTGATTAGCTTAAAAAAAGTCCTGAGTATTCACACAATTTTCACTAGTATATGGGGATACTTTGTCATCATTATATCCATTCAAATTCTCCTTACTGTCACCATTTGTTAATAATTCATCATTACATGAAATAGAATTTTCATTATGAACTGATACCAAGTTATCATCATTAAATATATTCAAACTATCATAATCAGAATTTATCAAGTTATCATTACCTTGCTGCAGTTTATTTACAGTCACAATATTAAAATGAAGTGATCTCTCATCATGTATGGGTATGCTCCTATTTATAATTTTCCTTCCCTGTTTTACTGTACAATTCTTACAATTTATGTTTAAATTAAAATTTGAACATTATTTAAACCCCAAAATACAGTAATCCAAATCTGTATCACATACTAAAAAGCTAACATATTTTTTTATTTTACCCACTTTAAAAATAATACTACACTTTTGATTAATTTGTAAAAATTCTTTTGCCTGACCACGGTAACTGGGAGTATGATTTCAATTTTAGTATTCAATTTTGTAACAAACTTTAATGGTAAAGTTGCAATGGTTGAACCGGTATCTACGACACATGGTAAATCATAATTATTCGTATATCCATACACAATTAATTGTCAAACACTAGGAGTACCAATTGGAAGAGTATGAGAGGGTGTTGAACTGTTATTAAAAATACACTCTTTTTCCCGGTGGAAAGCATTCATTACTCCTCTGTTTACACAAATTCTGAATGGTCTAGATGGGTACTGCTTTTGAAAATAGTTGTTTTGCACCTTGTTTTGGAAATTTTTAGGTTTCTGAACATTATAGTTTGGTTGAGGAATCCAGTTTCGAGGAGTGTTAAACTGATTATTGGGACGATTTGGCTGAATCCAATGCCTAAGAGTATTAAAGTTTTGAAAATTTGATCTAGTAGGCTGCACACCATATCGAGGAGTATCAAATTTGGTTGGATTAGGTTTACTTGATAATGATGGAATTGTAACAGCAGGGGTGGAAACTTCCACAAATTGCTTAATAATTCTATACAATTCTGTAGTACTCTCAGGAGGGTTAACAATTAAGTAGTTTTGATATTCTGATTTTAACCCATCAGATAGACCTTGTAATAATATAGTTTCACATAAAAGCAATTTCCTTCCAATTTCCATATTTTTTCAACAATAAATTTCTAAGTTACTTAAACTACCCAATTTTAAAGCAGAGAATTCAGAAAATTTCGGGATTTTTACACTAATAAAATTCTCGGTTAAGATATCAGCTATTCGTTCGTATTTAGTGCAATTAATGCATTCTTTAATGTAAATCTTAAGAGCTCCTCCCTCTAAGTTTTGAGAAATATTTTAAAACTTCCAATCCTCATAATTATTTTCTTTTTCACAAGCATAATCAAAGTATCTTAACCACGCTTGTATCTCAATTTCTAAATCTGGACCAAACGCTATAAATTTTGGTTCTGCCATGATATTTAATCTAACAAAATAATTAACACTATCTTCTTTTAAATATCTGGATCTTAAAAACATTAAAATTTAAACTTATAACATTATGTACCGTATAAAATAGTACATAAATATGTAATTTTATTCTCCTTGCGAAATCGTGATCTCAGTAACATATTGCAAAATAATATAATTCTCCTAAAGGAAACCTGATCTTAAAACATGAAAATCTAAATTTATACCACTGTCTACAACATTATGATGACATATCATACTAAATAATCAAATTAATAAATTAATAAATTAACCTTAACAACTCTTATATTTTCGTATATGACTAGATTTACAACAGAAATAATTTTTAAACAGCAATTTAATAAGTACAACATAGTGTTTACCCCTCTGAAATTCAGAGTAGATTAAATTTAGTTTACTATTAAGAACTTCAAAAACATAACAAATAAACAATGAAGAACAAGAAAATAGGATATTTTAAAAATAACAAGAAAAAATAAATATCAATAAATAAAATACCAACTCACAGTCACTCTGGAACACAATTCACAAGAGAAAATAACTTCAAAGCACTACAAAATCTTGTATTCATGACACAACGAAGTCATCCTGTATTGGTTCACTGTAAAAACATCAGCACCAGGAAAACTCGGCACACATACACCACTCCGAAATTGCTTCGCTGATTCCCGAGTTGTTCCCAAAGCAGGTCCAAACCAAAGCATCATGAAAACTTTCCATCACTCAATAATTCTTTCGAAAATTCCTAATCGCATCGTATGTCACACATCGATTAATCCTTGTCGACTTTCAATTATTCTGTGACGATTTCCAAGGGCGAGATGATTGTGCAACACCAATACCATTTTTTAATAAATGTTTGTTTTAAATATGAGATGTTCTTTTCATAAATCAACCGAAGAGGTTTCCGCGCTAGGATTTTGGCAGTCTTACTATTCACCATAGATGGCGTGTGTGCGTATTCATAAGGAGGCACTTCATCCAAGAACACAAAAGATTTTACTTAGAAGCTTAAAACGACATCAGGGGAAGATCTCGTTTCACTCGAGTCATCTTTTAGTTTCAATCACACGGTTCCCATTACAGCAGAGCATGATGGTTTGTTATTTAAAATATCCATTCCGAAGGAATATAAGAAAAATACATTGGACTCTACGCCAACACCAGGAAGAGATTTGATTACCAACTTAATAATCCAATCTCCGATCCAGCGTCCTTCTTTCGAAACCTCTCCGAAACGAAAGCGCTGCTGTATGTCATTTCAGCAAGAGTAGGAATACATGGGTCACGTGACGGCTTGTGCGCCAATCAAGAACCGGGATTCTATGCGAAGGTGCCAGTATATTGGAATAAAATGGTTTCCGCTAAGAAATTGGCGCCAAAGAAATTTCCAGAAGATTCTACGATGTCGATAAATTAACTATGACCCACAGTGATTTAAGCTAACTGATTATCGTTAGTTATTGGTTTGAGACTATGGAATGATTTTTACTTTTAGGAAAAGGAAAAAAGAAAATAAGAAAAATGGTTTATCGAACTTGGAACACAGCCAGAAGGAAATTAAAATAAAAGTTTTTACATTTTAATATAAGAAAAAGATTTTATGATTTTGCGAATTATTTTTAATATCTGAACTTATTAAAATAAAAACAGCCTATTTAGGCATTTAGAAAATTAAAAGGGAATGATGCGTGTTTTTTAAAGTATGAATATTAGGGAGTTTTTATAATTTAAAGATAAAAACGCCATTTATTGAACTAACTAGCAGCAATTAAAATATTGAATTTATATATGAGGTTTTTGGAATAAATAGAGTTAAAATACATTAATGAACGGTGAAAATAAATATTATACAGTAAGTTAGAATAGGATGGGATAAAAATACTTTAGCGCATCGCGATAAATTTTAAATTTTGTTATATATATATATATATATATATATATAGATAGATAGATATAGATATATATCTAAATCAACATTTGAAAGAGTGTGGTTTACGGGTTTGGGGGTCTGGGGGTCATGATTGGTGAACATATACCACATTTTTTTTCAATTGCTTTCCTCCGAACGGCTACAGTAGGTAGCTTTTTTTAATGAAAGCTACCTAAAACCTTTTTGTTATAACTTCATAAATGTGGAAACTGATTTACGCTAATATTTAGAGAGGAATGAACAAATGGACAGTCTGTAAAGATTTTATTTCAAAAGATGATATTAAACAAATTAAAATCGTGCTTTTGTTTATTATGAATGTGTATCAATTTGCAGAAATAAACATTCTATTAAATACATGACTATTTTCTTGTCAAAATAATGTGCGTTCATTAAAATTCTCTAAAAAACTCTAAATTTTTCGGGAATATTTTCTGCAAATTGTATAGTATAAAGCTCTATAAAAATTTCGTGATTTGAAAAAGAACAATTAGAAGGAATATTAAAAAATAAATTTTAGTTACAAGTATATAAATAATTCATAAATTTATTCCATATATAATAATAATGTACAGGGTGACAAGAAACAACTTGGACACACATGATACATTATAACTTTAATGCTAATGAAAATATTACGACCAAACTTCAAAATAAATATGATTACATTATTTCGTCTAATATATTTACAAATTTTCAAAGTGGCTACCTTTAGCCTTAATACAGAGCTTTAAACGTGTCACAAAATTTTCGGCTATGGGCCGCAACTCACTTATTGATATTTTATTCCATTCCTTGCATAAGGATTTCTTTAGGGATGCCAAAGTTTCATGAGGTTTAGCATACACCCTTGTCCCCAAGATGGAACAATCAGAATAATCCATTGGGTTAAAATCTGGGGAATACGGTTGCCATTCTTGAGCTCCAATGAAGTCAGGAAAATGTGTATTGCACCAATCTTGAGTGCCTTTAGCTCTGTGTTCAGGTGAGGAATCCTGTTGGAAAGTCCATCTTTTGTTTCCAAAGAACTTTTGTGACCAAGAAAAGACAACATCTTCCAAAACGAGTTTGCGATATGTTTGTTGATTAATCTTTATCCCTTGATCATCAAAAACAAGTGGTGTTTTCCCACTAGCACATATTCCACCCCAAACCATTACAGATAGGGGTCGTTGACGCTGTTCAACAATGCAAGAAGGTCCAGGTGCTTCTGCTGACCAAACTCTATCATTATGGCTATTGTGAGCTTGTTC
The DNA here is from genome assembly GCA_963931845.1 of Maratus michaelseni. Classification (NCBI taxonomy): domain Eukaryota; kingdom Metazoa; phylum Arthropoda; class Arachnida; order Araneae; family Salticidae; genus Maratus; species Maratus michaelseni. The sequence continues at coordinate 105,801,497 of OZ007590.1, read as the reverse complement.
AATCGAAAACAGTTTCTCATTTGTGAAGACAAATGTTTGCCATCGATCACCTGCGGCCCGCTTTAACAGTTCTTTACACCTTTGAAGTATTGTGCGTTTGTTCTCTGCTGTTAGCTTTTGAGCCTCTTTCATTTTGTAAGGGTGAAGACCAAGCTCTACTCTTGCCATAAAACGTGCGGTTTCTTTGTTGATTTTCATCTCTCTAGCAACCTTTCTCATTGAAATCCTAGGATTTCGTTGAACTCGCTTTTTGATAACTACCCGGTTTCTTGATGTGTTAACTGTGCGCTTTCTTCCTCTTCCTGGCATGTCACCATCGTGTCCGAGTTCTTTAAACCTTTTGATTATGTATGAAACCGTCTGCTTAGGCACTTTCAATCGTTGAACAATTTCACATTGTTTAATTCCTTGCTTATGTAATTCAAGTATGGCAGATCGTTTGTTAACCATAATGGTTATCACAACTAACTAACTTACACCTGTTAGTAGCTTTCTAGAATCAATTCTCTATGACAATAGCTTTATAACTTTAGTGGTAGTTCCAGATTTTTGGTTTGAAACTTCGTCCAAGTTATTTCTTGTCACCCTGTAATATAATAAAAATTAATTTTCGAATTCGTAATAATGCAGTGTTAAAAATTTTATGCTGGGTTGAACGATCTTTTAGTGCTACAATAGCTGTAACCATTAAGATGGTGAAATCTCGTACCGACATTTGGAGTTATAGCTTAGCCGGAGTTCCAAGTGTTGGAGCGAGATTTCACCATCTTAAGGGGACCGTGGACCTTTATTTGAGCAAAAATTGAAACTCATATTTTTGTGAATTATTATTCTTCAGTTTGTATTGAACCATTTGTGAAAAACTGCATGCCAGCTGTCATGATTTTTCGCGATGTTACAAGCGTTTGGATTTTGCACACAAGTAATTTTTCGGCGTTTTAGTAAACTTTAAATCTGTTTTTCTCAAAACAGATTTTTAAAGTTTTGGAAATCTTTGAAAAGTTCCATGCGTCTTAATTTTTGTTCAAAATTCTTGAAATTGATAAGGAAGAATCCCGATGCTGCTTACAAAGAAACTGTGTATGCATTTTGCAATAACACGTCGTTAAGGTAAATAAATTTGATTTATAACTTATTAAAACGTAACATTTTAAAGAAAATCGGAATGGAAATCAGAAAAAATTCTCTCAAAAATTACTTATTCAAGGGATTAAATAACGGATACATAGATTTGTTTGTAATATAGTTTTACGTGATTTCAATGCAAAATCAAGGAAATATCTCAAAACTTAAGATGCAAGGAGTATTTTAAAATTTTGTTTATAAATTTTAAATGTTTTTAAGGTATTCTGGATTCTTATGGTGAGATGTATATATGCACATAATTTCATGTCTCCATGGTGAAAAATAACAAAATTAAATGTTAACGTCCACCGTCCCCTTGCCGTTGGTTGCAGCTATTGCAGCACCAACAGTTGGTTGAACCAAGTTACAGCGCCTAAAATACATAGTGTGGAAAACGGTTCTTTTTTTAATTCAAAATTTTCGAATTAAAACCGGAAATTCTGAAACAAGAATTTTTACTTTAAGAAGTTACAAAATATCCGCCATTAAGTACCGAAAATAACATTTTAGGGAATTTCTGGTATGAATGCGAAGTTTCGGAATTTAAAAAAAGCCAAACTAGTAAGGCTTTAAAAAGTGCTAAAATATTGCAGCCGATAAGCGTGCAACGATGCGGTATAATAATAGGGCGATCACAGCGACATCTGCTTTAAAAATAGATTTACCTCTAGCAAAAGTAACCGTTTCACTATTGACAACATGAACATAATTTATGTTAGTAAAATCTTCTTGTAAGTGTACATTTCAGATGTAACTAATTTTGAAGTTAGATTTTTAGCATATTAGGGAATTAATCTTTTCCACTCTTGTAGCTGAGATTCATCCTTTGGTATAAAAGAAAGCTGCGTCGCCAAGCGCCAGAGGGGCGCTCGGCGCGTAGGCGACCACTGAACCCAAGTCCTGAAGGACTTTTAATGCCCTCTATCGGATTTGGCTCTCCGTATGCGTGCTAAATAGGAATAAGGAATAGTTTCTAGTTTGCTGTCTTGTATCGAGTACTGCAACCAGGCACAAAAGACTGCGCATTATATTTTTTGGCCATGATCAATATCATTCATATTTTCAAATCTTATGAAAATCACTATCCAAGTCAAAGGAAATAGGATAAAATTTAATTATTTAAAATATTTACCACCAGCTGAAATGTTTTTTTCATTTCGATTTTTATACAATGTTTGCGTTGAAAAAAACTAGCAGACAGTGGCATAGCCAGAGAGGGTGTGAGGGATCCAAATGCTTTGGAAACCAGTAATATTATAAAGTTTTTCGCCTTTAATTTCGCCGAAAACTCTCCGATTAGATAAAGCAAAAATATTTTTATAAAATTAGTGGTATCCAAACCATCTGGACCTCCAACTTGTCTACGCCACTGCTAGAAGATATCGCTGCGATCGACCCGTTATCTTTTCAGCATCATTCTACATTTATTTGATTCAATTTGTTAGTACTATTTTGTAGCCGTTTTCCACACTATGCATTCTAGGCGCTGTAACCAAGTTAACAAATTTTAACCGTGTAAGATAAGATGACTGATCTATCATTCTTTCGAAATACTAGTTACAAATATCTCACAAATTTTGGATAAAGTATATTTGAGATATTAATAAAACAAACAAGAATATTAGGTAAAGGAAAACGAACAAATCCATTGGGATAAACGTTTAGTTATGACGTGTGTCATCCCAACGAACAGAAAAACTTTGCACCTACGAACTTGCGTCACTTGGTGCAGCAGGTTGGAACAATTGAAGAGATGTACATTTCTTTTAGTTAAATAATTTTTAAGATGTGTGTGTGTGTGTGTGTGTGTGTGTATGTAGAAACGACATTAATCAAAAAGGGCTCAAAAGGTGCTCTAATTTCCCTAAAAACTATTAGAAATAAATTTAATTTTTAGTCGAATACATCGCCTAATATTTTCTTCTAACTTTTTCCTCCTCATACCTTTTTTATATTTCTTTTAGTCTTTTACAACAGATAGCTACTATTTTTTCATTTTCTAAATTAAAAGGCTTTTAAATTCAAGGAATCTTTTATAAAAGGTAGAAATGATTTCCTGCGATATATTAAAAAATCTTTTCATTTTTTTTGTCTGCCCGAAACTGAAAAAAAGGTGAGATAATTAACTAGCGTCCATGCACTAGGTGTTCAGAGGTGTTAAATTTTCACTATTAAAACTAATTAAATAAAAGAGAATAATTATTCATTGTATAAAATTAACTCTCTGTTTTTGTGAGTGAATAAACTTAAGAAAATTCTCAGGAAATAGTTTTTGTTCGAGGAACTAAATAAATTCATGATATATCGTGGTGTTTCTGAAGTGCGGTGTTTCAATAAATGAGTAAGTTATATCATGACAAGCAATATTAAATATGATAAAAAAAACTAATTTAATATTTAAAATCGAAATCTTTACTAGTTTGAATAATTTTGAAACGTAATTTTATTTGTTTGTCTATTTGAATCTTACAAAAGCTACTTGTGAATTGCTATGGAAATGAAAACATAAGCCTTCTTTAAGAATAGATTTATTAACGTGTAAAGCTTTAAACGATGATTTGCTTATAGTTTTTATTTTTATAGTTATTTCTTGAGAAATTATTTATATAAATAAGATCATAATTTTAATATAAAAAGTAATGCTGTTTATAACCAAAAATATGGATAGTGAATTTATACAGAGTGACTGACTACCCGTGCGACAAACTGTAAGAGGTGATGGATGCCACTGAAAGAAGAACTTTTCTATAGGGAGGCTGGATCTCAATCCACTTATTCAGTCATAAAGACAGATATTTGCTTATAACTTTAACAATAATGAAAATATTTTAGCGATATTTTCAACAGATTTAATTTACATTCTTTAAAATGTGATAATTTTCCTAGAATTGCTGGAAATAGCCTCGATCGGAATCCAAACAACACTTATCTAGACGTAATTTGGAATGAAAGTCACAGTACATATAGATAATTGAACTATTTACAGTGCACTGCCCTTGATATATCATTTCACACATTAGTAAAGCAAGTCCTTTGAAAATATAGATAAATTATCTTCATTACTGTTAAAGTTGCAAACAAAAATCTGTGTACGACTTCAAGTATGATTCTAGTAATAGAAAAGGGCCGGTCCGGCTTCAGTAGGTGGTGGGTGGTGCAATAATGAGCAACTCCTCCACCTACAACGAAGAGGACCCTACTCAAAACTTTTCATCTTAAAAATAGCCTTTCACAAACATTTTACCGATCCAAACTGAACCGTTGACAAATTTAAACAATTGAAAGGGAAATCTAACTGTTACTTTTACACTAGATCGAAAACTCAAATTAAAAATTATATTTTATTAATTCACTTATTTAATTTTTCAAATTATTCGAAAATTCTTAATAATAATCCGATAGCATTGGAATATGTTTCATAAAATATACCGCTACGCATGATTTTTCCTTCTTATTTATTTATTTATTTATTGTCACTTACTGTAGATCCTATTTTATATCTTACTTATAATAAAATCCGAAGGCAAGAAAGTGTCTGTAACGGCTCCGGGCTCGACCACTCTGATCTGCAAATCGACCATAGTTAAACGCCATGTTAGGCTTAATGAAAAAGCTCTATGCTACATCCGATTCTGCTGTTAAAATATTTGTAAAAGCATATTAGAGCTTTTAAATATTTTAATTTTGTTTAAAATCTTCAAAAACTATTTCATATAAAACACGTATATCAACATTTCTGTATACATTTTTTTCTGTGAGCAATTTTCTTTTTAGAAATAGCGGTGAATTCTTTCGTACGGAGGATTCGAGTGATCAATACAGTACATTAGCGCCATCTACTGGCGTATTTTGGAATTTGCTTCCACCTTAAATACAGTACAGGACCTATTATGCGAAATCCTCTGGACCAAAGGCTTTCCGAATTTTGGAATTTTCCGGATTTTGGGTCCCCCCGAAGTTCACGATTATTTGACAAAATTAATGTTTTTTTTTTTCGTGATTCTTTGACAAAATTAATGTTTTTTTTCGTGATTCTTTGACAAAATTTGCATTTTTTTCTGCTATTCTTTGACAAAATTTGCGTTTTTCTTCTACTATCCTTTGACGAAATATAATTTTTTCGTGGTCCTTTGAAGAAATTTGCGTTTTCTTTTAGCGATCCTTTGAAGAAATTTGCATTTTTCTGCTATTCTTTGAGGAAATTTGCGTTTTTTGCTATTCTTTGACGAAATTTACCTTTTATTTACGATCTTTTGACAAAATTCGAGTTTTTTCTGAGATTCTTTGACGAAATTAGCGGAGTTTTTTTTTCGCGATCCTTTGACGGAATTCGCATTTTTCTGTGATCTTTTGACAAAATTTGTGTTTTTTTTTCCTTCGATCCTTTGACGAAATTCCACTTTTTTCGCGATCCCTTAACGAAATTAGAAATTTTTTTGCAGTGCTTTGAAGAAAATTGCGTTTTTTTTTCGTGATCCTTTGGAGAAATTCATGTTTTTCCGCGATTATTTGATAAAATTCGCGTTTTTTTTTCGATCTTTTAACCAAATATATGTTTTTTTGTGATCCCTGAAAGAAATTTTACATTTTTTCGGAGTCATTGGAAGAAATTTGCGTTTTCTTCGCAAACCCTTGTCGGAAATCGCGTATTTTCTGCGATTTGTTAACAACATTAGCGTTTTTTGCAATTCTGCGACGAAATTTGCATTTTTTTCAATCCTTTGACAAAATTCAAGTTGTTTCCGCAATCTTTTAAAGAAATTGTCTACTTTTTCTTCGAACGATAGACATAATTGTTTTTTTCGGCGACGATCGTTCAAAATTTGAGATTTTGTTATGTTCAAATCTTTGGACTGAAGACTAAAATTTTCAAAACCGAATGCCTTAAATTTTTAGGAAAATTCGGAACAGAATCACCCTTGATGAAATAAATATATAACTATTTTTTGTTTCAAACGAATCGTAATATAAATTAATTTTAAACTAAAATTTGAGAGAAAAATGATTTGTATCTTATTTCGGGAAGAAGTGGGGGGGGGGGGACGTGTTCACCCGCTACCGAAGTAACAATATTTTAGTGATTACACACTGAAACACAATGGACTAAATAAAAAAATTAAAAATCGGTAAAATTTTTGAAAATTTTCAAAAATTCTAGAATTTTAGTAAAAATTTATAAATTTCGAAATTTTTTTGCTGACTTCGGGTTTTTCCGGATTTTGGAATTCCGGATGAGGGGTCATATACTGTAAAATGATTCTTTCTTATCAAACGTAATTAAAATATAAGGAATACATAGTACAGCGTAATCAGCATTTAATTTTGCTTATGTAATCAAACAATGAGTTATGTGGTGAGTCAATCTGCTTAGAAACTCATTGATAACACTTTTTTACAAAAACTTTCGCACATGGATTATTTGTTAATATTTAATTTGAATGTTTTGTCCAATCGTTGAACTACTTCCGAAATTTAATACTGAGTAATATATATATTTATATATCCTCATCAATTTTATTTGTAGAAATCATTTGTCATTTTTAAAATGTACTTTTTTACAGTACAAACCTTTCAATAATGAAATCTTCATGCTGTTTGTTTGTATGAAGTCTTATGAAAAAGAAACGCAGATCAACAATCTGTCATTTTTGACGGGGTTATATACTAGTTTATATTAAAATTCTTCATGCATTCGTATCCTTTTTGTAGGCACTCTGTATTTTTAAGTGTATATTGTTAGCCTAAACTATATTGAAGTGGTGAGGTAATAGCGCAGTATAATTCATACGTATTATAGGGTACCCTATATTTTCACTATAAACTCTAGTTCAGCAAATCTTGTATCGAATTTACAATGAGATTCATTAACATATTTAAATAAAACTTAAGATTAACCCATCTCTTTCACCAAAAATTCTTACGTTCAACCATAAACATATCTCTTAATTAATATTTTAAAATTTATTTCTTTGTTATTATTTTTCATTGAATACTCAATAAATCTCACTAAATCTTTTAACGTTTAAAAAAATATCTCGTCAATTTTTTAAACTATCATAAATAATTATTTATTAATTACTATTTTTAATCTATTTATTATTTATTATTATTTTTATTTTTTATAATTGATACTTTTAAATACTATTTTTCATTCACCTCTTACTTGTATTTCAAACCGCATACTCTAGTTAAAAAAAAAAAAAAATCTCGCCAAAATTCCGCTCCTTTTATTAATATTTTTAATTAATATTTTTAATGTATTGGTTATTATTTTTTATAGTTGATATTTTTTTTACTCCGTAAGTCATTGTGCGCATGATATCTTGAGAACATATGACTGGATTGTTATGAAATTTGTTATAGATAATAACACATGTATTTTAAAAAATGACCTACTCTTAGATCAAAATTATTTCATTAACCATGTAAAAAAAAAATATTTTTGTAAAATATATCAAAATTTTACTTTTTAATGAATAAAAATAGTCATAATTAAAAATTTTATCATTGTAATTATTTAAAAATAGATCATTTTAAACACACATATGCGCGTATTATCTAAATAAAATTTCATAACAATCCATGCATACGTTCTCAAGATATCATGCGCGCAATGACTTACGGAGTAAACAAAGAGCCATTTAAATTTCAACAATGTCCAAATTAAGTAAACTATTAGTCAGTTTCTAATAGTATTATATTAAAAAGCACAATCTATTTAATTAATAATAAAAACTTTATGTTTATACATATAAAGGTTTTGAAAATACACTAATTCCAACTTTGATTGTTTTTCTCGATTTTCGTCGCGCTTACAAGGTACAAGACACCTTAATTAGAATTTATAATTCATATTTTTCTTATCGCGAACCACATTTCGAAAACATATTACCCGACAAAATACACCATAATATAGTTCAAAACCGCATACTGTAGTTAAAAAAAAAAAAAAAAAAAAAAAAAAAAAATCTCGCGAAAATTCTTAAGTTCCATTATTATGTCGTAATTAATATTTTTAATGAGTAGTTCCAATTTATTTATGAAATACCATTCACCTCTAACATGGATTTCGAACTGCATACACTAGTTAAAAAAAGAAAAAATCTCGCGAAAATTCAAACTTCCTTCATTAATATTTTTAATTTACTTATTAGTTATTATTTTTAATTACTATTTCTAATGACTATTTTTAATCACAAACCACACTTCAAAAAAATATTTCCCGTCAAAATACCCCACCATAATATTGTTCAAAACAACATACTCTAATTTGATAAAAAATCTTATCTCCCCCCAAAAAAATTTTAACCCATTTTACCCGCATCCTCTCATAAGATGCTCTTGTGAAGAGCACTTTACTCCCTCTAAAAGGAGGAGCAGGTGGAAGAGTTACTCATTACTCGTGATAGGATGAGGAGTTACTCATTACTCTAGCACCCACCACCTACCACCTGCTGGAGCTGGACCGGCCTTTTTCTACTACTGATACTCTGTATTTATGACTAAATAAGTGGATTGCAACCCAACTTTCCTATAAAAAAATTGTGTTTTGCAGTGTTCTCCATCACCTTTTAAGGTTAGTCGCACTGGTAGTGAATTACCCTGTATATCACAATCCAAACAATGTGAATTATAATTCTTGAGTGTAAAAACGCTCTTTAATTATTCGAAAAAAAAATGTGAAAAACTAGTGTTCTGGGAAATAGGGTCGATAGAAAGAAAGAATGTTACCTTTTGTTTCTTATACAAAATTAGTTCATAAAATTATATTGCTTTAAAAGAGGCTCTGCATAAAGTCTCATTTCATTAAAAAAATGAACTTTCACAAAATTAAATTTTTTTAAAAAGGATGATTCCCAAAATGCTACAAGGAATCCTTCAAAAAGTTGCATTTCTTCAATCCTCTCATGCACGAGGTATTTTTAAATGGATAAAAAAATATTTTGCTCTTAAAATAGATTCTAAATGGAATATTAATATGAACAAATAATGTTGACTTGGAATAAAAAATACTTTTTTTTACAAAATTATAAAACTTGCGTCATATTAGAATTACAAACATTAAAAATACATATTTTTAGTAATTAAAAATCTTCTTTCTCATAACTGAAATTTAAGCTACATTAATACAATGTATAAAGTAAAAATTCATTAGTGTCCAAAAGTTAAGCAGCAAACACAAAATGCTAATTTTCAAACACAAAAGTTAATTGTGAGCACTCAAAAGAAAGTGCTACAAACTTCAAGTGAATTAAATATATAATATTCATACACAACAGCCAATCGGTATGATGCCACTTTACAAGTGTCACAGTCACTACGGTAAACCTTTCATCATCGACATCTTTCATCATCATTACTCAGCCACATCATTGCTCTTAAGTGCTCGTCATCTGAAAACTCCAATAACACGTCACCGTGAATGGTGCTTTGTGGCGAGTCACCAGGTGACGTATGACGAAGTCAACTTGTGATTCTCCGCGGCTAATGAAATAGACAGGCTGCCGCACTGAGTTACACGTTGATCACTTTTCAGACTGCTTAAGTCACGTGATGCTCTTTTCATGACTTACGTGCAGGAAAAGCACGAATTCAGGTGCATGGAAGGATCATCACGTGACTCTAGCGGTCCGAATGGTGATAGCGGTAGCCAGTCATTTACGTTAGCCTCGCTGATTCACATGTGATCGTCATTTGAAGATTTCAACGTGAACTCATCATGACGGTTGCATTGTGATGAGAGACCAAATGACATTACAAAGAAGCCATTTGGTGACTGGCAGGTGACTGGCAGGTGCCTGGCATTTGGTGACTCTACTGTGAAGTCACCATTACCGCTGTTTTGTAACAAATCACCAGATGACTTCCTTTTGATGTCACTTGGAGAATCGCCTGAAACGGTCAAGATGACTTTAAAATTGAATCCCCAAATGACGGTTATATGAGATTAAAAGATGACTTCATTGTACCTTGGACAATTCTTAGTTTTCCGTCCCCTGGTGACTCATGACAAAGCAACAGTCTCAGTGAAAGCATTAATGAGAGTAATAATGAGAGTAATAATGAGACAAATGTAAAATATGACATTTCAGTTCATTAGTGAATATCGTTGTGACGTCAGTTGTGACGTCAACATAACGTCATATCAAATAATAATCTATTTGCTTTATCCAATGTTTCTACCATTATCTTTTGAATGCTCAAAATTAACTTTTGTGTTTGAAAATTAACTATTTGTATTTGTTACTGAACTTTTGGACACCAATGTATAACATCTTTTTGAAGTACTTGTTTAAATCTATGATCTGATTTTTTTTTCAAAAAACCTTTACTCGTAGAGAATAGAAACAAATTTTTTAAAGAGTTTTTTTTTTCAAAAGTGCTGATGTGTAGAAAGAACTCCCCAAATGTCCTTATGTTTTCCACTCACTTTTACTAGAAGAATCGACTCATTAAAAACTTTGATTGTTCTTTTGTTATGGTATATTTGTTATGGTATGGTTTTATAAGCTTTTATATAGGTGTATCTATCAATGACGTTATCAATGACCTATCAATGACGTCTACTGACGTTCATGGAGCGTATTTCGAAGATATACCAGAATATATGAGTGAAAATAATGATGCAAGTGATGTAGATAGAAAATAGTTAAAATCATAGTGATAAAATGTCTGGAAAAGATCCCTATGGATTTTTATTGTATTGTCCGTTGTGTTTGAATTCTGTTAATGTAAAATCTATACTATATAAAAGTCTTTTTTGTGATAATAAGAGAAAAATAAGTCATTTTTTTAGCTTTTCTTTTATATGAGTTCGATAGGAAAAATTTACGGGCAATTTTCTGCTTCTCTTAAAAAACATAGCACTGCAAAAAATGTAAAAAAAAAATAATAGAAAAAAATTCAGAGGAGTAACTATGCAAAAAGACAGAATATCGGAAATTTTCACATAATTTCAAAAGTACTTCAAAGTGTCTTCAAGTAACTGATCTTTGACTAAATTGTAATCCGACAGTGCTTAATGCAGTATGGAAATTTACCGTAACAAAGTTCATGAAAATAAAAATTTAATTTAAAATTTAAATTATCAGTTGTTAAGGCTTTAAAGATGTATATATTTTTTATCTGTTAGTGGGATGGGAGTACGTGTGTTTTAGTTAAAAAAAAAACACACACATAATAAAAAAAAAAGAAAAAAGAAAAATTTTATACATCCTGTGAATATCTTGACATTAAGATTCTTCATCTTTTTAGGGTAATACAATTTTTTTCTTTATGCATTTTTATGTGTAATTAGTAAAAATAATTAAAATAAAAACGAAAATAAAAGGGACTGTTTTCTCTCAAGAGATAATAAATATTTAATTGTGCAAAATGGAGATGAATATGCAATACATTTTAAGTTTATAAGCAAATACATAGTTCTTCTTTGATATAATTTTCTTTTTCAATTCAAACTTACAAAGTATTAATGTATTTTTTTATACTAAATGATGTCTCTTTTATCCTTTCTTACTTTAGATTTATTCATAGAATCTTGGTAATTCGTTTTAACTACTAAGATAACTGCGAATAAATATTCAATAGTATTATTGCCTATTTGTTTCAAAGATTTATTAAAAACAGATTTTCCCATTTGATTAAAAAAAAATTTCTTAATTCGTACTTATGTACAAAAAAATTGCAACTAAAGTTTGAAATATTATTAAATTACTGAAGTGCATTTCAGACAATAAACAATCTTTACAATAAACAAAATACATTAATTATATATAAAAAAAACACTAACAGAAACGAATTACAGACCTGTGTACTTAAAGGAATTTTGTTTACATAAAAAATAATTAATCAAGCGTTTTTTTGAAAAAAATTCTAATTTGAGATATTATCTTAATAAAAACAGTTATAACAATTGTTTAGGATACATATAAACGAAAGTAATTAGAAATGGATGGAAAAATTATTAATTTATTATATGATTTCAGACTTGTTCGCTAAATTTTCACATCCAAAATAGACATTATTAAGAGCCGATACCGCTCATTTTTCGTTTATTGTATTTAAAACATTTACTATAAAGGCATTAAAATGTCATAGTACCTTCAAATGCATTTGGAACTAAAACATGCAGTTTAATATAAGCATTTCCATTTCATGAAAAAAATGAGGAAAAAACAATAATCTCTATAATATGACGTAAATCACTTTGGAAGAACAAAATATCAGGGGCGTAGCTACCGAGGAGCAGTTGCAGCAAACTGCTCCAGGCGCACGAATCCAAAGGGCGCAAAATTAGAAAAGATAAATTAAGATGTGAAAAAATATTTCCTCTTTTTTTATTATTAGTCACGAAGAATCCGGATTACATACAATTGCATGTGAGCAAATGTATTTGCAATTTTGGCTATATTTTCTATAAATGTATATAAGTGCATAACATTTCTAAACTTCATCCAAATTGCATATTTTATATTATTCATTCCGTAAAAGAAAAAAATATATAGAGAGATTTACACTTTCCCAAATCCTCATAAATTCCTAGACAGGAAGTCGTTTAATGCGTGATTGTGAAACTGCTGGTCAAGAAATAATTGTTATAGGGCGCCATCCTCTCACATGTTTAAATGCTTTTGATTTTTAAAAAACATGGGTAGGGAGGGGGGGGGGGAAGGGTGAGTGAATCCATTTTATGTATGAAAGATATTCATTCATTGTATCACTCGGCCATTTAATAGTGTGCAATTTTATTTAATGCAGTTATTTTTTCAAATAAAAAACTGTCATGTAGGAAAAGCCTAAAGTAAAATCAGATAAGTTATTTAATTGAGACGTGTATAAAAGTTCACAAGGAAGAACTTGTATCTGGTGGTGAAGTTATACAGTGTATCATATGAGAAAAAATGTACCTTGTGAAAAGAAGTTTCATGTGGACCAACATTTTAAAACTACAAGTAAATCAAAAATCAAAAAGACCGTTAATCAAATAACCGTTCAAAGATGGAAACTTTTTAAGAAATCGATTATTATCAAAAAATAAAAGGAAAGATTTTAGAGCGAAAAATAACTTTGCTTTGGATTTGTGTGCGGTAATGTTCACCTCGAAGCCCGCTATTGGAATTTTTGAATTGACTTTTTTATGCAATTTTTAGCATTTTTTTACGCTTCGAGGCGGTTTTTCTACATTAATGAAACTAATCAGGTTTTAATCTTATAGCCCAATATAGTAAATTTTGCCCTCTTTTCAATAAAGTTTATTTGGAATTCGTAGATCAAATTTCAGATTTTTCGCGAATTTTTTTATGCAATTTTTAGAGTTTTTTCGCGCTCTGCAGAGATTTTTCGACATTCGTATAAGAAATTCTGTTTTAATCTTTTAGCCCAATATGTAGTAAATTTCGTCATCTGGGATTTTTGATATTTTAGCTTTCTTTCGCGATTGTCTGTGATTTTTACTCGATAGTAAAAGGAATCCGGTTTCGATCTTCTAGCCCAATATAATACATTTTCTACTCTTTTCAATAAAGTTTAATCGGAACTGTTGCAGCGAATTTTATATTTTTCGTGAATTTTTATTGTGATTTTCGGAGTTTTTTTTTTTGTGTTTTGTGCTATTTTTTTTACGGGACCGGGCAACGCCGGGCGGGTCAGCTAGTAGAAAAAATGATTTTTTTTTTAATAATTATTTCTTATCAAATTGTTTTAGTGCTATTTTGATCAGAATGAAGATCGAATAGAAATCATGTCTTTCTTTTCTAGTATTAGAATCCTACTGTCAGATATCCTACTGTCCCAAAGGAAAATTAAACAACAAACTATTCCGCCTCTTCCAAGTGGCGCCATATCAACAGGTCGCCAACGTTTATGCCAGAGTTACAAATATCACAAATTTTCTTTTAAAATAGCATTATTATATGGCGCCACTTGGAAGAGGCGGAATAGTTTGTTGTTTAATTTTTCTTTGTGACAGTAGGATATCTTTTAATTGGAACGATTTTTTTAAGATATAACGCGAAAGGAATTTTTTCGTTTGTCACCAATCAACAAGGTGTGCAAGATTTGCAAATTTTTTTGTTTTCTATTGTGTACAAGTCATAATCGTTCTTCATATGAAAATAACGTTAGTGATTCTTATATCTATTTTTCATTGTAAACTCTGCTCATGCTGCGACTCTGCTCTGCACATTCACGAAGTCACTTTCATTCGTAAATAGATATAATTGGCATGTATTTTTTTTTTGTTATATTAAGCAATCAAGCCGAGTTTCCCCTTTTCTTATAAAAACATCGGATCTTTCAGATAACGGTGTCAAATTTTTAATTTAACATGATTTTTAGGGACTGGATAATCACGAAAGGTAGGTGTGAGGAAGGGATCGATTATAATTTAAGTTATATACCTTTTATAGGAAATTCGAAAACGTTGTTTGATTCTTTGGCATATAAATAGTAACTTCTGCAAATTTAATGCATTTATTCATAAAACGCACTTCGTTAATATGTCCATCAGTTTTGTTTGTTGATGGAGAAAAAAAATACGAGAATCCTTTTGTATGAAGTATATTTTTTTACTTGATACCAAACTTCTCTTTTGATAAGATTGAATGAAAAATTCCATAAAAATGTGTGCTAAAGATTAACAGTTATTTCTATGTAAGAAGTTGTTTAAACTTTAAAAATGAAATATTAAATTTGAAACAATATTATGCAATTTTTCAATTCCTACTATTAGCTCACACTCTCTCTATATTTATATATCTTGTTCAAATTTTCAATCGTTAATAAAATACTTTCTATTCATCCTATCAAGTTCAAATAAATTTTTTAAAACTTGTACTGGATGACAATTGATGTTAATACAGTTTTTTCAAATATTAATTCATTATTTAAATTAAATTAATTAATTTTAATTTTATATTTCATTTCTGTTCAAAAGTATAGACTCACTCCATATTTATAGTCTCACCTTCACACGTAAAAAGATAATGGGGCTGTTCACGGACGAAGATCAGGTGGCTCGCGGGCGAAGGAGACTATAAATGTGGAGTGAGTCTATACTTTTGAACAGAAATGAAGTATAAAACTAAAATTAAATAATAAAATTTAATTAATGAATTAATATTTGAAAAAAAAAACTATTATCGTTAACTGTAACATCGCTATGGCACTTTATTGTGAAGTTTGGTAATTTTTGAAATTCAATATTTCAAAAACGGCATAATCATTAGATTTTAAATTTATATCAAGGAAAATAAAAAAAAATTAACTTTCTAACGCAGTTTGTCTAACAATTTTGTGATAAATACTTTCGAGCTATTAATTTTTGGTATTTTAGGTATTTATTTTTTTATTTAATTTTTAATACATTTCAAAAATGTCTCTTATGTAAGATATTTAGCAGGATATAAATTTAGGAATAAATACCGTCAGTGGCGAAGCGTGTAGATCGCTGGAAAAAAATTTCTATTTGACCTAAGTAGGAATTGACTTTAAAAAAAAGTTTTTATATTATTTGTTTTCTCTATTGTATACTTTCGGTATCGGGCTGGGGCTCTGATGACACAAGATATTTCGGTCTCCGACGTCTCGGATTTAAAATCGTCGGATTCAGGCTCCGAAAAAATAGCCCGAACTTATCTCTACTACCTTCTGTCCGATGTTACACATCATTTATCAATGAACTTTCGAATTATAAAATAGAAGAAACACTGCAGTCTTGAATAGCATATAAGGTTGTGAACTCTTATCTTTGTCCATTCCCTAATTTTTTAGACGATTGGCTTTGCAAATATAGTTGCAATAGCAAAAAAGTTTCAAATTTGTTCTTCATAGTGTTAAAAGATATTTAGGTCAAAATAGTTGTTTTTTAAAAGTTATAAACTTTAAATTTTTATACGGCCGGTGGTTCCTATAAGTTATATTTAGACAAACTTTCTTCGTACTCTAAAAGTAAAATAATAAAACTTCCTTTTTTGTACGACCAAAACTTATCGAATTATGATAATTTGAATTTTGGAAGTTGCAGCGTTTTCTGGCACTAAGAAACAAAACGTGTTTAATCCAATTGCGACAATTCAAAATTAAAAGAATATTAACAATAGTGTGTTTCTTTATTATCATTTTATATTAGAGGCTTGTACGGGCTAGGTCCAATTTTCATTCACGAAACTCGGGCTGCACTTTACATTTATCTGCAGTCTCCGGCCATGCCTAGTCATCAATCAGTCTTTCCGGACCGGGGCTGGGTCTAACTTTTTTCTGCAGACTCGGGCGGGACCGGACCTAGACTTCATTCTTCTTAAAGGGTTGAACGGGCTGAAATTTTCAGACCAGTACGTTCAGACCAACCAGACTCAGCCCGTGCAAGAATCCGTAAAATGAAACCCGGCACAATAATTTTTGCCAAAAATGTATGGATTTTTAAATGGTCATTATTCTACAATTAAAATTCTTTTTAAAGAATAGTACATACATTCTAGGGGGGGGGGGGAAGTACAGTAAAACCTGTGAAATAAAACCTGTCTATGACTGATCTTTCTTCTCTTCATTTTCTTCTATTTACTGAATCGTCAATTGAATGTAATTGTCTAAGTCATTTTTTTAATCAGTGTTTATGTATGCAATTGTCTAAGTGGTGATTAATATTGTTGCTATTTCGTATTCCATGCATTTCGAGCATAATCTGATAATACAATCTATGCATAAGTAAAGTGGGCTTTTTGAATAATTTTAATTGTAGGATAATATTTTTTCAGAAAATTCGGCACGTTTTGTAGGAATTTAGTCGGGCTGGACCGAACTTTTAGTTCTTAGCTGGTTTCGGCTTGGGCTGAGATTTTAGCTTTTATACCGCGCCAAAAAATTGTACGGGCCGGGCTTGGGCCTAACTTTTTGGTTTTATTCCGGACCGGGCCAATAAAATTTTTGTATGTGTCGGTCCTGGAAATTTCGGCCCGTGCAGACTCTATTCTATATAAAACTTCGAAAGCCTTGAAATGAAAATCAGTTACTGAAGGCGGCAAATTGTACTGGGCTCATTTAAAACAAAAATCTCGGCCAGTTCGTGATAAATATTATTAGGTACTTTATATTTAAAGAATTCTAGTTCATTATATTGTTTCATTTGTATTTCTTACGTTTAATATCTTGTTAAAATGGTTTGACTTTCAAATAAAAGTAAGCTTTTAAATCGAAATGAGAATTAATATAATTCAAAGTTTGACAGAGCGTTTTTCAGTGATAAGGGGGCGCACTAATTTTACTTGCTCCAGGGCGCTGAACATGTAGCTACGCCACTGCAAATATATATTAAAATTATGATCTGAACTAACTAGAACAACTGAAAAGCAAATGACGTCATTTTCATGTAATAATTTTTATGTATGAAAACACCAATTTCTATTTAAAGACGGTCATCATTATTTCATCAGTATTGAATCTTGCTCTTCAGAAATTTGCTTTTATAATCTATAAAGTAAATAAGTCTATAAGTAGCTTTATTTTCAAGCAACACTAAATTGAATTTCAATAAATACGTCGCCTTTTAGATGCATTTATTGTCTTTTTTTGGTGAGTATTGTCAGGGAAATCGTATATTATTCTGTTACAATATATATATTATATAATTTATCTATCTGTTTTAGTGTTTTCCCAATAGACATCTAATTTCTTTCATGTTAATAAGTCCGTACAGTAAATAAATAAATAAAACAAGATGATAAATTTTGAGAAAAAGTATTGCCCGTAAGTTAATATAAAATTTAAATATAAAAAAATTAAAATCATAATCATTAATGTATTTTGCATTGTACATATGCTATACGTTCTTCAAATATTTCCCTTATTCTATCCAGCATTGATAGTTTTGCTTAACCTCTTCTAAAACTATATTAAAATACTCGTGTTTCTGTGAAGATAAAATTAATCTTTATTTACTGATTGTATATAAACAAATTGCTAGAAATAACAATTTTGATTAATCTACAGATAAAGAAAGAAACGCATTCTGCGAGATATAATAAAACAAACTTAAAGTCTAATTAAATAAGTTGATTACGAAGTTTAAATGAAAAATGGAACAAACAACTTTACTTCGAAGGAGTATGTTTATATTAAAAATCCCTAAAAACATATTATTTGTAAAATAACAGATTATTTGTTTTGTTTTTCTCGTAATAAAATGACTTAGTGTGATTTTCCATATAAGTAAACAAAAATAATTATGAATACGAAGACTAAAGTATTATTAATTTAGAAAACATTAAGTTGTTATATTTTACTTTGATGGTGATTTTTTTAAAGGAGCAAGGTAATATGTTCATTGTCAAAATGCATTTTAATTATTTTTTCTGATTTATGTTTTATAAAAAAGTACAGAAGGACTTTTAAAAAACTGACAACTAATGAACGAATTTTGATTGGACTTTTTATGTACAGTTTTCATGTAAGTTGCTATGAATAGCTGATTACCAAATTATAAAATAAAACATTTTGTATGTTTCTCGCCTGCGCAGATAAAAATTATTTGACTGTTAAATTCAGTTCAAAACTCTGCATTTTATAAACGAAAAGAATTTTAACTTTTCACAGAAAAGTTAACATTTTCACTAATATGCGTGCTATGTTTACACAAATACACACAAACTTTGAACAGGACTACATAATAATTTGCTAAGTGACAAACTATTTTGAGCATTTTCTGTTACTTAGATGATCACAAATATTATTATATTATTAAATTTATTATTGGCCCCCTAATTCTCAGTGACTAAATCTCTACTGAAAAATATGAAATCAAACATGTTCTTTACATCCTCGAAATTTTAGGGAAATTCCTCAAGAATTTCAATAGATATTCGACAAACCGTTTAAAATCTAAAGCACCCGGTCAGTGCCGCTTAATTTTTGGACGCCAGTGTAATATAAATCAACCTCAATGTAAAATATTTTATTATATTAATACAAGCCTTGTATTTACTCGTATCTTTAAAAACTTTTAATTAGTTTACCTCTTAAAAGTAATTCCTTAATGGTGGAAGTAGAACATTTTTAGTACATATGCGTAAGTTAATTACAACTTTCACTCTTTCAAAATGGAAGTAATTACTTGAACGTCTAAAGTCCATCTTAGAATATCACAACGAAATTTATCTTTAATTTAATTAACCTCTTTTTTTAATAGCTGATGTTTTTTCCCCTTCAATGATACGAATTCAATTTCAGTCCGTATTTTTAATTATATAAAAGGGAATCCTTAAAATCTAAATAAATACTTTAAGAAAACATTTGCTTATGTATGTCGGTACTACACTCTGTTAAATTTATGTTTCTGGTAAAGAAACAAGAATAAAATTTGTAGCATTTTCTTCTTTTTTCGATAGGAGAATTTGATTTAAAATTTAAATCTTGGACAAGACAAACAAGAAAGAAAAATAATGCGTCAAGTATAGATTATGAAACACTTTCCAACGCATTCAAAATACTGTAACAAAACTTCGCCAGTTAAAAAGGTGAAAGATGACGTTTAAGAAAACAAGAGATGACAAGCGATGACCGGACCAAGAACTCAGAAACAATTTGAAAAATGCATAGCTTATTGGAAAACCCAGTTTCAGCAATTACCATCTATAGTCGGAAAAATATGAGAATAATTTTGTGTAGCCGTATATATGATGTAGAGATTAATATACAGGGTGATTATAAAAAAACTATCCCCATATATGAGTCCTTAACTGTCACATCGTTTACAGAAACTGACTGAAATTTTGGTTTTAAGTATTTTGAGGTATGCGCTCAGGAATCGTATGAAAAACAACAGTTTAACTCTAACAGTTACGGTTACAGTGACAAAATTTTCAAATTTTCAAATGGCAACACCTATTTTTTTATTGGAATGTGATCTTCATAGTTAAAAAACATAAAAAGCGTTGGAACGGTACCTGTAGTTCGAAAATTGCCGGCGTTAGACAGACTAAGAAGAAAAGTGAAAACAACGAATAAGGACAGAGAATCAACAGAAAACAAAACATTTTATTGTGTTTCACAAATTTTCCACGTCACATACGAAGACACGTTGCATGCGGCAGATGGTGAATAGCTCTGAATAATTAAATGTTTTACTTTCTGTTGCTTCTCTGTCCTTTATTGGTTGTTTTCACTTTCCTTCTTAGTCTCTCTAGCGCCGGCAATTTTCATGTTACAGGTACCGTTTCAACGCTTTTTATGGTTTTTCACTATGAAGATCAAATTCCAATAAAAAAAATAGGTGTTGCCATTTGAAATTTTCAAAATGTTGTCACTGTAACCATAACTGTTGGAGTTTAACTGTTGTTTTTCATACGATTCTTGAGCGCATACCTCAAAATACTTAAAACCAAAATTTCAGTCAGATTCTGTGAACGGTGTGACAGTTAAGGACTCATATATCGGGATAGTTCTTTCATAATCACCCTGTATATACTACATAGTATTCAAAAAATTTGTATGTATAACACAGTTGAAAATACGCTTTCAGGAATATCCGTCAGTAAGCGGAAATATACTCGAATTCATTTATGAAGCTCTGTGCATGATCTATAGATCATGTAGAGATCTGCTAACATAATATAGTTAGCAGAGCTGCTAGCATAGCACTCTATAGCATTTATACACACCAAGTAATATGCAAAAAATAAGTTAAATTTAAACACGCCTAGTCCAATTGCAAGGATACTTTCAGCAAAAATTGTTCATAGGCTGTAACCAAATTCTTTTGTGCGTCTCTGTAAATGAACGAGAAATGCTGTGCAAACCATGTTCTATAGTAAACACCTTGTAGTGCATCTCAATAATGTACATAATATTGTTCAGCTGAAAAATGCACAACTCAGTATTAAACATCCTTAAACAATTCACGCTCATACACAGTAATGCTTGCGAATTATTTTGTGTATCCATGTATGTAATCTATAGAAATTATACATACCACCTAATAAGCAAAAATTCAGCTAAACTTACAAACAAATACCACAACTGAAAGTACACATCAGGAATTTACTGTTTATAGACAATGTGTATTATGTAACAAAAATCTTTTGTTTGTCCCTGTAAATGAAAGGTCTTGGATACAAAGAAAACAATATAAGAAGGCGTGACTTATGTGAAGGAAGGTGGGGTAATAAGAGAAAGCAAAATAAATAAGTAAATACATAGTTTAAAATAGATTAACATTTTATATATAATTAATGTGTCAGTGTTTAACTAATAAGATGCTAATTCATATTATACTTTAAAAATTGTTACAAGTTTTTTCGGTACGTTTTTCAGGAATGACTCTTATAAGCACATTTTTTTCTGTCTACAACGGTAATAAAAGACAAGAGTCCCTTTTTACAGCTATTTTAAAATGTTATTCATTTCAGGATTATAAAGTTTATGGCACTCAACAATGTCATTTGCAAACAGTTTTGAATACTTAAAAACTGTTAAAAATAGAATTTGCGAGGCTTCCACGTCGGTAGAAAAAGTTAGGAAAAATACACGCTATATACACTGTATAGGTGAAACGAATTTTTTTAATATTGTTAGATAAAATGCTTTTAACCTAACCTAGGATGTTTGAGTTTATTTTACCTGAAAGTTATTTTACTGAAAAGTTTATACTATTTATTTTAATCTATATATTACTTAGGCAAGATTTGGTGTTTTTAAGCGAATGTATGCAATGGAATAAAAGTTAAATAAACAAGACTATGGCAGAGGAAGGAAAATTTAATCATGAGTATCAGTATTTTAAAAGTTTTGGAAATTTGAAAAAAAAAATCTAAACATTGGGATTTAAATTTTGAAAAAATGTGAAAGTTTCGTGAAAGTTGTGGTATGCAATATATTTTTTGAAAACTCTTTCCTCTTTCAAAAATATTGTTTTTTTTCTTTTGTTACTCCTCATTTTCCCGTATTTAAAGAATGAAATATTCACTCTTTAATTATTTATTTAAACATACATAGATTTTTTACATTCTCAAAGCAGTATGATTGCAATGACTCTGATTACAAATAATTATATAAGTGTAATGTGCAGTGCATACAACTCTGTTAAATCTCTTTGTAACTTTCAAATTTGGGCAGAAAATGTAAGGTCAAGGAAGGTTGGAATTTATAATTTATGAAGATTACCTTCTGGACATGAAAATACTTAAATAATTTTGGATGCGAAATTTCTGAAATTGATAAATTCAGTAAATAGAGAATTTATGAGTGAGCTTTAGTTAATCAAAAAGTAGGCGTAGTCGAGAAATGATGTTCCTGGCATAATATATGCTTTTAATCTTGCGTTTGACATCCCGAAATGTTCTATCGATATATTTAAGTTGAAATCACCTAAAATAAAATAGATTTTGTGCAGTATATTATAAGTAATATCTAATTCATATTGCACATTTCCTAGTAATTAAGTAGCAACAACATTACATATTGCCTACTATTGGAGGCACATAACATGATTTTTTACAACTTAAAAGCCTTTACAAGTGTATACATACATTAATCATGTGTGAAAAATAGTCTTAAAAATTGCACGTATTAATAATCTAAGAAAGTGCAAATACATGATAAAGTAAAACCTGCTGAAATGGAACGGTAAGGGACTAAAGAAAGATTGCCTTTTAGACAGATTTCTGTCTGATGAGGAATATCATCTATTATATTTGCACCGTATTATTTGATAATTTTTCGTTTTTATTAAAATTTCGCTGTTTTCGGATTCTATTTGGTGTAGTATTTAATCAATACTAGATTGAAAGACGCCTTAATTTTTTTTAAATTAATTATTGCAAAAAATATTCAAAATAGCTTAGGACATAAGACTACATGAAGACTAAAATAATCATGCCATTAATTGTAAAAAAGTTATTTCTTTTCAACCTCTTTTAAAAAAAACTGCATATGTGTACCTTTAAAAGTGAGTGAGTTATGCTTATTTGAAAATTGAACATTATGAATTGGGACCATACACCAAGTTAAAAGTGTAAAACTGCGACATGTCACAAAAAGGATTCCGCGTAATGCCCGGAGGCAATCATGGGTTATTATGTACTTTATACATTGAGCTATACCATTTTTTTATTTGAAAAATAGAAAATTAATTAATTCACGCCTGTATATATTTGATTTTTTTAATTATTACAATTTTGCATAGCTAAGTTCTTAAAAATCTAACTCGCAGTCAATTTTATTACTTTCTTTTAACTTTCATTTAGCCTTGAACCATACTTTTTTTATCTCGTTATGTTTTCATTATCTAATCTGATATAAAAATAACGTAATGAAACTGTGGAGAAGAACAAAAAATTACTTATCTCATATTTTATAAATGCCATGCTACTGTTGCATCCGATATCGTGACTATTACGAAAGGAAAAATTTTCTTAGTTCTTCCAGATTCTCTGACCCCCCCCTCCCCGCGCTTTTTACTTAAAGGGCTACCTTTGAACTCGCCCATTAAATAAAGCTGATAACAAAAAATAAATAAAAGTAAATGAAAATAAATAAAAATTCTTGCAAAAATATTGGCTGTGAAGAACTCCAAAATAGTTACAGAAGAATTACTAGAACATTAAAAGACAGAACACCAACGTTAAAAATGCACAAATAATACACAAAAAAGCAGCAAACAGCTGTTTCGAATCCACAAACAAGATTCTTTTTCAGTGCGACAAAGAGCGGGGTACAGCGTGCTAGAAAAAGCAAGACTGGGCAAAACGACGAGGAGGCGGTGGCTTATTTACCCGATGCCGGTAGAGAACTCCAAAAAGCAATCAATGATAAGAAAGCAGCGTGAAACAATTGAGTGGACAAGTAGAGACATTTAGCAGAGAACGAAAGAAACAAAAAAAAAGAGGGAAGAAATTAAATTAATGTTTTCCAAATACTTCAAAAAATCAGGAGTACTAGATAAGTCATTGACTAAGGCGTGAGAATTTTTAATGATGTGGTAAGCTTCCCAAAAATCAATAGCAAGATTGACGAACATTTTCGAATAATGGTGGATGAGGAAAAATTGAACCTATGTTGAAAAGACCAACAATGTGGAGCGTTTAAGCACCAGATTCTCCATTAATAATAAAGGTGGCAATAATAAAGGCAGTGGAGTGAGCTGTTTTAACAGAATGATGATCAAAAACGAGGTTGAAACATTAAAGGACTAAAATGAGGAAATGCTATCCCTAAGAAATTTACTAAATTCAAACACTAAATAAAAAACAGTGGCAACGCTGATCACTTGCTTGAACACAAGAAAATATTACTTCAGCTCAACACAAAAATGTCCCTAGAAACGCTGTAGTTAGCAATATAAAATGTAACTTCAAAATGACTGCCATATCACAGTCAAGGGAACCCCAGGGAATCTAATATTATTTTATTTTGAATACAAAATTCTGAACGCCTTACCACGGAAGCGAATTCATAGTCGAAGATTCTACTCTAAAAACAGCTCACCGGAAAACACAGCACGTGGAAGGTTTGATGAAGATATCAATCTACTAACATTCATCACTCAGCATAAGATGCGACAACATATGCTGAATCTAACGCCTACTGCCGTACTTATAGCAGCTAGCCACATATACCTAATTATCATATCATTGTACAAAATAACCGTGAAAATCAGATTCCCGGAAGTTCAGGCACTGCTTTTCGAAATTTAATGGATGACAGAATAGGTAGTTCATTCACGCAGAAATGTTTGAATTCTAGATACCACGATCGCACGCAAAACTCAAAACGTTGTTGATCATAGACCACCTTCATAAGAGAATAGATAAGAGATTATAAGAGAATTTATGATACAAAATAAAGCGATTATGTTTTGCTCTAATATACTGAATTTCGACGGTTTTGTGAGCCTTATATGGTACGCATGCATGCCGCTCGTCGTAAAGTTCTTAAAGATAAAACAATACATTTCATTATTACGAGTAGTAGACATTTGTTTAGCCAATTATTTAATTTTTCTGCTTTGGTTTAAACATTGTTTCATTCATAAAGTACTTTAATGCTACTTTAATGCTTAAATAAAACGAAACGTCTTTTCATGTCTAAATATATTAATTAATATCCAAATTCTTATGAAATAGCGATAACCCAATAAGGATCTGACATTAACGAATGGTGATTTCTTTTTACTTTTAAGTGACTGCTATTTCTCAACCCCAAACCGAAAAAAATATTATTTGCTTTAAGTAAATACACTATAAAAGACATAGTTGAAAAACTTCCATAAATGAGAAAAAAATGAAGGAAAATCAATATTGGAAAAATCATTAATGAGTAAATAATGAGTGTTTTGGTGCTTTCATCTCACCAGATATGTTATCGGACTAAACTAAAGACTTTTTAAAATGATGATATAATATATTTTTGTGTGTAACTATTTACTGTATTTTTAGGATTATATGGAGCATTCATTAAAATGGATTCATTACGACTTTGAAAAAAAAAAACGTGCTTTTATTTTAGATTTACCTACATAATTATGAAAACTTGGATACATATGTATATGTTTAAATCTTTTGAAATATTTCTTTTTATAAATTTCAGAAGTATTAAATAAAGGTATTACTGTGAAATAAAATGTCAATACTCAGGTTAAATTTTTTAAAGTTTAAAAAGTCTTTAAGTAAATTTAAAAAATATATTCATTCAATTCCCAATCCCTCTATATTTGCGAACATTTTTATATAGAATATAACAAAGGATGTGAATTATCACTTTATTACACAGCGTACAACTAACAGACTGAAAGACGGTCCAGACCGGCGATATATATTTTTATATAGACTTTGCAGTATTTTTTATCAATCGTGTTTTTATAAAAGATAAGAAAATTTGTGATATGAACCAATATAAACATTCCTATTTTGTAAAATTTTCTACAATCTTCTAAAGAAATTAGCTCTCAATGTTTATTTATGTTGAATGTTTCTACTACTGTTCTAAACCTAATATAATTTAGCTGAATATACGTGGAGCGACTCAATAGTTTCCGGTATGCATATTTAGAATCAGAAATATTATTTAAGGATCTTATTAAAAATAACTTATTCTTTTTTGATGGTCACATAACAATTAAGTAGGGAAACTGTTGGTATAAGGGTTTACTGATAGTAGACAGCGTATAATTTGGTATCTATGCGGCATGGCTTTTCCGACAACACAATAGTATAACCGGCGAATCAAATAAATCTAATTTAAAACACAAATTTTATTTTAGTAAATAATTTGAATTACGCATAAAAAAAGATTCAGTTATTTTAATAAGATCCTTAAATAATATTTCTGATTCTAAATAAGCATTCCGGAAACTATTGGGTCGCTCCATGTATATTTAGCTAAATTATTTTAGGCTTAGAACAGTAGTAGAAACTTTCAACATAATTAAACATTGAGAGATAATTTCTTTAGAAGATAGCAGAAAATTTTACAAAATAGGAATGTTTATATTTGTTCACATCACAAATTTTCCTATCATTTATAAAAGTACGATTGATAAAAAATACTGCAAAGTCTACATAAAAATATATATCGCTGGTCTGGACAGTCTTTCAGTCTGTTAGTTGTACGCTATGTAATAAAGTGATAATTCACATCCTTTGTTATATTCTATATAAAAATGTTCGCAAATATAGAGTAACTGGGAATTGAATGAATATATTTTTAAAATTTACTTAACGGTTTTTTAAACTTTAAAAAATTTAACCTGAGTATTGACATTTTATTTCGCACAGTAATACCTTTATTTAATACTTTTGAAATTTATAAAAAGAAATATTTCAAAAGATTTAAACATATGCATATGTACCCAAGTTTTAAAAATTATGTAGGCAAATCTAAAATAAAAGCACGTTTTTTTTTTCTTTTCATTTCAAAGTCGTAATGAATCCATTTTAATGAATGCTCCATAAAACCCTAAAAATACAATAAATAGTTATACAAAAAAAGTATATAATATCATCTTTTTAAAAAGTGTTTAGTTTATTCCGAAAACTTATCTGGTGAGATGAAAGCACCAAAACACTCATTATTACCTCATTAATGATTTTTCCAATATTGATTTTTCTTCATTTTTTTTCTCATGTATGGAAGTTTTTCAACTAAGTATTTTATAGTATATTTACTTAAAGCAATTATTTTTTTTTTGATTTCAGGGTTGAGAAAAAGCATTCACTTAAAAGTAAAAAGAAATCACCATTCGTTAAAGTCAAATCGTTATTGGGTTATAGTTATTTCATAAGAATTTGGATATTAATTAATATGTCTAGACATGAAAAGACGTTTCGTAATTTAAGCATATATGTATCATTAAAGTAATTTAGAAATGTAGCAATGTTTAAAACAAAACAGAAAATTAAATTATTGGCTAAACAAATGTCTATTACTTGTAATATTGAAATATATTGTTTTATCTTTAAGAACTTTACGACGAGCGGCTTGCATGCGTACCGTATAAGACAAACAAAACCGTCGAAATTAAGTATATTAGAACAAAACGTAGTCCCTTCATTTTGTGGCATAAATGCCTACCTATTCCCTTATGGAAGTAGTCTATGGTCAAGCCCGTTTTGAGTTTTGCGTGCGATTGTGGTATCCAGAATTTAAACATTTCTGCGGGAATTAGACACTCTTTGATTCTAATTAAAAGGAACTTTCTTTGATTCTAATTAAAAGGTACCAATCTTCGATATGGTACCTTTTGAAACATGAAACACTTCGGCTACCCTGATAACGGAAACACCCACCATACGAGTACCAACAATTTGTACACGTTCGAATTTACTTAGCGCAGACATAATGAACTCACAACTACACCAAACACTGTTCTGACAACAACTGACGCTTGCAACGTATTGAGGACATCGTGCAGGTGGCGTTAGTGGGCAAATACAACATCGCCGTTAACAGGCTTGGATATAATCAACATTTATGTTATGAGCATGCATTTAACGAGGCGTTTCCATATTTTTGTCCAATCCCTGTATATAACGACATTTCATAAAACATTTTCATAAAACATGTTTTCCTCCAAAAAGAAGATATCTTTAACAACCTTAAGAATCATTTCTAATATATGCAGTGATACAACCCGATTCTGTTGTTAATCTATAAACTAAAAATTATAGGCTAAATCAGCATCATGAAATAATTTTAATTATTCATATACATCTATTTAAATACTGTTATTGTAAATAATTAAAAAATATATATTTTTTAAGTCATGACATTTAAAATCCTATATGTAAACTCCAAAATTGAAATGCAATTGTAAAACAATGTAAAATTTCTTTAAAGTTTCAATAAATGGGGATTATTTCTTGACTGGTGGATAACTGGGTTTGCTGGGAATAGACAGATTCTTCTTTTTGGGCTTCTCTTCTTTTCTTCTTAAGGATATTCCTGGCTTTAGAGCCAATGGATCAGGCACCCAGGAAGGTGTTTACTATCTCCTGTTGTTAGAACCATAATTCTTTTTCTTATTAAGACAGTATTGCTTTACAGAAAAGTTACGTTTTCAGAGATTTTAGTTTAATTTATACTATTTTTGGAACTAATCGACCATTTCACGACTACCCCAAACATCGCCAGTGAACCACTGCTGGGCCACGAGCCATATTTTGGGTAAAGCTGCCACTGTCTGCATTATGTCGTCGGAGGTACAACGCTGTTGTATCTACCTATAATAATAAGGAAAGGTATTTGCCTGTCTCTCTCTGTGTGTGTGCTGTCTTCTGAAGAGGGGGCTACACGCTACAAAATTTTGGAATTAGCTTTCTTTATATCTTAAGTAATGCACCGCGAAGCCCGATTTCGAAATTTTTGAATAGGTTTCTTTTTTGCGATTCTTTATGGATTTTTTAGTAGCGTTTGTTTACATTACGAGGCAATTTTTATACATTAAGAAAGAATATGGCTTTTATTTTTTATTCCAAGATAGTAAATTTTGTCCTCAATCGATTGGTACTAATTTTGTAAAAAATGATTCATAATTACTCGAGATATTAATGAAAATTTCTTAAAAACTTCCGAAAATGCGATCTTTTTATCTAAAAACAGCGAAAAAAATAAAACACATAACAGCGATATGAAATCGCAGACGATGTAATACGTTAATTTTCTCTAATTTGCGACAATTAAGAAAGTATTTGAGATATCGATTTAGAACTCACCACACATATACAGAAAATTTTTCTGAATACGAAAATATAATTCTTTTAGATATCGGCCGGTAATTTGTACTAATTTTTGCAAAAACTAACACAGACAAGGGGTCGCATTTGTCTTTCATTAAATTCTGTTTCCTTGGCCAATACCAAAAATAATTCTCAGAAAGGAAGAGGTTTTGTAAAATAACAAAAATGTTTGTAAGACAATATTATTATTATTAATATTATTATTATTATTTTACAAATTTGAAAAAAGCCTTACATATTTATTGTGTTTTTGCCGTCAATATATACTTTACAGTAGCTAATATATCTAATATTTTTCATTTTCATGCATTATCGATTTACCAGGTAACTTGAGTTTTATATCTAAATATATAACACATATTAGTAGGGGAGAGTAGCCATATTTTGACCACCGCTTTAGATGGACGCTGTCATTCTGCAGTTAAAAACAGAAAGAGACTCCATATACCACTGAAATGCTACTCATCAGAATGACGTCATTTATGATTAAAAGAAGCACCCGCCTTCCATGTGCTTTTTTCAGACAATTTAAAAAAACTAGAATTAGCTGTTTTGATCTACTTATTGCCTACTAAACGTAAGAGAATACTTTAAAACTAAGGTAAGTTGTTATGTTTTCATATACATATCTAAATCCGCATGCCTATTAAGCATATTGTTCACGCGGATTTGGTTGCTTTCGTTTTAGCTCTTAGTCTTGATATTATCTGTTTTAAAAAATGGCGCAGTTGCCTTAATTGGACCAATTTCAATTGCTTAAATTGGACCAGATATACGATCATAAATTTGAAAAGTAAGTAATGAATTTCGATGGCTGTTGCTATCTTTAAACCGTTAAATACCTATTACGTAGAGGTACAATAGTCGTGGCTTCGAGCTCCTAAAAGTTTCCATCTAACAACTTTCCAGGTCCCCCAGTTTTA
Organism: Maratus michaelseni; assembly: GCA_963931845.1. Classification (NCBI taxonomy): domain Eukaryota; kingdom Metazoa; phylum Arthropoda; class Arachnida; order Araneae; family Salticidae; genus Maratus; species Maratus michaelseni. Next base: position 105,771,229 of record OZ007590.1, on the reverse strand, counting down.
ACTATCGCTTTCAACAGAGCAACAATCGTAGAAACCGCCGTCAAAGCTGTTAAAGAAAGCGGTATTTGACCTCCTAACAGGCATGCTTTTAAAAGTGATCATTTTGCAGCTGCTTCTGTACTTATTCTTTGCGAGTAGATAGGCACTGTAGATAGATTTGTTCATTCTCCTGCTAGTGAGATTTAGGAGTCAGAGTCAGTAATCATGAAACCTACTAAAACTAAAAATAAACTGAGAGTAAAAAAAGATGATGAAAACGACACAGACAAACAGTCTGGAAGAAAAACATCAGTGACAGTTGTCAAACGAAAAGGAAAGAATAAGTTGTGAAGAGAGTGACCCACAAAAAGGCTGCAACTACAAAAACCCCAAAAAGCCAAATAATCATTAGAAGTGTTATTTCCATTGTCAAAATCAGTTAAGTCAAAGTACAGATGGAACCAAAAAAAGGCTGTGTTAACATATTCGCCATGTAAAGGAAATCTTGAAAGAAAAACAACAACAACAACAACAAAAAATCACAAAAAGGAAGTTCTCAAAGCACAAAAGCTCATCAGCAAGTACAAAAGAAACATCAAGTTTTAAAATATAGGTGCAATTCAATTGGAAAGAAAATGATGGAAGGGAAGAACTACAGACAAAAGGTAAAGAAAGCTTCCATTGCAAAAAAAAATGTCTAATGATTCAGAATCTAAAAGAAAAATCAAGAGAGTGATGGTTGTTTTTGCCTAATTTGTAAGAAAAATAAAATAGCAGAAATGATTCAGTGTTCAGATTGCCAAATATGGTTCCATGTTGTCTGGGCTGGAATAAAAACATAACAAAAGAAATTCACTTGTAAGCCTTGCATCACTTTTTACATGATATTCAATTAACTGGCTCTTAGTTCCATAATTTCTATTCTTAATTACTTATAACTTTGATTTATACTTTGAATACATTTTGATTTGAAACAATTACTCCTACTTTCAGACAATTTATTTCATTATATTTCATTGGTGTTGTTTTGTTTGATTGTTTCATGAATCGCAAACTTTGCTTTTAATGAAATTAGTTATATTCCCTACTCATTAAAACAGCCTAATATTGTTTGGTCCAATTTAGGAAACCACTCGCTAAATTTGGACCGCTTTGACAAATATTTCAATTTAAAATAAAACTAAAGATTTAAAAAAAAAACTTGTTATAAAGATTTATTTAGTTAGTAGATGAATAGATTGAGTACGTGTAGTGATAGTTTTCAGATATTCCGAGAATGAAGTGAGTTACATCTGAAAATATGTGAAGTGGTTCAAATTTGGCTACTTTCCTTTATACTCGTCCAATGCATTTACATACTTAAATCACAATAATATGTGGAAAATACTCAGTTTCTGCAAATCAAAATTATGAGATCTGAACAATCCACGCTGTAAAAAAAGAAATTTTTATTAGTTTACCAAAATATAAAATAATCACGTACGAAAATATATAGTAACCTCTTCTGCCTTACTCACGATTCTGAAAAGCGCTTTTGACCTTTAGAAACCCCAGAAAACAATATAATTTTGATATTTAAAAAATCATTTATTAAAACAAATCTTAATTTTCAGAAACGATACCAATGTAGTTTTTATATTGTATTAATCAGTTTTCTGAAACAAAAATATTGGTTTTTAGGACGCTAGCAATTCTAAATTAAAATTTTCAGCTGCATAACTGTATTTATGCATGCAAGGCAAACAAAATAATGTTAGTTTTAATGTGAATTCTAGTGCTGTTAATTTATCATGTTTGTCTGTTAAACGTGTTTGTTAACCACGAAAATATGCACGAAAACTTATATTTTATATTGAAAAAACTAATTAAAATACTATAAAAATTACTTCCCGAAAAGCAGTGGCAGCAAACTTTGTTTTTATAAAACATTCCCCAAGTCTCGAAAATATATTGGTTTATAAAATTTCAAAAGAAAAAAATGCTTTTAGGAATCGTGGGTAACTCGGAATAGGTTATTGTATATTTTTGTTTCTGGTTATATAATATATTACTAGATAAAGAAACAGTTGTCATTTTTTTAACAGATACAAGATACGAACGGAATTTTGACTACATGCTTCGTAAATGGAGTAAGAACTTCTGTTCAACCCTCGCCCTTGCAGAGAATCAATAACTCACTTAAAAAATTAATATATTAATGTATATTTTTTAAATGTTAAAATAGACAGTTCAACCGTAAATGGTATCTACCTGACAGAAGCTGAGTGACTTATACTTTTATTACAATGTTATATTACGTTAAGGCATACAAAACTCTCACATCATTGATTTGTAAATCAATGCAATTGTAAGAAATAAAATTGATTTTATTTCTACATCAGTTACCAGTATCAAAAGCAAATTATAATCTACGTGTAGTTCAAGATGTTTCAAACAATCACTTGAATTTTACATAAAAGGTAATCTTATCTAGAGCATAAATAAGTGCTCTTGCCCTGTTTTCTTGTGGAAAGTACTTTGTCTTAAGCATATATTATCTAAGTAACGCACCAGCAAAGATAACCTAATTTAGTAAGTGTCTAGTTTTATGACCTCTTTTATATCATTTAGCAACTTATTTCAAAGATAAATCTTTAAAGATCTGCCTTTACATGTCATTGGAGGAAAGATAAATGACTCTAGCGAGTAACATATTTAAATTAAATCATATACATAAACGGCGCTTTTATTGGTGATTTATTTATATGTAGTTTTATAAGTATTTACATAAAAGGTAAAGAATTATTCTGTTAAAAATTAAAAATTAAACGGCTAAAAATTAATAAGAAAAATATATTTTCCCTTACTTAAAATTATGTCTTTTCTTTGCTGTTACAGAAAACATTTAAATACTAGCAAGCTACGCCCGCTACGCTGGTCAATTTCTTTTAATTCACTTTTAATCAAACGAAATATTGACCTTGAATTTGAACTTGTGTTTAAAATAGCATATGGACCTTTACTTGGAATGTCCTTCTACATTTCTGAAAACGATACGAACGTCATTGAGTTATTAAATTTTTAATGTGTGAGACAAAATTTGGGCTGTTAAGGACAAACTCTTTCAGTTGATCATTTACAGTACGATTTAGGAAAGAACGATAAAATGATATGCTATACCCTATATACCCTATAAAGATATACTATAACCATCGTTGAAAACAAACCGAACTCACAGTGAAGGTTCCATCAAAATCCATTCGGCAGAATATTTTTAAAAGGCTAATCTTTCATAATCGGGTTTATCTGATTCTAAAACTTTTCCCCATAATTCTATAACTAAGCAAAGTAGAAGAATGCGAGATACTAAAACCATCTCCGATAAATTATGTAATCAACAGTGCAAGTTCCGCCAAAATCCATTCCGCAAGGTTAGTAAACATTTCCTTTTTGAATCAGCGAAAAATGTAATTTATAACTTAATAAAAAGTATTTACGATTAAAAAAATAGTAATGCTTACGATTAAATACTCATTTTCCAAAAAAAGTGATTCGCGTTGAATAAATAACGAGTCACAGTGCTTGACATGGTTTGAAATAAAAAATTATTTGCACATTCAGGGTTAAAATAAATGGTGCATTAGCCTATATTTTGGCATGATGTTGGTATAACGGAAAACTACCAAAATGTATCCAAAAACTTTGTTCCAAATTAGTCCAATTCTCTGTAGATTCTACTTTAAAACTTTAAAAAAACATGAATAATTGTGTTACATTATAGTGTCTATGGGGAAACATAATTTTCGTTGGATTTTAATGAAGTTGCAATATTTCGAATATAATGAAATTGATATGCCTCTCTAAGGTGGAGGTTATATGCTATTTGTTGAGAATTAAATAAAAACCATGCACACGTGACATTATAATTTACTTTTAAATTTTAACAGAATAATAAGGCTACTGTAATTTGTGACTCGTGCTATAGCCAGTATACACATCAGGACACATTGCCGTTATCATTATATTTTTACGCGTGAAGGTTTCGCTGTGGTACTCCACAGTGAAATTTGGTAATTTTTAAATTTCAATATTTGAAAAATATTGAAAATATTTCAATATTTTTCATATATTCAATATGAATTCATATATTTCATATATATTTCAATATTCTGCCAAATATTGAAATATTTGGCAGAATCATTAGATTTGAAATTTATATTTAAAAAAATACAATTTTTTACCTTTCTAACGCAGTTTGTCTAACAATTTTCTGACAAATATTTTTCGAGCTATTAATTTTTTCAGTAACTTCAAATGTTTCATTCTCGGTGATTAATCTGTGGCAACGATTAGCGAAAAAGACAGTCGTCAGCAACGCGTAGATTTTTATTAAAAAGGATAATTTCAAAATTTCATTTATGTATAATTCACAGAAATTTCAAATACAGATAAACAGTCGAATTTATTTATAAATTATTAATATAATTTATAGTTTATTAACAAAGTAAGAAATGAATCCTGAAAATTAATACTAAGCGAAATTTTGAATGCTGAAACTGAATTTAAGAATCATCCTATTTATTATTTATTTTCCACACATTTTCCGTATATAACCCTTTTACTCCGTAGCACAGTGGATCGATCATTAAGAAAATGCGAATATAGGAACAAAAACAAATCATTAAGTACAAATATTTTGCAATGAAATATTTTAAACAATGCCTACAAAATACGTATGCCTATTTATTTTTATGTTTATTCAACATTATATCCTATATATAACCTGAGAAATTACATCTCTCAATAGTGGAATTTTTTTGTGACTTTGAGTGACTTTTAAATGCTTTCGGAAATAGCACTTAGGTAAACTATACTAATAACCAATTTAAAGTATCATTAATAATGTCCTAAAACACAGGTTAAATAAATGCTGATTACATGATTTTGTTTGACTTTTACGTTTGGTTTTACATTATGAAATACAGTTACAGAAATAATGACATCATGAAATTCAAAATTGCATAACTTAAGAGCGTACGCTAGTCACGCGAAGAAACGCTCCAGCATAATGTTAAGTCTATGGGAAGGTTCTTACGCGATTTCTCGCTCGCATTTTAATATTTTTAAATGATTTTTTTGCATAGGATAGCTTAGGTCGATCTCTAACGTTGTTGGTTTTTACTTTTTTGATTTTGGTTACGGTTTTTTTTATAAGCGGACATTTTCAATTTTGGAAACGGTTGGAACCGGTTCTGAAAGCGAAATTAGCCTTATATAAAAAAACTGGAACCAAAATCAAAAAAGTAAAAACTAATAACGTTAGAGATCGATCTCAGCTATCCTATGCAAAATAATCATTTAAAAATATTAAAATGCGAGCGAGAAATCTGTCAAGAACCTTCCCATAGACTTAACATTAGCTTACGCGTTTTTTCGCATGACTGATGTAGGCTCTCTGTTGGAGATACGTAGGCAATATAAATTGCGAAACTGCTCAAAATCAAGTAGAAATAAAAGATTATGCTGATGATTTCTCACATTAATTTACATTAATTTTTTTAAGTTACACTTTTAAACTTTTTATATGTTCCCTGGGGTCTTATAAAGATATTCTCCATGCTCTGACAAGTAAAACAGCAAAATTCTCATTCTTCTACGACCAAAACTCACGAACTTATGATAATTTGCATTATTGTAATTTGTATCTTTGAATTTAATGAAATTCCAAAGTATCATAACGCATCCAGTTTTGGTCGTAGAAGAATAGAATTTTTACTGTTTGCAGAAAAATGTATCTGTTGTAAAGGTAACTTATAGGCCCCGGGAACCGTAACACATTTTTATAAGTGTAACTTTTTGAAAATTTATGGCAAGAATATTTCATCTACATAATCTGAATTCCTACCTTATTTTGAACATTTTTGCAATTTACATTTCAATCCAGAAGCTGCGTTCATTATTCCATGTGAATATTTTCTTCAAGAGGATAATGCCCCATTCTATGTATCATCATCATAATAATCTTGGTTTAAAGCAAATGTGGTGTGATTGTAGGACTGGTCATCACAGAGCCCTAAATACAGTAGAAAACCTCTGAGGTATGCTAGTTAGACATAAAACGCAAGTTTTATGCCAATAAAGATGAACTAATGACTACTATCAAAATATTCTGGTAAAACATTCCAAGAGATATTTTTCAAAGACATTGTACCTAAAACGATAAAATTTATTATAAATGTCGGTAATATTTTCCTGTATGAATGTAAATTAATATAAAAATAAAATTACTTAATGTTTTTTTTAATGCTTGACATAACAAATATTTTTATGTGAATTTGCTTTTGTGGAAAATAAATAATTTACATCAAAAACTGTAGTATTTCCTAATATACGTAATTTACCTAATACGTATTAATTAATAATACGTAATAATTAATAGTAACGTAAATATTTAAATTTTGTCTCAATCTTTTTCAAGTACTGTATTTTTATATTTAGTAAAACTTTATGGGTATTCAGTATGAAAATAAAATTGTTCGTGTGTTTAGTATTCCTAAATTAAAATAAAATTAGATAATTATTTGGAACAAATGAACAATTATTTTTGTTTGTTGGTTGGTTTACTACTTTTTTGTGTTTTTAAAGACACCTAGATATCACACTTTTTAAATTTATATATTCCACGTACCCTTAAGCTCACAAACATTTTAATAGTCGAATTCACTTTATAAAGTGTCTTAAAAATTGTATATTTTTTCCCTTATACAAATTGAAAAGTGTGAGTTAATTAACTTACGTTGATGCAAGGAATTCGAAGGTGTTAAATTTTCACCGTTAAAAGTAATTAGATTAAGGAGAAGCATTACCAATATGTAGGAGAACGTTGTGTTTCCAATGTATTTTTTGAACAGCTAATATCTAAAAAAAGTATGCATAAACAGGTTTAAATTTTTACTGTATGAAGGGCGTAAAAAACAGTTTTGCGAAAGTTTTATTTAAATAATTGTTAATTTCATTACGCAAATTAAAATCCTTAAATGCAATAAAAGTTAATTTTTAAGAATTTCTATCGACACGTCTATTTAAATAAAAATAATCGAAATTTTACAATGTTGTGTACTTAAACTATATGTTCAGAAATTTTATTTATTTTTTAATAAGGACAAAACACATTAAAATTCTTAAAGCATTAAATAAAACGAATAGTTTTGTTCCTCTTTCATTAAATAATTGTACTAAGTACAAATTTTTGTGTAATATTTAAGCTTCTTTACAGTAAATATATATTTTTAGCACATTGAATGGATTGGATTGATTTATGACGGCCAATTATCAACACGAGGGATATAGGCCCTGGGGGGAGTGCCCTCCGTGAGGGTCTTTTTAAGGGATCCTAACCCGTATTTACGGCAAGGTTAGAAGAAAACCACGGGAAACTCCAAACGGTTCGGTCGACGAGCGAGACAGGGGTTTGAACCCAGCACCTCCCGCCTATCAGCTTTGAGAGCAGAACCTCTCAGCCACTGGTGGGGCTTTTAGCACATTGACGTATAAGTCTGTATTAAGATTAACTTTTATACTTTAATTTTTATAAATGTTTTCAATATGAATCAACATTATTTGAATGAATAATTAGAATTTCCTGTACTTACATATTCTCAGTGACAGGTCAGATTCACTGCCCCAACAATGGTGCCGAAAACGTTAATTACCTTAACACTTATTATTATTATTTTTGTTTTTTATTTACGTCTTTAAAGTTTGATTTATGTAAACCTTCATTAACGTCAAATTTTTAGAGGTAACCTTAACACGTTCACCACCTTGTGAAAATTAACGCATTTGAATTATGTTCCATCATATTCTCATCTTTACGACGTGCATTACCGAGGACGTATACGTGGCGTTGCTCGGGTGTTCATTAGAAAGACCGTTGCGTCACATAATGCGTCAGAGACCCTACTTTAAAAATAGTAGTGCCATTTGATAGAAACACCAGTAGATCTTGTAAGTTTACTCAGGAATGTCAAAGGAGGTTTTGTGTTAAATAGAAAACAGTCGTGGTTTTTTATTTGCGGTTTTACTTGTTTTGTAATGTCGGATAGTGTCGAAGCTGGCCCTAGTCGGATAAAACGACCCCGAATGGCAGCCTTAAGTAAAAAGAAAGCTTTCACGAATTCGGAAATTGAAGAAGTATTGACCTGGAGTGATTTTGTTGATTCAGATAACGATTCTGATTTTATTCCGGAAGGAAATGGTGAAAGTAGTGACACTGATAATGAAACTGATTCCCTTCAAACTGTTGGTTCAGTATTCACTCGGTAAGTAATAGTGACAACGATTCTGATATTACTACAACTCTCCAGGAAATAAACAAATATCAGGAATATTACGTTTTAGGGAAATCCGCGGGCCCGTCTACCGTTCTCGGCAAGTGAACAATTTATTAAATATTTTAATATGGTAATAAACAATGAATTATTTGACTTGATTGTTAAAGAAAAAGACGACTATGCGAATAGTTTAAAATGCCAAAGCAGTTGCCCAATAACTGTCAGTAACTGGAAAGGACTTTCAAGGGAGGAGTTTAATGGGGCTACTAATGCATATGGGAAATATCCATTTGCCAAGAATAAATTCGTATTGATAAACTGTCAGATTATATAGCATTCCGTCATGTCATCTTTTTATGAGTCGGAACGGGTTTCTCCCACTATTGAAATGCACGCATTTTTCCAAAAACTCGTAACCTGGTGAACCTACATGCTAACGATAGGCTGTATAAATTAAGACAGATTATATATTATTTTAATGAAAATATGGAAGAAATTTATTACCCAAGTCAAAAATTACGTATACACAAATCAATGATTTTATGGCGAGATCGGCGTCACTTCCGTCAATATATCAAAAATAAAAAGCGAAAATAGGGCGTAAATTATATTTACTTACAGAACCCGATGGTGTACTAATTAAAGGCTTTGTGTATGCCGGTTCCACGGATGTTTTTGGAGGAAGATGCCATGCATTCAATGTAGGTTTTCATTTAATCGTGGGAAAATTGAATTTTGGACACACTTTGTATATGTATAATTATTACAATTCGGACGGATTAGCTAATTTTCTATTGTAGTACAATGCAAATACAACAGGAACTGAATTTTCCAATAGAAGCTAAAAATGCAAAATTAAAAATCGGTGAATCGTTGTCCTGCTATAGCAATGAAGTCGGAATTGAAAAATGGAACGATAAGAGCGGAGTAATGTTTATTTCAACTGAAGATAAAAATGAGCAACAAACAGCAAACAGTGTTTAACAACAAACAGCTGGGGACAAATCAAAGCAAAGCCAAAACCTACTGCGCAATATAATGAATATAAGTCGGGAATCAATTTACATGACCAAATGTTATCTTATCATATGGCAAGTAAAATTATAAATTAGTGCAAGAAATTATGTATTCATGTAATTGAATTCATGCTGCTGAATTCATACAAATTGTATAATCAAATCACGACTAAACACTCACATTTCTATGAATATCGAATGAAAATAATTTAGCATCTGCTGCCGAAAGATTATGCACCAGTTAATAGAAAATCATTGCATTCTCTTTAAGAAGGAAAGGTTGGAGATTTTGCAGTGAAATTTGCATCAAGCAAACAAGAAGAAACACTAAGAAAAAAATGTCTTCAATGCGCTAAAAATAATAAGTGCAAGGATACTATGTATCACTGCGAAGCCTGGCTTGAGGCTCTTGGATTGAGTGTAGTATGTCTTCAATCGTACCTTGCATAACTGTTCGTAGAAACTGTTTCAATGAAATGCATAACACCTTACACTAGAGTAACAAACCAATTCATTTAATCGCGTATTTTCTTTTATTTAAACTCTAGTATTACCTTATATTATGTTCATTTGTTCACTTATCTTGCCTTATTACCGTGTCTTTTTTCGTTTATCTTAGATAATAAAACTAAAATTTTTAATGACAGGACAGGTATAATTTTTTTTTGTATGATTGATTTATTTTAGCAAAGCGCCATTTCGCGGTTCTGTTAATATTTTTCTAAACTAAAGTACCAGCGACGCCACGTGTGCGTCTTCACACTTTTTGTTTTAATTTTACGATTAATTCTTTGTCAACATGGTTAAGATACTACTTTTATAGCCAATAAAAGTTATTATACTTAAATAGGAAATTAGATTTTTGAATTACATGAGAACGATGTTACATGGTAACGAACGTGCTATATCCAGGAAACGCATAGGGGACGTCAATGGAATATGAAATGAGTTGCGACGCTACATATGCGTCCTCGGTAGTGAACGTGTTAAAACCTAACAACAAATTCTAAAATGATGACGGTAATACTTGATCGTATTTGGATTCTATAAAAAAGGTGCCGGATGAATAACATATTTTTACATGTATTTGGCTAAGTCCATAGTTTTGTACAGCATAAGTACGGAAAGTCGGTATTCAAAGCATTGTTTCTTAGTCAACTATTGTATTTGTTTATAAATGTTTTTTTCTAAACGGCGTTAATTACGAAGCATTGGATGAAACCCACGATATCGGAAAATATTAAGTATACATTGAAATTTTTGTTTTGAGTTGCACTGCATTTAGGCTAAATTTTAGTTGTTTTTAAATCAAATAATTTGTAATATTAATTTTTAGTTACCAGTTAAATTTATTCTAAAATGGCAAAAGAAAAAAAAATTAAACAGCGCACATATGCTTTGACTTTTTTTTTAAAACTGAAATAAAGAAAACAGCCATATTATTAGTCTCTCAGCGTTGTGGAAAAAAACAATATAATTATTTGTAGTATGACATGTTTTGAAATTAAAGAAAAATATTACCAGTTTAAAATATTTTAATTAATTGTTTTTTAATTAATCATTAAAACTCGTAAATTATGTTATAGTTTTAAGATAAAGTTTATCTTTAAGTGCATTTTTGTTGTGTGCTTTAAATACAAAAATTAAGCGATATTTAGAAGCAAAGATGCGGTTGTTGAAAAAAAAATACCTTATGTAAAAATCCAGCCAAAAAACCAATTAAAAATATCTAAATTGAAATTTGAAAAATATCTTCGACGGGTTGTTAAGTACACCATGCAGTAACAGCGTGCCCAGTTTCGTAGCGCGAGCTTTATCCAATAAAGCATGAAAGTTTACACAGATAAACATACACACAAACCTTTTGTTTTATTAATATATATTAGTAACTAGATAATCCTACCGGCGTTTCCCAGACACAATCTTCTAACTGTAAATATACAGTGGTGGCCAAAAGTGTGGACATTTTTTGAAACAATTTTGTGTGCTTATAGAATATATTAATTGTCACTTAAATACAAACGTTTATATATCAAATTGAAGGTAATTTAATGTAGAATTTAATAATAAAAACAGTATTACAAAAAAGTTTTGCAACTAATAGTAAGATCTATCTTAGACTTGCATTTTTTTAAAGTGATACTTACACAATCAATACTTAGTAGGATAACCCTTATTTTTTAAGACAGCTTCACAGCGTCTTTTCATCGACTGAACGAGTGCTTGGAGTTCATCTTTCGTAATCACATGGTGCCAAGAATCAATTATAGCTTCAATAAGTTGTCTTTTATTGGATGGACATTTTTCAAGTACAAGAATTTTCAAACGTCGCCACAAATTTTCAATTGGATTGAGATCAGGGCTGTTTCCTGGCCATGGTAATATATTCATGCCTCTATTTTGAATCCATGCTTTGCATATACTTTTGCTGTGTGGCATGGAGCTGAATCCTGCTGAAAAATAAATGGTGCGTTGTTGGGGAAGAGATCCCTGATGGAAGGTATCAATTTTGGTTCCAGGACAGTTTCGATGTATTTTTTGGCATTCAGGATGCCATCAATCACTTGAATTTGGCTCACACCATCTGCAGACATACATGCCCAAATCATGACATTTGTTGGGTTTTTGTAGTTGCTTCAATGCAATCAGGATGAAGTGCTTCTTCTACTCTACGTCTCACGTATTTTCTACCATCACTACCAAAGAGCGATATTTTACTCTCATCGCTCCAGATTACTTGCTTCCATTGATTTTCTGACCATTTAATGTGTTCTTTTGCCCACTTAACTCGTTTTTCGCGTTGCTTTTGATTTATATATGGTTTTTTCCTTGGAATTCTAGCTTGTAGTCCAAATCCTGATAACCTTCTTCTTAATGTTCTTGAACTTACTGCAATACCCGCTGCATTCATTTCACATCTAATGGCATCTGATGAAATTTTTCTATCTTGAAGGCATAGCCGTTTAATTTTTATATCGGCAGTAGCACTTGTGCATTTTCTTCGGCCTGATTTGGCCTTATTTTCCACTGATTTCGTTTTTTCATAACGCAAACAGAACTTTCGTACACCATAACAAGTCACTGAACCACCAACTTGTCTTGCAATTTCAGCATAAGAGAGGCCATTTTCTCTCAATATGACAATTCGGCTTCTTTTTGTAGATGTCCAATTAGTTCTTCTTGTTGATGACATTGTTTAAAATTAGTTTAATTAAAAAAAGGACTTTAAATATTCAAAAACCTCAATACTCTATTTAATTGTACTAGTATGCATCATTGCGCAAAATATTTAACCAACAGTAACTCTTTTCTCATCCAAATAACCTAAACTATAGTTACAGACATGTGATTGGTCCTCAGAACAGTGTTTGTGATTGGCTAGTACTCTTTTATTACAAAACACGTCCTTATTCAAAACGATTTGTGTTTGTTTGTTTCACTAAAATGAGCATAACTTTTTTTGTAATACAGATATTGTAATACTGTTTTTATTATTAAATTTTACATTAAATTACCTTCAATTTGATATATAAACGTTCGTATTTAAGTGAAAATTAATATATTCTACAAGTACACAAAGTTGAAAAACATGAAACTTTCAAAAAATGTCCAAACTTTTGGCCACCACTGTATATGGGCGTATCAAATGAAAACGGAACAGTGGTTATAATTTAACTAATTTTTGTATGAGTCTGGTGAAACTTTGTGGAGGTTGAGCACGAAGTGAGGAATGCAATCACTACCTCAGAAATGGACTTGCCTTTGGTTAGTCATGCACTTTTTATGCGCTGGCGACCTGCCAACAATATCGTCCGACAGGCAATAGGTTGTTGTTGTTATTAATTTGCATCTGCATAAGTTTTTCGACTATAAGAGAGCAACACTGTTTTTTTGTTATTTAGTGGCAGAAGGAATTGGATTTCTTGAAGTGCATCTGCAAATGAAGTTTGTGTATGGAGAACATGCACTGTCATTGACTTGTGTTTTAGGATGGATGCATGCACTTCTCTGAGTGAATCTGGTGAAGTTTCGTAGCACAGTGTTGGAATATGTACCATAAATCCCGGATCTATCGCCATATGACTTTCTGCTGAAAAAATGCATAGAAGGACCGCCGCTTTTTCTCAGACAGTGAAGTCATGGAAAATGTTTGAAACTGGTTCCGATTTTAGCCAAATCGCTTCTATGATCCGGGTATCCACCGCTCTGTGAAACAGTGGGACCACGTAATTGTATATCTTTGAAGAATATGTTTGAGATAAACTATGTCATTTCATTCTGTGGCTTCTATTCCGTTTTTATTTGATCCACCCTAAGACATAATATTATTGTTGAAATATGAATTCAACAGTTCCAGAAAACTGGAGTTCCGGGTGGTAAATTACCCACCCACACATTAATAAGGATAAAATCCGAAATATGTTCGATATTCTGGAGAGGAATGACCCTCCTCCCCCTTGAAGACAGTACTGAATTTTCTGGAAATTGTGACCCAAATTAAATTTTCTTTTTCAGCATTTTCGATGATTTTCAAAAAAAAATCGCATAACCAGAATGAAGAATCATGTCACTAAATAACAATGGGGTCTTAGTTTTATGAAACGCAGAGATCCTGAATACCATACAGTGTGAATACATGAACCTCAGTAGAAAATTTAATCCATTTCATTCATTTATTTAGTGAGATAATGATATGGTATAACACGTTCTTCCAAAAATAGCAAAAATTAGCAATTAAAATTAATGACGTTGTACAGCTTAGATTAAAGACTTTTTTCTCATTAATTCTCATTTATCATTATACAATAATTCGACTTTTTTCAATTGAATATAAATCTTTTTTCATAAAAGTATGTATAAAATTTGAAATTGCTTATTCTGTGGTGGCTTTTTCATGATCAAAAACGATTTATAAATCTTACTTCAAACACAGTACTTCGCAAAATTTCAGCAATCTATCGGCCAAAGTAGAAAGGTTTGTTTTCTTTTTTCATTTAGTGATTTTTTTTTTTTTTTGGGGGGGGGGGGAGTATTTCACACCAAACCGAATACTCTACCTATATCCAAACCGAGTCGTTTACTTGATTTTTTATTGACTTTAAAAATGCAATAGTTAATTTATATACATCCTATGATTTAAATTTAATTATACATTGATGCAACGTGTTACGTATTATCATTCTTAAGTCTTACCTAAAAATGCATTTAATAAATAGTTGGTATAATTTTAGAATGTGTTATGAAATGCTTGAGAAAATAATTCTTTTTAACTATCGACTAAACATTGTGCAGAACTACGCGAATTTTCGGAAATAAAAATCAAATGTTCAGTAATCCATCTACCACTAAATGGGTAGTGTTTTAAACATTCATAATTGTTTCATGACATGCGATGTTTTTTTTTCTTGTTCAAATTACATACCTAATGAAAAGCTAGTTTTCTCTAAAATACTTCATTAAAAGATCCTCAATGATAATCCTTATTATGTTTATTTCTTTCTGGCTTTAATATTTTATTAATGATAGAATTACACGCATTCTTACGAAATTCTTATTTAAAACAATTGTTGAAAATACAATGTTCTTTGTTTCTTATTTTAAATTCAAGAAACAAACTCTGTAATTGATTAAAAAAATTACAAACAATTTTATATTTAAATTATGTTTTTAAATCAGTTAATATTCAAGGTGATTATAAAAGAAAATAATTTTTTATGTCTATTACAATAATTGTTAACAAAAATAAATATAAAAATTCTACGTTTGGGAAATTCTTTCTTTGATCATGTCAATATTGTTATAGTGTTATATCAATATTTATATTTAGTTGTTTATACTTTGATTATTCAATATGACAGACGCATTGAACAATAACGATGAATCGCCTTTAAACCTTTTCATATATTTTTCATGGCACTTCTTGAATTTCACATATGCATTTGTAAATTTTCATTATAAAGATTTTTAAAACTATAAGTAACTTACCCTACATAGTTGTAGTATAAACAACCTCTGCATACTTATGAATATTAATAATTTCTGCATTATGAATATTCATGTTTATGAATATTACTAATGCTGCAAAATTATCATCATATACTACAAAATATTTTATTTAAATTAATTTGAATTAAAGGCTTTTACAAAAACCATATCTTACTGTTTTTTATTATTTTATCAAAACGATGTACTTTATTTGAGTCATCATGTAAAAGTGCCTACATGTTTTTTCTATTTGACACAACATTAACGTTGTTGCAATAATATTTCCAACAGACTCTTTTTTTTTTGTCTCAAATGGTATAACTACATGAGCAATATTTCGGTTAGTAACACCCTATTCTATCAGCTTCCACGATCATGATTTCCTCTCATATCCTTAATAGTAATAAAAATATTTTAGTGAACTTTTGAACGCATTTACTTTTTTTGTGTGTGTACCTTGACGGCATTACGACAGATGTTCTCATTGGCCATTATGTGTTTAAATAATACTAAGTTATACGCCGTATTTTCAGAATGTATTAAACAGTTTACGACAGTTTTCAACAACGGAATAATTGTACATATTCAAAAATTTAGAATTTCTCCCGATGTCATACATTTCACACATAACAAAATAAGAATGTTGAAAATATGCATTTAATATCTTTATTGAAATTATATTTTATGTTAGATGACCATATATTTTTGACTTATTACGTGGAGTAATTTTTCAACATTCTTATTTTGTTATATGTGAAATGTATGACATCGGGAGAAATTCTAAATTATTGAATATGTACAATTATTCCGTTGTTGAAAACTGTCGTAAACTGTTTAATACATTCTGAAAATACGGCGTATAATTTAGTATTATTTAAACACATAATGCCCAATGAGAACATCTGTCGTAATGCCGTCAAGGTACACACACAAAAAAAGTAAATGAGTTCAAATGTACAGCATCTACGAAAATATCGTTCGCCTTGCTATCTACGATCAGTGTTTTTTTTTCTCTTTTTTAGGGTTTCGTTCATCTCACGAAACCCTACTCGTCCAGATACGTTCTATGTCCGTTACCGGTTTTCAGAAGCTATATAACTTACAGATATGAAATTTTGTGTACTTATAGCTGAATACCTACTATGAAGCTGAAAATCATAAAAATTAAAAAAAAAATCGTATTATTTTAATATGGAGAGATAAAAGAAACAAAAATCTAACTGCCTTTTCCTATTAAATTTAGACATTTTTCGTTATAACAGTTGTCAACAGTTAAAAATCCACAATAAAATTCTTTCTACAATAATTAATTTTCTATTGAAAGGTTTCCACGCGAAAAATGAAAATGAAATAAAAAGTTTCCCCAATTGAAAAAAAAGATTAATATGACGTCATATTGGTAATAAAACGGAAATTTTCACGCATTTCTCAATAACACAAAGAGTATGAGTATCTGTAAGTACAGAAATCATATTAATATGACGTCATTAGAAAATTAAAAAGAAAATTCATCTGACGTCATATTGGAAGTTTAACGGACTTTTTGAAATGTTTGAAAATAATACAAAGAGAGTATCAATATGAGTAATATAGAAAGCAAGTAGATATGACGTTAACAAGTGATTATAACTTCATATGAGTTTGAGGAACGTATTGAATAATGAAAAAATCCCGATTATGGAAATATTGGCATATTTTAACATTTTGAAGGTCTCTATACAACATGTTTAATTTTGAAATTGATATCTTTTAATATCGCATTTAGTGCACATGACAGATATTATTATGACAGAGGATAATAGCGGGAATGAAATTTATTTGGATTTATTAAAGAAATGATAAAGTGTTTTGAAAGGAATATTAAACGAAATCCTTTGTGCGATCTTCGACCACACTTACCCACTTGTTTCTTTTTTTGGGCACATTATTTATATGTGTGTTATATAATACAAATGATAAGAATTCATTTTCGATAAAATATGATGTTTAATAATACCTCGGTTAAGATATATTGGACGAAACATTTAAATTAAAATATTAACAATTGATATTTAATAGTTAAATGTCGATTTAACATCAACGAACTGGCATTTGAAAAGTGTACGTCTGTATTCTCTCGGCATCATCGCAACTAACAACTCAAAACAGCTGTCGTTACAGTCTCATCATTTTACCATTTGGTAGATGTCGACCAAGATCAAGCAGATGGCGCTGTTGCGGTGACAGCGCAGTTGCAGTCAACAGCGCCATCTGCGCAGGCACTGCAACAGCGCCATCTGCGCAGACACTGCAACAGCGCCATCTGCTCGATCGCGGTCGACCTCTACCCAATGGTATCGGTATCGTGCACGTTTGTGTTCACCTGCTGTGTCGTCTTTCGCCCATAGCCGTTCAACGCTTCGTCCGTATGCAAAGCCCTGATTCTTTCCTGGGGGGCTTTTTGAAGCTTATAAAGCGGTATGACAAATGTCTCAATGTACTTGGTATTTATGTGGAAAAATAAAGTTATGTTTTATTTTTAATGTCTCATTATATATTTTTTGTCTTTCATACACACCTCTGTCCACAGTCGCCAGGGGAAACTTATTTTCCGACAGCCCCTCCTATTTATCTTTTTGAGACGATTACTGGGTCGTTCCTTTTCCGTCAAGGAAAAGTGTTGTGCCAGCTGATCTTTTAGCGATAGCAAGCCGGATATCCACGCTTAATCATGTTTTCTGCGACACGTCCTCGTGAGTATGGCGTACCTCAAGAGAGAACAAAAAATAAATAAAAGCAGAAAAACGACAGACCAACACAAACGTCATACAGAATTAACAAAACACAAAACAAAAGAAATATTGCGTCAGTCTTCTTTATTGGCAACAGGAAACTTATAGGAAATGCAATGTGACATATCTGGTGACATATCTGACATATCTGGCTGACATATCATATACATATATGACATATCTGGTGAAGTAGAAATTTTCAAACGCGGAGAGGATATTATACATGAATACCATTGGTATAGAAAACTCTAAAGAAATTATAAAAAGAAAACATAGTTTAAAACCAAATTTCAAAAACCGAAACTCTAGCTAAACGTAAGAATCATAAAAAAGAAGTATTTGACAGGACAAAATGCTCGAATGTATTGCCGGTTTAAAATGAACCAATTTCCATATTATAAAAAAAAATCCAAAAATGACATAGAAATTTTCCTATGAAATATTTTGAAAGTATATTGATGATGAAATTATTAATTTCATTATTTCAGAAGTTAAATGTTACGCAAATCAAAATAATGATACAGGATTTTATTTGACGGAATAGGAACTTTGAAAGTTTTTGGAAATAATATTATTTTCTGGATTTCGTTTCCTGTTTCAAAAATACACTTACAGAGAGCATCTCAGG
The DNA here is from genome assembly GCA_963931845.1 of Maratus michaelseni. Lineage (NCBI taxonomy): Eukaryota > Metazoa > Arthropoda > Arachnida > Araneae > Salticidae > Maratus > Maratus michaelseni. Next base: position 105,752,538 of record OZ007590.1, on the reverse strand, counting down.
TACTTACAATATATCTTTCATTAAAAAATAGATAAGCTGAAAAAGTTTTCATAGAATTAAAAAATGTTTTCATCTCTCTCACAATCAGTCAATTGACATAACAGACATATGGCTCAAGTATGTTAATTTATTGATAAATTCTGTATAAAATTTCAATAATTTCTAATAATTTCTGAAATTTTATGTGTGCAAGAAGAAATGATTTCTTATACAGATCATACTTTTGCAAACATGTACATTCGTTCAAAACGAATAAAATATGGATATTTAATGTGGCTGCTTGTCTCTTTTCTTTTTATTATCGACAAGTGTATGTTTGTAAATACTAAAATTCAAGTATTATGTTTCCATTGGTGTCAAGAATTGTATTAGATATATGTCATTCATCTCAAATCATGAACTTTATAATGATAATTTCTCTACATCATTATCATTATTATTAGGAATGAGGACTATAGATATTTTCGTACAACTGGATAATTCAAGTAAAAAAAGGCTACAAAATTGCCTTTGAAAAAAAGAGACTTAGGAACATGTAACTATATTTATATTGACTCTGTTACCGTTGTGAAATGAAAATACAATAGGGTTGTTTACCTAGCTTCAAATTGTCGAAAATATCATTGAAATTGTTAAATAAAAATGAGGTGTCGTTTCTAATTTACACTCCTCGTTATTAAAATGAAGTTATATCACTTCAGACTTGTGACAGAACCACTGATGAAGTGAGTGATGTATCAGTGTAAGCTCTAAAACAAAGATTAAATTTATAATGTACAAATGGTGCACTCATTAGAAGGAGCAATCCGAATGTTGATGAAATCTTACAGTTGATGAATAAACATTGTTTAAATTTATTTTATTAAGAAGAATTATTTAACTTTGCACATTGTTTTGCATTAGAAATATGATTACCGGGAGAAACTTGAAAATATGCAACCGTTTCAACACATATAGAACCTAGAGGTTAAACAAAAAGACAGAAATACTGGTAAAGGTGGAGAAGATAAAAACTGATATACAGCAGCCCCATGTTATTCATCCAAAACAATAAAACATGCAAGGTGTCGATTTTCTTAATCGATTTTTGAGTAATTATTGCCCAAAAATAAGAGAAAAAATGGGGGCAGCCATTTTTTTATCAATACGTTAAGTATAGAAGTTGTAGCCGCATGGAGAATCCACAGAAAATGTATCTGAAAACTTACTCCGATAGAAATTATTTGTGAAATAACTTCATAAATTTTGATAATAAAAAATACGATAGAAGAACGTCCCATTTCGGGCCCTTTTAGATTTCGGGATTATAGCGCACGATGGAATACTCCAGGCTGCTACCATAGACAAACACCAGTGGTCTGCGCTGAATAGTTGTGGCTGCAAAGTGAAATATAGGGACACACACGTCTATAAGAAAATGCCCTAGATCGACCAATTTCAACCACCATATCTCCACCACCCCCACAGCTCCCGACATGCAACCACCAGAGTGTACGATGGGAGACTGGAGGCTACTACCACACAAAAATACCAGTGGTCTGCGCTGTGTAGTTGTGGCTGCAAAGTGAAATATAGGGACATACTATTTATATATATACAGATTATGTAAATGATTTAAAAAAAAATTGGAATGTCAAAAACAACCGATTAAACGCCAGGATAGAAGTTAAAGCCTCATCTTAAGTGAAAGTGTCACTGTTAAAGTCCCATATAGGTTTTATATATATATGATTTTTGGACGATGATCATTACGGAACTCCAGCAGATTGGAAAGAAAGTGATGAAATTGGGAAATGCACAGACATTTCGAGTATCACGAATCTGCCTTTTATAACAACTTAAGTTTTATTTGTTCCGGCTAAAGATGGATGACGTAGCGAGTCGAACTGACAACTATGAACTATCCTTTGCATATCTTTTCAGGTGAAGTGCGGGTATGGCGGCTTGCATGTCCATTTCTATTTCCAAGGTAGTATAATTCTGATATATTTTTTGCATATTTAAGTTACGTGATCTCTGTAAACCTTTTTTGTGTTTCACTGGTTAATTATTACAGTTATTCAAATTTCCAAATTTTTATTATTTTATTTTAGATAATACAAAAAATTCTTTATTTGTATGACATATTTAGAGTATTCAAGCTAGCTCTACAATGGCAAACCTGTAAGGCTGCGTATTATTGATGCTTCTCCTACCTTCCGATAGCTAGGCTCTGTTTTTTTCAAAATTTTGTTTATCGTTCTTAGTTTCCATGTTTAATGATTTTTAAATTTTCGTTTCTTGTTATTGAACCCACTTTTCATTAAATTACATAGATAATTTTTTGGCTTAAATCCTATATATAGTCAAGAAACTAATGAGGTATGGAATAAAATATCGTATCCCTTCTAAATTCAGTATTAATAATGTTGTAAAACAGTTTACATATGATATTGATTTATTTATATGTGAATTTTCAATCTCTTACAATAAATCTTTTGAATATTTTAATCATTGGAAGAGATTGTTTATTGAAAAATTAACTATTACGCTAAAGAACAAAATTTTTGCTCTTGTTACCATCAATATGAAGCATATCTTCCAACAGATTACTAATTTTAAAAAAATGTAATAACATACGTATATAAATCTCCAAATAAATATTCCATTTTATGTAAATCAAATTATCACCAACTTCTTACATCAACTATTTTTTCTAATATTTCTTTAAAAAAAACTAATGATACCAGACTTATAAACAACCGTAAATCTCATGGTTGTTACAAACTGCTTAATATTCCCACTACTAACTTTAATTATCCGTATTTGGTTCTTATACCCGAATTTCGTAAAACATCCATTAAATTCAGACCTGTTACTATTGGATGCAATACATATAATAATAAAGATAACAAATTCTACTGAAAATATTCAATCATATGTACACACGTATAACTACGATAGGTAGCACACATTGTATAAAAAACAGCTTTCAATTGGTCAATATTCTCAATGATCTTAAATGTATAAAAAATATAACAAGATATGATGTCAAAGATCTTTTTCATACCATAAACTTATTAGATCTTCATAATATAATAGACGTATTACTTAAAGTTTCAAAAACAATTGACTCTTCCTATACATGTGGATATAGCGTAATTTCATAAACTTACTAATTTTAATATATATAATGATTACAGTTTACACGATAATACCATTTATTTCAAGAAAGTTAGCATTCCACACTTTGAATGAACTTCAAGTTTACTTACAAACTTATATTTACGAGGTACTGTAAATAAATTCCAGGAATGGTCGCCTACATTCACGCAGGTGTTCGTTGGAGGAAAAATATCTTTTTTGGTGGTTGGCAGCACTGATAAGGAAAACACACAGGCATCTGGAATTCATTTTCGGTACTGTCGGCGTCAGCTGCGGATCATTTATGACAAAGCGAAGTTTTCATTCGTCGGATTTTGAAATGTCGTTTTTAGAGCAGCGTGCAAAAATCAAATTCTGCGTTTTGCTCGAGAAATCACCTTCTGAGAAGCTCGAGGTACAGAAGGAAGCACACGGAAACGATGTAATGAAACAGAACGGCTGTGTACGAGTGGCATAAATCGTTTTCGTGAAGGTCGCACAAATATCGAAAATGACCTTCGGACTGGGCGTTCCTCATCTTCCACCACAGATGAAAAGGTTGAGCATGTTCGAGAAATCGTGCGTGCGGACAGACGAATAACCATTCATGCTACTGCCTCTGAACTTGGAATTTCACGTGTTCACGGCATTCTTCATGATTATTTGAACATGCATCATGTTTGTTTGCATATGGTTCCAAAAATGTTATCACCTGAATAAAAAGAAATGAGAGTTTACGCAGGGATTTGATTGATATGGCTAATGAAAAGGACAGCTTTTTAAAAAAAATCGTGACAGGTGATGAGACATGGTGTTTTCTTTACGACCCTCAGACAAAACGTCAGACAAGTGAATGGAAAGCAAAAACATCACCAGGAAAGGACAAAAATTCGCTAGGACAAAAGTCGAGGGAAAGTGACGTTGGAGGGTTTTTCGATTACGAGGGCTTCATTCACTACAAATTTATTCCTGAAGGCCAAACTGTCAATAAAGAACTTTACCTGGAGATTTTAAGCAACTACGAGATGCAATCAGACGAAAACGACCTGCAAAATGGACAACAAACTATTGGTTTCTTTTACATGATAATGCTCCACCACGTAGCGCTCTGATCGTGAAAAATTACATTGCCAGACATAGTGCTACCACTCTGGAACACCCTCCTTATTCTCCCGACCTAGCACCAGTGGATTTTTACCTGTTTCCACGGCTGAAAATGAAATTGAATGGACACCGTTTTATGGATTCAGATGAGGTGATCGAAAATGCGACGAAGCTATTGAAGGACGTCTCAAAAAATGGATTTAATGAGTATTTTGAATAGTTATAGGAAAGCTGAAAGAAGTGTGTGAATGCATGCGAAAAGTACTTTGAAGGAGAATAAGGTACACTTATTGTTCTATTTTTTAATAATTTGTAATTGAACTTTTCCGGGAACTTTTTGACCATACCTCGTATATCACTATGATCGGGCATTTTGCAATATTAATATTCATTTATATCGCTATATTGATGACATCATTTTAATCAATACTGACCAATTACACGTTTCTCAATTTCCAGTAAATTACCCTACTACGTTAGAATTAACGATAAACCTATTATGTAATAACACTATTGCATTTTTAGACTTAAATCTTATACTAAGTGATAACAGAACTATTACAGAGATTTATGACAAATGTACAGATTTTAAATTCAAAGTTAATACTTTTACCCATTTTAAATCATGTCTTCATATTTCTGTTAATCGTAATATACTTCATAATCATATGTTTAGAATAACACGACTATGCTCTTCTCATCTTATTAATAAAAATATTAATTAACTAATTTATGATGCAATACAACATGGTTTTCCAAATAAATTAATATATTTTCTTATATATTAGTTAGTCAATTATCTAATCTACTGGACGGTTGGGTGTATAGTCGTTAGGGTATGGCGAAGGGGGGTGTTGTTTTGACAAAATTAACTGTTTACCTCATTGTGTAATTTATAATGCAAAAGTATATAAATTAAAATTAAAAATTAAAAATTAAATTAAATTAATTTAAAATTATAGATAACAAAAAAGGCTGGGAGGGCTGTTTGAGTATAGAGGGGTGGTGGTGCTGTATGGATAATCAATGCGCAATGACTAATAATTTATTTTTAAAATATAAAATAAAATACAAACGAGAGAGTGTTATAGATTCATAATGCATACATTAATTACTTGTTATTCTTTAAATCGAAACACTTCATTTATATTTAACAGAAATGATTTCAAGTCATCTACTTTAATTTAATTTATTTATATTTTATTAGCTTCTTTGATTTGTGTGGAACAATGTCATATATAAATCACTTCATAAATCACCTTAGTTTAATATAACTATATTTGTCTCATTTAAATTTTTCCGTCACTACATAAATTATAATTATTACTTTTAATTTTTTTATAGATAAATAAGATTATTCTGCACTGTCATAGAATTAAATAATTAAATTAATTTTTTATTATATTTTATATATAATTGTATTATATTTTATATATCATTAATTTATTACTGTATTATTCTATCTCTTAAATTTTCGTTCATTATATAAATTAAATTTCTTAATTAATTACCAAATTTAGGTACATAATTTAAATTGCAAGATTTTTTAAACCTGTCATGAAGAAGTGATTTTTCCTATTGTACTGCCGCTAGATGACAGTTCTGTTACTTAATCACTGGTTTTATCAAGGTGTTTAAGCTTCTGTGAGGACTTTCTGAATCATTGGCTTTGAATATTTGTGAGTCATTCATTTCTCTTTTAATTCATGTACTGCATTTGTAAATATGATTTGGCAACATGTGCAGAATTGTCAAATCTTGCTTTTTTTCTGGCACATTTATGAGGCAATCTTACTCACTCTAAACTTTTTCATCTCTTATTTTCATTCATGTTCTAGTCTATTAATATGCAATTAGCCAAATCTTGTATTATTTTAGCTTATTATAGCTTGTATAATGATGGAATCGGTCTTTTTGTACAATTTACAACAATTTGGGCCTGACGATTCGGTTACAGTTTCACAAATATTTCATGGTATAGAGGTTAATTTCATGTTACAGACATGTAATTTCCCTTTTTCCAATTTGATATATGTTTTATTTCTACTTCTTTTTCTGGATACTATTCAAACACGTATGTGATCATATTTAAATTTTGGATTTTTATTCCCTCATTTGAGTATGAAGTTTCTGTGTTGTCTTATTAAGGTTACATATATAAATAAATAAATAAATATGTATATATATAAACATAATTAAAATAATTATTTTTATTACTGAAATAATTAATGATTTTAGAAAAATGAGCATCTTAATATTTAGAGAAACTGCATAAAAATGTGTTTTTTTCTGCATTTAAATTTATAATAATAAATATTAATTTATTATTAAATACTAATAGAAAAGTTAAAAATAACATGTTATAGGGGTAGTAAAATATAAGCTAATGTACATATAGCTAATATGCATATTCTAAAACAGTATTTTTTTCTCTTAATACTTGTTATCTTAATATTCTCTCTTAATCAGTTATTTAACTAAATCTTATTTTCATTAATTAATATTAGTATTTATGGATTTGATAACCTTTGAGATATATTCATTCTTGAACTGAAATTAATCTGTAATTAGTAGTTATGTGCTAATGAATTCTAGCAAATAACATGAGGTTTAATTTCAAATACAAACAAAAATAAAAAAGAAATTCTACAGGATGCATGGAATAAACTTAAGAAAACAGAGATTAATTAAGTAAATAGAACAAGAGAACGAAACAAGGCACTGAACAGAACATTTCACTTCAAAAGAAGATTGTTTTTATTTAAAATACTTAAGCACGTATACTTTATAAAATCTCTGATTATGTATATTTTCACCTTAATAAAAATAATTATATCCATTATTATTTTTTGTATCTACGCAAAAATTATAATTATAACTGTTTAGAAAAGTTATTATTCAAATAAAAACATAATCTTATTATATTTTACCATGAATAAGATATTGAGACTATGCCGCAAGTAAACACGTTTCTTCGGTGTTAAAAGTAATAGTTAATCGTAATTTATAGAAATTTATTCGTATATTTTTTACATTGAAAGAGAATATTTTATTCAATTAAGAGCATTACGTGGTTATAGTTTATCAGAAATAAGATTTTGAGAGTACGCCGAAAATAAACATGTTTTTTCGCTGTTAAAAGTAATTCTTATTTCTTAATTATAAAGATTTATCTTTATTTTTTTACTATTAAATATAAATTTAAAATAACATTCTCTGTTATAATAAATTAAGATATATTTTCAAAGGAAATTCTAGTGTTGGTTTCTAACAGTATAAACATACTTGTATAAATTATGAATATATTTATTCAGACACACTGAAATACAATGAAACCAACATGAGTGAAAAATTGACCAGGTATAGAGGGTAATGGCCAGTATGGAGGGCCCGGATTCGGATCTGGGACCTTCAGCAAAAAGTGCTGTTGCTGTGACTACTGAGCTACCCTAGTCGAAATCCTAGCCCGCCAATTTCTCACATTTATGTATGTTGGAAAGGGTCATTGGCTAGCAGATCATGCAGCACGAGGACAATCTGTGTAATTTAGATATTACTCTTCAATTTAAAAAATGAATTATGTTTATATAAATATTTTTAACCCTTTCCGGCACAGTGGTCCCACTCCGGGCACACCTAATTTTAATTCCAAACTTGCATTCGACACCAAGAATATTTTGTAAAATTTTGTTTCTACAATGAAAGCTTAAAATAAGGAGTTCTTATTTTCGAAAAAAGTCGTTTTGTAAATTCTGGTGTCAGTCAGTAATTTCTCATTTTACGAACATACTTTGTCTGTGCCGGAAAGGGTTAACAGTGAAACTCACTAAGGTGGATTAACTTGGGACTAGAAAAAAAATTCTGTTTCAGATTTTCCTCCTAGCAGATCTAATTGCATGATATGGTTTAAAACGAGACAATCTAATTTTTACAATTAAAACAGGCTGCCGGTGTAGATAGATTCAGTTTTATCAGGTTTTACTGTACATTTCTATCCTATGTTTTGTTATGTATGTGAGTATGTATGACGTTTTTAAAAAGGGCCGAATGAATTTTTCTTTGCCAAGGAGCGCTAGATACAATTTGTACCGACACTGTCTAATGAAGAACGAAAAATACATAGAAGAGATTTTACATAATTCGATTTAGAATTTTGAGTTAATTTTTGTACTTATCGGTTATCCAGACCCTGTTGGACTGTATAACGGACAAGTGCCAGACCATTTACTTTTTTTTCTATTCTCAATGTGATATATATTTAATTACCGAAAGTATTTATTTCTTAATTATTACATTGCATTTTCATTGAATATGGCATGCACGAAATTTCGGGTAACACGGGTTGATTTGTAATAAGAAATTGGATACATTTCTCACTTTCTAAAGAATACAATCTCAATGCGTCATAGAAACACACTAAACTAAACTCTGTAGCGGCACCATCCCTACGGATCCTTGCCTAGAGTGTCCAACTCTGTTTTCTTGACCATGGGCCCTGGGGTGCTATACAGCTTATGTTCCTGTGATGTGGTCAATCTCAGGCGAGACCCCCAGTGTATAGATCTCAATGAAGCTTGGCATTTTTATCGACCCCGAAGAATTGAAAGGTTGAGAGAATCTTTTCCCATTCCCACTTTTCCCAGAGTGTTCAGGAACTCTGAACCTGTAGAGTGACTTTTACTTCCAGAAAATATATTTTAAAACTTTTCACATGAAATGAAAATTCCTAACGTCAATTTATTAAAAACACAGCTTAAAATCTCTATGCAAAATATCTTACACATATCTTGCAAGAAAATTTAGATGTATCCTTCCAAATATGGCAAATTATGAAAAAATCCATTCTAACCAGGGAACTACGCCATTAGTGTAAAAAAGAAAAAATCTAAATAAGCAGCAACCGACAGAGCATAGTGAAACGTGTTTTTGGTGCATAAATCATTTGACATCGTCTCCTCGTTATCAAGTTATAAAGTTATAAAGTTTTCTTTATTTAATGTATTCAACTTTGTAGCAGTTTATTAGCAAAAAAAGAAAATATGCATTTTTTTTTAGAGTTTTCACCTTTGGATCCACTTTTCCCTCCTTAACCTTTTGCTTGCGGGCTAGAACTTTCGTCTATTTTTATATGAACTCGTACCACATTTTACAAAAAAAATGTCTTTCTGGTAGATTTCTTTTGAAAATATCCTAATATAAGTGGAAACCAGATATTATTTTTCAAAAAGTCGTGCGAATAGAATGAAGAAATTGTTGATGATACGACATAAGTCCAAACCCTGTAATCAAAGGATTAAGGCTCCGCGTTCCGCTTCCAAGATTTCAGTGGGTAATCAAGTTGGACCGTCATTATCGTTCACGTTGAAATCACCCACAAAGTGATGCCATGGACGGGACTATTGTTCTATTATTTTGTCTACCCTTACTTTCAAACAATAATCTCCCTATTAGGCTTCTACTAGTATGTAGACAGAGAAAGTAAAAACATATCACACCTAAAGTCAGCGCTGAAAAATGACAAAATTACCCCGTACGCGGTGAGTAAAAATAGTATATATAATTATCTATGAATATGATACCTAATTTATTAGATGAGCTAAAGAAAATATAAAATAATCTTAGATGCAAGCTTAGCTAAAATGTAAAATGCGCTTAGATTAAAACAAATTTTATATTACTCGTATTTAGAGAATAATGGCAGTTTAAAAAGCATTTTATTAGTTTATGTATTAAAAGAAATTTGTTTATGGCAGGTATGAAATATCCTCAAGCATTTCGAAGACATATTCTTAAGTTAATTATAACTTTTTCTCTTTCAAAATGGAACTAATTACCAGAACTTTCTACTGTCCATCTTAGAACGTCGGAGAGACATTTATCTTTAATTTAATTTAACCTTTTTTTTTTTTTTTTTTCACCGCTATCATTTTTTTCCTCTGTGATACGGATAAAAAGTACGTAGAATTTTTTTTTTAACTAAGTAAAAGAAATGCTTCGAAATAGAGTTTCTAAAACATAATGTTCTTATTAAGCAGAAACACACGCTGTAGAACTTTTTACTGAAAAAAATATATTTACATCAATTATGCTTGTATTTCTAATATTTGTTTTCAATTTGTTTTTTTTTTTAAATTCTAATAAAGAGTAAATTATTTTTTGCAAGTGCATTTGATTCACAATTGAATAATTTGCGACTTCGCGTACTTTTCTCACCCTCTAAATTGAAAGACAATTTCGGTAAGATAAAAAAAAAAAAAAAAAAAAAAAAAAAGATTCTCGTAATTTTTGGGTGAAAGTATGAAGTTTCACATTAATCTAACTGCATAGTCAATATCATTCTTCAATATTAAAGTTTCGTTCTTTAAAATAAATTATCTGCACCCAGAAAAAAGTTTTGTTGAATCAACAAAAATTTGGTTGACCCAACAAAACTTTTTGCTTAAATATAGGTCAATGGAAATTTTGTTTGAATCAACAATTTTTTTTTTTTTTTTTTTTTTTTTTTTTTTTTTTTTTTTTTTTTTTTGCAATTCCAAAAAAAAAAAAAAATTGTATCGTCAGCAAAAACTGTTTTGTTAATTCAAGTAAAATGGTTCAATTTTACTTGAATTTTGCTAAAACAACCAAAATGTACTCAACAAAACATGTTTTGTAGTTTTAATCAATTCCTTTTTCTGGGTGTGTGTTTCACCGTGATTTTTTTTCATTTCAGCTGCTTTACAACAGACATCTAAGTCGAAAATAATAATGGGTCAGCTGGAAATGAATCTAAATTGAATGAAGTATTTATTAGACATTAGTTCAAACAAAAATATGCGCAATCTAAAGAAATGAAATTTATGCGAGGGTTTTGTAGTCTCGAATCTGAGAAAAGCATTTGAATAAAAGTTGGTAAAGGGTTTACCATATTTAAAAGGCTAAAAATTTATTTATTCTAAATATTTCTATAAGAGTTTTCTAAATTACATAATTTATAAATATTATTATTTATATTACATTAATTTTGTTTTTTGCTAAAATGAAGTATTTTATTTTTCATATTTTGTTGTAGAATGCCTGCAAATATTTTTTTTCTTCTATATGTTCAAAAACTATCTAATTGCTGATATTTCATTTAAATTCAATTATTTATGCATTAAAATATTGTATTCTTATACATATTAACATCTGTTGTTACATATAATATGAGAAAAAAATATTCTATGAAAAAAAAAATTGCGTAATTTTTGGCATAGAAAAAATGGAACAAAAAGTGCGCAAAATACGAGAATAAAGAATTTAAATGCATTTTATTTTTATACTCTTGTTCCTATTTTTGTTTTATTAACTCACACTTTCATAATTATTGCTATCGATACCGAAATATCTTTTTAGCGATATTATGAAAACATTGTTATTATTCAGAAATACTTGTTTCATTTAAAAGATCTATTACTTACTTTTAGAAATCTGGTGTTTTCTATATTTTGTGAAAAACAGCTTGCACATAACCTGTGTAAAAAAATCTAAGACTGTACAAAAACAACGGAGGTCCACATCTGCGTTTGAATAATAATAATAAAAAAGTGAATTATAAATATACATTATTTACTCGCGTATTTTGAGCACTTTTTCCCATTTCTTTGGTGCCAAAAATAAAGGGTGCGTAAAATACGTGGATTTTTAAGTTGCTAGCTTATGCCGTGAAGAACATCTGCGATTTAAAATATATGTATATTAGAATACACGAATTTCAGCATTATATGTATAAATAGTATTCATAGAAATTTATCCACGTAGGACTGGGTACTGGGAAATAATATACCTAGAGTGGTCCTAAAATGTATGTCAAAAATGTGAAGGTAGATATAGGGGATCTAAATAAGCAGATTTCGTATAGGAATGTGGGTTCGGAAATACAGCGTTAAGGCAGTAGAGGGCGCTGTTGAGATCGGCAGATGAAAGCGTTTCGCTGTCTTTAATCGTCTTTCCCCGCACGGTTTTCGAGCAACAGGCATCGTTACACCAATGCGGAACTTGCCGACATGCATTTCATGTATGGGGCTGCGCAAGAAGATGCTCAAAGAATGTACTTGGAACGATTCCCGTGTAGAAATCTGCCGGATCGCCGATTCATCGGGAGTTGTGCGCGAGTGGATCATTTTATGCTTTCAGGTGTGATACGGGCACTCGAAGATATCGCAATATTCCAGCAGTAATAGAAGAAGTATTATGCACAGTAGAGTATAGTCCTTCGACCAGCTCGAAAGCTGTTGAACGTGTGCATCCTTTGAGCAGCCGCTCCATTTCCTTGCGCAGCCCCTACATGAAATGCCTGTCGAACACCCCCGCATTAGTGTAACGATGCATGTTGCTTGCATCGTGCGAGGAATGACGATTCAAGCCAGCGAAACGCTTTCATCCGCCGAAATCAACAGCACCCTCTACTGTCTGAACAGTGGATTTCCGCACCCACATTCCTATCCGAAATATGCTTATTTAGGTCCCCTCTACCTACCTTTACATTTTTGACATATATTTTAGGACCCTGTATATATACACATCATAAGAAAAATCATCATTGAAATATGAAAACATAATTATTTTTTCGTAAATAAACATCGTATATAAACTAAAATAATGCATGTGCATTAATAAGCGATGATTTTGTTACTTTTTAGTGGATACTATATCACTGTTTAACAATTTTTAAAAAAAAAATACTTACTTTGCGTAAATAATGCTATTATGAACAAACATCACTGAAAATGTTTTTCTCATGAAACAAGTGGGTTTAAGAAAATCAACGTTGTCAAAATAATTAATGAGTAAACAATGAATATTTTATCACTTCAATTTCACTAAATACATTATAAAACTGACACTATCCAAAAACATGGTATAACAGGGGTTTTTATTTAATATAATAGTAGTTCTGAGATTTTATGGATCATGAATAAATATATAGGTGATATATATGTAGTATATATATATATATATATATACATAGTGTTTTTATCAATAACTTTTTTTATATTTTTTTTAGATTCTTATATATTTTGTATACTTGATATGTCTTTGCATAAAAGATAAATTAGCATAATTAATTTAGATAAGTTAAAAAAATACACAATTGGCTCAAAAAATTTAAGCATGCATTATCAACATTGAATTGCCACGAAATTGAAATGTGTTGTTAAAATTTATTTTGGCATTTTTCTTATTGAAAATGTAGTGTCATTCATAATTCGTTCATTGGAACACAAAAAAGAATTCGGATACATTACAGTCAATGTCCAAGATGTAAAGTACAAATAAATGATGTTACACTAATTCAAACGCAATTAAATTTATAAGCTTTTAATTGTTACACCTAATAAATATAAAAAATCACGTGCATCGCATTTATCGTTGATTTATAGGAATTCATATCTAATGTTAAAATTACTATATGTAGGCATAGTAGTTAAACATATATGTTAACAATGCTATACTAATTCAAGCCGAACAAAATTAATATGTTTTTTTGAGGATCACTACAGCACAAAATCGTGCATGAAACATTTACAGTTAATTTGCAAGGGCGCATTATATATTTCTGATATATTATCGTAGAACAGCGTAACTTTTAAAAATGTTCTTCCAGCTCTGTTTACTGTATTCCAGCTGAGATACATTTTGGTTATTATTGTGTAGGCGGATAAACAGCCCGTTGTAAAATGTTAAAATGTTGCAACAAATAAGAAATAAATGTTTGTATTACATTTATGTACATCCATGTAGGATACGCCAAAATTTCGTTAAAAAATTATTAAAAAAAAACAGTGTTAATATATTTTGGTTTCCACTTATTAGGGAGAGATCAGGGTTTTTTTTTAAGCAAAAATAATTTTTTAAAAGTTACCTATAGCGGGTGTTTAGCTAAAATTTGCAGCTTTATTTACATATATGCTTGACATAAAATACAATGAACACTGGAAAATATAAGGACAGTGTCTACAACCTTCAGTATCCCATGGGTTGAAATTGGCTCTTTTCGGGTCTGGAGTCACTTTGCAGAGCGAAACGTTAACTATGCTTGCTTTACGGATTAATCTTTCATGTCAAAAACCTTAATCAACAATCCACATTGAATGTCAGCGCTTTCTACATGTGACTTTTGGAACTGTAACTTTTTTAAGTGAGAAAGAAATCCAATCCCTTCCTGTCCTGATCCGATTCGTTCAATACGCTATTTTTTATCATCATTTGTTCTGTTTTAATGAAATTTTAAAGTTGTAACGAACATTTGACGCACCCAGTGTAAAGTGAATTATTTGCTTCAAATACATCAATTAGTCGTCAACATTAGATTAGGCTTTACGATATAAATCTGCCTGTCCGTAGAAACTGTCAGGTTTTGAGATGGCAGACCAAAACATGAAAATTACAAGGTTTTATCTTTAATTTGACATTATATTTATCCTCGATGAGTTACAAGTACCCGTAAAAATCTACCAATAAGCTGAGTTGGACTGTACAACATACTAAGATAGAGTTTTAGAAGCCTAAAGCTGAATACAAACGTTACATTTCTATATCGAAGAAAGATGTTTGTTGCCATGACAACAATATTTTTTGCACCTCTAAACATTATCGTAATTTCGATATCAAAAAGAACATTATCTTATACGTTACAAGTATAATTATCGTTTATTGGTTTCGAACATATTTCTATTCAAACGAAAAACAGAAAGAGTCCAATAAAATGTGAACTCCGAATGAAAACTAAATTGCAATAGAAAATATAATCCACATACAAATAGAGATAAGTAATTGATTTTTATTAAGAGATTATGAATATTTTACAAACCATACGCAAGCTAGCATGAAAATAATTGACAAGTAAAATTATCATTATTTTGTTTTAAGATTATGTATTTACAATATTAAAATATGTTTCTCTTACAATATTTTGAATTTATTCTAATATATTTAAGCCAAAGATATTCTCAATGAAATAATTAGCATGATTAACATAGAATGTGAGAATTTTCAATAATTCTAGACTTTTTTACAAAATGTTTCTTTTAAACTATTATCAGTGTTTTTTATTTCCATTTTTGTCTTCAACTTATCGATATCGTTGTAGAAAAATTTCAGCAGAGAAAAAAAAAAAATATTATCTCAAATTTATTTTGCAAACTTCATAAGATTGTGGTATGCTGAAGAATTACTGATGTCTTATAATTAGAAATAATTACAGTCTTTTGAATAAGTACTTATTTTTTAAAATCATTAAAAATTTCATGAATCTACAGGATTCTTTTTTTAAAAAGGAGAAATTTGTATTCTAAACTGTGTTGTTCTGGAGCAAAAAAAAAAAAAAATCCTCTTATTCTATTTTTATGAAAATTACTTTCTCGAAAGCAATTATTATCTAAAGTACAACAAAAACTATAACTTAGTTAAGAAAGTGTCCGTTTTAATGAGTTCTTTCATGTCATTTAATGGTTTCTTTCAAAAATAAGTGCTGAAAGATGTAACTTTCTTTTAACTGGGGATCTTTTCAAGAGAAGTTGGAGAATTTTTAATGCTGTATAATATTTCAGAGTTATATTTCCTATTTTGTTTTCAACATTCATTTAGTTAGTTTTTTTTCCTTAAACATTCTTTGACATCGCGTTCAATAACATTATAAATTGTGTAACCTCTTGAAAATGCTACAGGGTGTCCTAGAAAAGGTATACACTATTTAACGGGTCGTAACTTTCTGATTTTTTTTTCTTTGCAGGGTGTAATCAATTGAATGCAATGACTCGTCCAAGATTAACTTAAAAAAAAAAATAAGATTTGTTTTAAAATGCTGTTGGGAGTATGAAAATGTTGCAGAAATAGAAAGACAATATCACAGGGAGTTTCAGGAAGGTCCACAAACGCGACTTACAGTTCATCGGATAAAAGATAAGTTTGAAACGACTACGCTGGACGAATTAATAGCCGCAATTGAGCAAGAAAGCACCACACCACCAAATGAAATGTTTAATTGTTGAAGTTTGAGAATCAATAGCTCACCGTTATCAGCAGTGTATTGACCAGAAAGGTAATAATCTATATTAATTATAATATAAAAAAGACTGAAGTTATAATCATACAAACTGAATATACATTTTTCTGGGACACTCTGTATTAGATTCACATTTTATGCTCTGTTTTTATCATCCAGCAATGTTTTACATAACTCGTTACATCTTGAAGATTGGTTCTTCTTAAATAACTAAAACGCCAATAACATTATACATTGTGTAACCTCATGAAAATGCTACAGGGTGTCCTAGAAAATGTATACACTATTTAACGGGTCGTAACTTTCTGATTTTTTTTTCTTTTCAGGGTGTAATCAATTGAAAATAATGAATCGACCAAGATTAACTTTTAAAAAAATAAAATTTGTTTTAAAATGCTATTGGGAGTATGAAAATGTAGCAGAAGGAGAAAGACAATATCGCAGGGAGTTTCAGGCAGATCCACAAACGCGACAGTTAATCGGATGAAAGAAACGTTTGAAACGACTACACTGGAAGAATTAAAAGCCCCAATTGAGCAAAAAGGAACCACAACACGAAATGAAGGGGTTCCGGACAAGAAAGTGCCAAGCCACATTTTTGGTGAAATAAATCTAACAATCAATTAGCACTGTAATCTGTTGCTTAATATTCTAAATTATAATATCCAACGTATAATTTGTTTCTAATGTCTCTTGGTGGCAACATATGTGATAGGTTTCGTTTTCACCCCAGATATTTATGACCTCAATGAAGATAGCTAATTTGCAAAAAACGTAATAGAAATATCATTAAAGTAATGTCATATTTTTACTCAGAATATCTAAAATGTTACTAAGACAGTGGCGAATGTATATCTTGATTTGAGTATTTGATCATTTTCAATTTGAAATATCTCAAAAGTTCAAAAATGTGGCTTGGCACTCTATTGCCTCAACCTCCTCAAATGAAATGTTTGTTGAAGTTTGAGAATCAATAGCTCACCGTTATCAGCAATTCATTGAACAGAAAGGTAATAATTTATATTACACCCAGAAGAAAGTTTTGTTGATTCAACTAAAATTTGGTTGGCCCAACAAAATTTTCCGTTTAAATATGGGTCAATGAAAAATTTGTTTGAATCAACAAGAAAAATATTGTTGATTTTTTTTGCAATTCCAACAAAAAATTTTGTATCGTCAGCAAAAAAAATGTTCTGTTAATGCAAGTAAAAGTGTTTCAATTTTATTTGAAATAACAAAATTCTTTTGTTGAAAGTTTTCTCAAAATAAATATAATTATCTGTTACTTTAAGAAATCTTTTCAGTTTCGGCAACAAAAACTTTTGCTTAAAGAACAATTGTTTTGTGAAATTTTAAGAATTTTCTTTGTTTTAACAACAAAAGGTTTTTGTTACATAAACAATTATAATATTTACTATAAAATAATTTTTTTGTATTAGAACAAATCTAAACTTAACTATTTTTTAGGCAGTTTTTAATTCATTTTCAGCAGTGAATTACGCCTGTAATCCTTGGACAATAACAAGCGAGTTTTTATCCTGCTATTTTTCAAGCGTAAACCTACGAATTGAACAATGTCCCAAGCTGGGTATCGAAACCGGGTCCTCAGAATAACGATCCGTGACTCTAACCACTGAGCCAGGAGGAACGATACCCAAACTCGAAGTTTTTCACTCTCATATATGTCGGATCGGCTGCAACCGCAGCACATGATGAAAATGTCATCATGAGCACAGGGCCCGCTTAAGACATAAAAGTAGGGAAAGCCGGACGTTACTCTGGGGCCCCCCTCTAACAATTGCTTTGTTATTTTACTAAATCAATTTTTGGGATGCTGCAACAATTTGAAATTTTACCATCAAAATTTCGAGTAATAAACAATTTAGAAAGAACGAGCTTCTTAGGTAAAAATTTCGTAAAGAAAAAATGCTTTTTTTACTCCGATTAATTTTTTCTTCTTCTTCTTTTTCTTTTTTTTTTTTTTTTTTTTGTAAAAAGTTATTCTAAAAAGTAAATTTGAGGGCACCTTTGTATCTCTTTGGGTAAGCACGGGCGTCCCGGGACTATTCAGTAACCAGGCCCTGCATGAGCATGCAAATTTCTGCGGCAAACATGAGACGAAAACACAAAGCCCAGCATACGGCAACATATAGCTAATTTTTAATTCATTTTCAGCAGTGAATTACGCCTGTAAAAAGCAGGTTAAAAATTCACTGGTTTCAAGAGAGATTCAAGGATTATATGCGTAATTCACTGCAGAAAATTAATTAAAAATTAACTGTGTTGTCGTATGCTGGGGCCTCAGAGCGCTATTCTGAGGACCCGGGTACGATTCCTGGCTTGGGACATTTTCCCCTCTGTCGGTTTATGCTTGAAAAAAAGCAGGATAAAAATTTACTGGTTATTATTTAAGAATTACAGGCGTAAATCACTGCTGAAAATTATTTAAAAATTAATCCGTGCATTAGTTCTTGAGATTTAGTTATAGTGAAAATCATGAAAAAAAAAACATAGCAGCCCCACCTGTCCTATTTACACCAAAACGTAATCAGCTTCTATTTATGTCAAGGTCTAACGCAGTCTGCATTTTGATGTAAATCAGTGCATTAGTTCTTGAGAAATCGCGAATTTATTGCAGAAATCGCGAAAATTGCAACACAGCAGCGCCACCTGTTGCGTGATTTACGCCAAAAAGTAATCAGCACCAATTTATATCAGGAAGTAACTGAATATAAAATTTTATTAAATTCCGTGCATTGGTTCTTGAAATAAAGCGCCCTCAAAATTTTTGTCACATACAGTCAGACATAGACAGTCATTTTCTAAAAACAGTCAAATCGTGTTCAGGACCTTCTAAAATCCGTCAAAAACCAGAAGTTGAAAATTTTCATGACTCCAATACTTTCTTCTTGTAAAGATAGAAGAAATTAATAAATGGTATATGGGGATTTTTAAAACTACCTTGGACCGTCCCAATTAAAAAAAATTAATTATCTAAAAATTATGTTAATCCTTTAATTATACAGCTCCGTAAGTCAAATAAACCAAGTTACGTGAGAGAGTTATGGCTTCTACACAACAATTTAAATTTTGTAAAAGCAACAAAATTTTGCTGGAATTAAAAATTAAAAAATTATGGTAAAATTAAAAAAACAGATTTTGTTAATTCAAGTAAAATTGATGAAATTTTGTTAATATTTTGTAAGAGTGTTAACAATATTTTTTTTCTCAATGCAACAAAACCAACTTTTTACTTCAACTAAAAATTTTGCTTGAACAACCAAAATATTCTCAACAAAACATGTTTTGTTGTTTTAATCAATTCCTTTTTCTGGGTGTAATTATATGGGAATAAAGACTGAAGTTATAATAATTCAAACTGTATATACATTTTTCTGGGACACTCTGTATTGAATTCACATTTTATGCTCAGTTTTTATCATCCAGCAATGTTTTACATAACACCTTACATCTTGAATATCGGTTCTTAAATAACTAAAACGCAAATGAGTGTATAAAAGGGAGTTAGTAGAGAAATAAATCATTAAAAGAAAAAAATATATATATCATCATAAATTTATCAATGTTAATGGAATAAAAATCATTTTCAGTACAGGATTTTTTTTTTTTTACACAGGAAATATATTTTTGCAAACTTCATATGATTGCAGTTGCAGCAATTTCAAAATGTTTTATCGTTATAAAATTTATTACGGCTTTCCTGGATATTAATTGAAGCGACCCTAATTGGCACATTTTAGTATAATTTAGGTTTTCCGTTTTCCATACTGGTATGATTCTCATTGTTGTTACGATCGCACGTAGAATTTTGCGGGAAATAATCCATATTTACTTAGCTGTTTTGTTACTTAATAACCATGGGATCAGGATTTAATATACATTATAAATCAAAAAGATGTCAGTCAGTAGCGTTGACGTCATAGTGACACTGGCAACACCTGACTAATAAATTTCGCTTTTACTGTAATTCTTTTAATTTGTAACCATTACACAATATCGATTTTTACACCGTTGAATAGCAAAAAATGTTCTTTTAAATGCATTTTTTTATAATCTGTATCAAAATGTAATGTTTTTTTTATGGTTTTTAAGATATTTTTCAAGTATGATTTTTTTAAATAAATTTTTTTCGCGTACAGCCCATTTACAAAATATTAACCCGTTTGCACATAAAACAATATAAATAGTTCAGCATTTATTTCCGGCTAATGTTTCATAACGTTATTAAAACTTCATAGATAAATAAATAAAATAAATAAAATACAAATTTAACAGACATGTAGTCAAACTATGTGCTTAAACCACTGAAATTATCAAAATAAAAAAGGCTGCGGTATGTAGCGACCTTTGACGATTTCTTTGTCTGATATCTATACATCTGATCCTTTAAAAATGCATATTTATTGCAAAATGTAGCCATTTTTCAGTTTTTCTGAGCATTGAAGTGCTCCGAGAATTTAAATCTCCATTTTGAAAAACGCACGTACAATTTTATTTGTATATAGTACTTGGTTTTTATAAAACTTCGCTATTAAACATATTTCCTTATATGAATTCAACAACAGCAAATCACTGCACTGAAAAAAATGTATGTATACAAAACAAGACAACAATTGTCGCATATACCGCCATACTATACTATAGTGCTTTAAATACTTAACTTTTATTTTTCTAACTATTCAGACAATAAATTTTCCAATAGCATCGTAAGATTTTATTAAACATTCTCTGTTGAAATCTATAATATGAAAAGAAACATATGAGATTATGGTTAAAATTATCGATAATTTTTTTCTCAGCTCATATAGTTACTTATATTTGAACATATGATGCACTGATTTATGCTATAAATGTTTTTAAGTACGCGGGTAGGTTCAACTTCTAATTTTTCAGTATACGTAGTGTGTAAACCAGTGTAATGTGTTTCTGATATTCAAGAGTATATAATTACGCTAAAATATTTAATTTTGTTTCAGAGAACCTTCTCCTTTACGTAAAATACCTTATGACATTTCATATTCTTAAAATGCATTATCAATAAAAATATTTAATTTAAAAGAGATCTAATGACAGAACGATTAAAGGTTTCAGTAGTCTTGTTAACGTTGATGCTGTTTTGTAAATAAGATGTAAAAAAAAAAAAAATCTGAATGGCCTTTTGCATGTAAGATTTGCATTTGAGTAAACAAAATATAATTTTTAAATCAGTTTGAAAATACTACATCTGTGAAAGTATGTATTTTGGAATTATAAATGGTGTGCGTCGGATATTATTATCGCATTATAATCTGATTTGAAACAACTGAAAAAGAACGTAATATTAGAATATCTAAACTTTAAACCTTCATTATTCCTACTGACCGAATGTCTTCCTGTATGATATTCGACGGTAGAACTTACCGAATAATTCAAAAATAATGTCGAAATTAGTATTATTATTGAAATTTCTAAAGTTTGTTATAATTCTTCTGAGCAAACTGTAACTACCTTCTAATCAAACTGTAAATATAGCATTAATTAATAGATATTATTAGTAATTGTTTGGTACCAGTCATATTTTATGCAATGAGTTTCGGTAGAGTTAGTAGCTGGTGATCTCCATTTTTCCTTAAGACTGTACCTGTTAATTAATAATACCTATACCAATTAATTAGGAATATATGTTAATTTATCTATCCAGAGATTCAGCTCATTTATTCTTAATGAAATATTTAGAACATTGTCTTAATTGAGCTAAATTTTATTCTTCAAAGTTTTGTAAAGGAAATATTTTCTGACTTCTTTTTTTCTGTATGTGCATGTTATGATTTTGATCATATAACACTTTAATATTATAATGTTTTACCGTGTTTATTTCTTAATCTAATCTTTTCTTCCAACAGTACAATTTAATTTTAAATAAATCTGTCGTTCGTTAAACAAAAGTTTACCACTTGAGAACATAATACACATATTAGGACACCAACTGTCTCCTTTTGTTTCTGGGCTCTGAAATTTATAAATATACTTACATTCTCCACATTATTGTCTTTTGAATAAAAGTTGTGTGTTTTAAACATTTAGGGCAATGATTATTGCATTCGAATAAATAAAATTTCGTTATTGCTGAATATTTTAACTGATATTTCAGTAAATGTAGTTATCTAGAATATCTATAAAAAGTATGTTTCATCTTGCAGCAAAAATAAAAAAACAATGAATTCTAAGTATATTTCAGAAATTATTCTTTGTATAAAATATTTTTGGAAACTTCATGCTAATAATTCTGTCTATAAAATCATAATTTTTAACAATATGGAATGTCAGAAAAGTTAAATTATTCAGTAGTCTTTTTTACGTTAAAGGTTTTTTAAAAATAATGCGAGGCAGAATTTTCTGAATGGCTGTTTGCATATGTGATTTACGTTGAATAATGATTTTCTTTTTTTAATTCACCTTGGAAGCATAAATCCTATGGAATTAGAAAGCAGTTTTTGAAATATAAGCATTTAACCTATGTCTATTTCGTGATGTAAGAAATTGCAAAGTATCAAAACTAATTAAACATTATCGTTTTGGTTATATATTCCTGATAAAGTGTAGGTCATCTTAAGTGTCCAAAGGTATATTGATAAAACTTTTATACAGATCTCTTCGATTGTTGCGAAATTTATATACGTCTAAAAAGGTGGATTAAACTTTGTGCCATTTATATTAAAAATAAATGTACAACGTTGAAATAGGACAAACTAAAAACATGTATACTGGCAAACAGCTGTTTCAAAGCCTTTAAGCTTCATCTTCAGTGCCAATTCAAAAGATTAAAACAAACTGAAAACCTCTAAGCCATGTCAGTTTGCCTGCCGTCTTTCGCACGCGCTCAGATGAAAGGGCGGCGAACTCTTCAAAACAACAGTGGAGACGGGGAAACCGAGGCTAACGAAAAAGACAGGCTACCGCGGTGCATTCCACTTATATTTTTTTACAGACCGCTAGAGTGACGTGTTGCTCTTTTCGTACACTTCCATTCGTGCATTCGAGCATCACGTGACTCCCACGGTCTGTAATAAAATATGCGTAAAGCACCGCGGTAGCCTTTCTTTTTCGTTAGCCTCGGGGGAAACACATATCACGGAGAGACCAATAGGAATGCTCCGCCCGACCGGGAAACTTTAAGTGTGAAGGCGAATAAAGGGGAAGTAGTCCAGGCATTTGGTAGAAAATAAAGGAAAGTTTTGGTGTAGTTTTTTTTGCGGTCCCTTTATGTTTTTTGGGTCGCTGAACACGAATCCGAGGTTTTCCAACAAAATTTTTTTTCGGGAAATATGTTTTTTTTACAAAAAACGTGTAAAAAAACGGACTTTTTTCCGTTTTTTCAAAAGAATTCCAAAATTATGAATTTTACGTGAAAGTCGGCAATATATGAATTAAAGAAAATAAAATTTCTTACATTTTATGTATAGAAAGTTTTTTTCTCTGATCAATAGTTTAGCCATGAGAGTGCCTCAAAAATGGGTGGAAAAAACAAAAAACTGTAAAAAAACGGGAATTACGGTACTGTATGTCAATGTAACATAGAAACTAATCCTTTTACGCAAATGTTAACTATTAATGTTACTAAAGATTATATGTTTGACTATATTTTATGCATTTGAGGTAGAGGAAAAGTGCGGATCCGACACCAGGGGAAGGTGGGAGCAGTGGGGCAGATCCAGCTACTCTCATGAGTCGAAGGTGCTACTCCTCCCGAGAGCTCTTATTCTAAGAGGCGGTAACATTGTAGTCCAGTAGAAATAACATTTTACCTTACAAAAATTTGGGTAGTTCTGATTTTTGGGTATGTTGTAAAGGTTGACCCTCTAATAAAAAAACCAAGTTTTCGACCTTCTAGACCTTGTGCGTTTTTCACAATATTGAAAAAAACAATATTTTTCGGCACTTATTTCGATTTTTCTTAAATAACTCAATTTTAGTGAATTTTACAGAAAAAAGCATAATTACCATTTTGTAGAGCATAAAATTCTCTACAACATGCAGTATTCAGGTTTGTAAATTGTCCAAATAGGGGGTAAGATACGAAACCGGGAAAATAGGGTAAAATTTGCAAAAAATGCAAAAATCCACTAAAGACGTTAGTTTTTGCTTAATAACCTACTTTTAGATTGTTTTACAGAAAAAAGCACTTTCACCATTTTGTACAGTAGTAAATTCTCTACAACATGCAGTATTCATATTTGTAAATTGTCTAAATAGGGGGTAAGATACGAAGCCGGGAAATAGGGTTAAATTTGGGGAAAAAAAATGTAAAAATCCACAAATGACGTTAGTTTTTGCTTAATAACCTACTTTTAGATTGTTTTAGAGACAAAAGCACTTTCACCATTTTGTACAGCAGTAAATTTTCTACAGCATGCAGTATTCATATTTGTAAATTGTCTAAATAGGGGGTAATATACGAAGACGGGAAATAGGGTTAAATTTGGAAAAAAAAATTTAAAAATCCACAAATGACGTTAGTTTTTGCTTAATAACCTACTTTTAGTGCGTTTTGGAGACAAAAGCACTTTCAACTTTTTGTAGAACATAAAATTCTCTACAACATGCAGTATTCATATTTGTAAATTGTCCAAACAGGGGGTAAGATACGGAGCCGGGAAATAGGATTAAATTTGGAAAAAAATGTAAAAATCCACAAATGACGTTAGTTTTTGCTTAATAACCTACTTTAATGCGTTTCAGAGACAAAAGCACTTTAAAAATTTTGTAGAGCATAAAATTTTCTGCAACATGCAGTATTTATATTTGTAAATTGTCCAAATAGGGGATAAGATACGGAGCCGGGAAAATACGGTTAAATTTGGAAAAAATGTAAAAATCCACAAATGACGTTAGATTTTGCTTAATAACATACTTTTAGTACGTTTTAGAGACAAAAGCACTTTCCCGATTTTGTAGAGCATAAAATTCTCTACAACATGCAATATTCATGTTTGTAAATTGTCCAAATAGGGGGTAAGATACGGCAAAAACTAACGTCATTTGTGGATTTTTACATTTTTTCCAAATTTAACCCTATTTTCCCGGCTCCGTATCTTACCCCCTATTTGGAACAATTTACAAACATGAATACTGCATGTTGTAAAGAATTTTATGCTCTACAAAATGGTAACTATGCTTTTTTCTGTAAAATGCACTAAAATTGAGTTATTTAAGAAAAATCTAAAAAAGGGCCGAAAAATATTGGTTTTTTCAATATTGTGAAAAACGCACAAGGTGTAGAAGGTCAAAAACTTGGTTTTCTTATTAGCGGGTCAACCTATAATAAGTGAAACTACCGACTATGTCATGCTTTAAAAAGTTGATTATGACAATTTTATTTCTAAAATGCACTAAAAGTGGTAACCTTCACATAAATGATTGCGGAAATAAGAATTTTGCTTTTTGACTTCATGTAAATATACTAATGTTTGTTACTAATGTACATAATAATTTATAATTAAATAATGATTCATAACGAGTCGCCGTATTTATTATCAGGCAACTTCATTGTAAAATGTAGTCAATCATATAGTTTTTAGTATCATTAACAGTCAACGTTTATTTAAAATGGTTAATTTACATGTTACATCGACATACAGGGTCGTAATTCCCGTTTTTTACAGTTTTTTGTCTTTTACACCTCCCAATTTTACAGTATGAGCACTCCGGCGGAGGAGCACCTTCGACTCATGAGAGAAGGTGGAACTGCTCCACTGCTCCCACCTTTCCCTGGCGCAGGATCCGCACTTTTCCTCTACCTCAAATGAATAAAATACAGTCAAACATATAATCTTTAGTATCATTAATGGTTACCGTTTGTGTAAAATGGTTAGTTTTTATGTTACATCGACATACACTACAGTAATTCCCGTTTTTTTACAGTTTTTTGTTTTTAACATCCTTTTTTGCGGCACTCTCACGGCTAAACCATTGATCAGAGAAAAAAACTTTCATTACATAAAATATAGGAAATTTTATTTTCTTTAATTCATATATTGCCGACTTTCACGTAAAATGCACAATTTTGGAATTATTTTGAAAAAACGGAAAAAAGTCCGTTTTTTCACAGGTTTTTTGTAAAAAAAACATATTTCCCGAAAGAAATTTTGTTGGAAAACCTCGGATTCGTGTTCAGCGACCTAAAAAACATAAAGGGACCCAAAAAAAAAACTACACCAAAACTTTCCTTTATTTGCTCTTTTTTATCCCCTAATGCCTGGACTAAAGGGAGGAACAAAGAGAATGAATTAAGTGAAACGCAGCCAGACGTTTGAAACGCTTTGTACGTAAGAGAAAAAGGAGGGGGGGGGGCTGCGTTCTGAGGTTCAAGCAGCATGTTATTACATATTAAAAATATGGATGCCTTTTGTTGTCTATTTACAGAAATATACATATTTTTTAAGACATATAACTGTCTGTAAATTGTTAGTTCTGTTTTGTACTATTGTTGCACATGTCATAGATGACTGCAATTGTATTTTATAATATGCTGTATATAGTGTTTGTCGTTTAATTTTAAGTACCAATACATTAAATTCTATCTGGTTTCATTAATTAAAGAAAAATAATGCAATTAACAATTTCTTTTATAAGACATTACTATAAATAATTAATATTATAGTTTAAAACAACTCCTAAACTGTCAGTTGCTACGAGTTAAAAGAAAAATAGTTCATGATATTAAACATTTTTCTCTATATCTATTCATAAATTTTACTTTCAGAAAAGCGTACATTTTGGTAAACAAAGAAATTTTTTTGAAAACGTAAAAGCATTATATGCGTTTAGTGTAGATATGTTAAAATATTTAAAGTATATACAACATTATACAAACAATTTTGAACATTTATTTTACGTTGAACGATAAATATTGCTTTTAAAAATCCATTTCTCAATATATTCATAAACGACATACTTAATAGACATACTAGATATTTCATTTAAGGTTGTCAGGAACAAAAAACCTTTGTTTTTTTATTGTAAATATATTTTGCTTAAACTTTTACTTCAATTTATTTATATGCAGTAAAACTTCGATTATCCGTCGGTCACGGGACCGTCGCCTGACGGATAAAAGAGAAGACGAAATACGAGAAAATGTCCACCCATCACTACACCACACTAAATATCAGAGATCGACTACGAAAGTTAATTTTGCACACAGAAATTCGTATCGCATACATGCAAATCAAGATCAGACATGGAAATTTATTATACTAATTTAGCTCTGTATCTGTCAAACTAATACGCCATAGACAGCAAAAAAATATTATTTAAATTTACAGTCCCATTTGTCGAAGTATATTGCACTTATGGAGCGATATAAAGGGAATTCACAAGTCTTTACACAAACTTTAAAGTGGGGTAAAAGAGACTACAACAAATGCTTTTTTATATAGGAAACAAGGATCATAATCCATTTATTAAGCCAAACATACAGAGTGTCCCAGTCTAATAAAAGTACAAAAAGCGTTCTTGATTTTGTTGAAAAATATTTTTGCATATTTTTGCATATTATTGCATATTTTTTTCAATTTTATTTCAATTGATCACCGAGAGTCTTCTCCATGCAAGGGTATAAAATACAAGATTGAACAGATAAGGTATGAAATACAAATTGATACTTTAAAACAAATTTCTTAATTTTGCGTTTTAAAAAAAAGAGATCGCCCACAAAATTTACAAATGTCTGTACTAATTTCAAATAAACATTATTGAAAAAAGGAAAAATTTACTATACCGGTCAAAAGGAATTAATTTTGATTGGCCATAAAAATAGCTCAAAATTGCTAGCAAACACGGAAAATTTTTGAAATACTTGAAATTTCTGTTCAAGAAAACTTAACAAAAGATCTAATCTAAAATTCCAAAATGTGAATCTCAGGAGTAATTTGACCTGTTTTTTCTCTATCCGAACCAAATTTTCAACATCTACGTACGATAGATTTCTCTCGTTATCGCCAACAAATAAATATACAGACACGCAGACAGAAAGTCATATTTCTTTTATTAAGACAGATTATTGTATGTACGCGGTTTCCATTACTGTTTTCTAAAAGATGTAGAATACCTTTAGATAAAAAAGTAGAAATATGATTTTGTTCTGTATTTGTTTTTTGCCCCCAGCGACCTTAAGCATACTTCTAAATAATTTGATTATATTGTATGAAAATAAAATTTTAAATCGAGATAGCGCTACAAAATATTTAGTTTGCTCAATTTTCTACTTGAATTCTTTTCAAATAAAGAGTAACGTTACTCAAAATTAAATAAATATTTTTATATGTAAATTGCACTCATAATACATTAATAAATATGTATTTAATGGAAATTTTACATGAAATGAATGAAAAAATGAATAATAATAATATTGAAAACTATTCTCTATATTCAATGCAAAAATATTCCGTTCAGGAAAATTATATTATCGTAAACAATGAAATATTTGTCGAAACCCTAAAAGCTTTAATAAGCTTATAGCGTATATGTAAGTCCTAAAATATTCAAAGTTGGGAACATTAAGCAAACAAATCTAAACATTTGAGTTACGTCGCATGATAAATGTTGCTTTTAAAAATCCATTTCTCAGCATGAACAAGAGCCATATACTTAAATGGGATATTAGATTTATTATTTAAGCGTATTTCTAAATAACTTGATACATTTTTCCAAAATTAATGACTTCAAAAGAGAAATAGCGGAACTTTCTTCAATATTTTTAAATTATGCATATAGACGTATGTTGTTTAGTTTTATTATTTCACATTTAAAATGATTTTATTAGAATTTTTGTTATATTGAATTATTTGTATATCGTTTTCATAGTAACATTAGCATAACTCATCTTTAAGGAATTGGAATTGCTTGTCAAATTTTATGAATAAGAAAAAAATTAAAACAATGACCAATGATGAAATTTTTTATCTGTAGCTGATAATCGTACAGAGTGAGACGCATTAAAAAAGACGTTTTATATACCACATATATTTGACTGAAGATATCTTAACCATTACATGTATGAATTTGCTTACAGGGAGCATTTTGGATACGGAATTTATAATTACGCATCAATATGGACAAATCACTTACTTTGTCACACGGGCGGGAGAAAATGACACAGACTTGGATTTCCTGAGCGCGTAAGTATTTTAACCAAATCAAGTCATTGTACCTTCTTGTGTAATATGTCATTTTAAAAATTTTAACACATTCGCATAACACTAAAAATTAAAATGCCTTGTATTATATCTCTGGGTCTGGATAAGAGACTTTACTATATTCCTCGTGGATGTTGAAGCGAAATTAAATCCGTTTGCATGCCACATGGTACACAAAAATTCTAGAAATTAGTTCAACAGTGATTAACTTATATTATAGACTTCAGCTAGGACTTTTTATTTTGCTTCTAACATTAACAAGTTAGTCATAAATTTATAAATCCATGATTGTGTCCATTAACGCAGAAAAAGTTTCCATGTTTTACTCCGTAAGCAATTTGAGCTCGTATATAAATCCTGACGATATTTAATTTATCCCTAATCTTGTTGTGTTCCATGATATTTATTGTTTGTAATGCGAGTAATCTCAAAACATGCACAGGCGAATTTTCTTTTCAAAATTTATTCCAGAAATCTGTCACTCAAATAATGCCAAATAGACACTAATAGCATCTGTCTCACTAAAATGTGTCACTAATTTTATCATGTCTTATTGCTTACCTAGACTACATGTGGAAGAATCTTCAGAGATTTTCTTTTTATAAGCGACAACAATTTCAAGCCGAAAATTAGCAAAGTCTTTTTCATAACCTTCGGTCTCACTTACTAAATTAATCAATCAGCAACATTAGGAGGGAATTAGAAATCCAAATCATCACATAGGGTAACAAATAAACTTTTCTAGCCTTTTTTAAAATGATATTTGTTTCATTTGCTCACTTAACAAGAAAATGAAAATAACAAAAATTCATATTACTCACATTTGAAGAAATTGATGCAGCAACCCATATTGGAAGCCGAGTTAAGACGCTGATTTCTGCTCTCTTTGGAAATGACCGTGTAATTTCGAGAAGTTCCCCAAATGCCTGGCCCCTTCGTTCTCCGGACATGAATCTTTGTGTCTTCTGGATGTGGGGAATCCTGAAAGATCGTGTTTATGGAGGGAGAATATGGACTCTGTTTAAATAAAAAGCAAGCATAACATGCAATGTCGCTTCAATTCCTCAAGAATCCCGTCGCGTTTCAGTTGAACATGTTATTGAAACAAATGGAATGCAGAATGAAGAAATGTTGTGATTAAATAAAGTGTTATGTTTCCAATTTGAGTTACGGTTCTTTACGCGACATATTTTTCCCTAGGGGTCTAAATTTGAACTATTTTTATTAGATGTTTCTCTCCTCCTGTTTCATATAACGTATATAAAAAGTTTGAATGAAATCTGTCAACCATGACGGGCTCCAGATTGGTCTGAGTAGTACTTTAATTCTGACTCTAATATAAATACGATATTTTATATAATATATATATATAAATGACTACCCGGTACATTGAACTCGAAACCTTTGTGGAACCCCTTAAGAAGAGTTTCGGACCCCTTGGGGACCGCAGACTACGGCTAAAGAACCGCTGTTCCATATTATTGCTGTGACAGAATACATAATTATTTATTCCAAAGAAAACAGATTAAATGCCAAAATAAAATAACAAAATATCAAATTTACAAAAAAAATGAAATAAACAAAATCACAATGCAAAATAATACAAAAGACAGAATTATGCTTAGCATATTTAAACGCTGCATTAATTTTAAATGATATGCGAAGAATTTATCCTGTTCCTATTATGTTGTAAAGATGTAATGGCGAATACTTTGATGGCATAATTTGTTTCACATCGGAGACTTCTTTTATTGATTGAAAACGTACTGGTATTAATGAAGTTGAAACACCGATAAACGTCCCACAGACAGTGATGAAGTATCAATAGAATTCGAGATACTTGCTCTTTTTTCATCGAACATGACGTTTATGTTTTCTCATAAAACAGGACATAAAGTGATTGTTTAAGATTTGTTGGGGGAAGATTTTATTCGGTTAAAATATTTTATTTTCTTTAAAAAGTTTATTTGGCGAATGCTGTTGCGATAATTAGATAACATTTTTGTTAATATATCTGCAAAACTGAAATATTTGTTTTATTATTTACATAAATATTAAAAAATAATACTTTGTATAAAATTTAAGAATAGTTCACCGATAGCGATTATACGTCACAGTCACGGTATCGAAGGGCATAAACTTTTACATATCTTTAGCATATGAGTAAACGGAAAACGTACATATTTATTAAGTTAGATAAATGTATAAGCCATACTTATTCTTTATCACGGATATTTTACTGATTTTCGTTGATATTTTTACTCTGTTGCTAATAAGTAATCAATCAATAAAAAATTGCTATCCGTTAATAATCGATGCTTTTTAAGTGCTCTGACTCATAAAAAAGAAACAATAAAAATTATCATGTATGTAAGATAAAGCATTTTAGTGTAATATGTATTTAAAGATATATTTCAATTTAACTGTTTTATTCTGAAGTCACAATATTTACGGAAGACTGTTTAATCACGTAGGTCGCTATAATTACGGTAGAAATGTTTGGAGGTCGATTGTAAACTTGTTTTAAGTATTATTTACAGCATATGGGGAATAAATTTAATATGCAATATATTATTAAAGCACATACAGAATACGTCTGATTACTTTTTAGGTACATTTGAAAAAGAATTTAATTACTGACCAAGGAATATTCATTAATTCATCGTTCCTATTGTCATATCGTGATCCCTGATTTGCTGGCCGGTGACTCTTTCCAAAATATATAAATGTGAGGAGTTGTCGGGCTAGGATATCGACTAGGGTAGCTGAGTAGTCAAAGCAACAGCACGTTATGCTGAATTTCCCAGCTTCGAGTCCTCGCCCCGGTCAATTTTTCACTCATGTTGGTTTAATTGTATTTAACTGTATTTAACTGCGACCTGCATGATTAAAAAGTCTTCCATAAATATTGTGACTTCAGCATAAAAACTAATTTGTTCTTAAATTGTATGCAATATATTAGTTCATATATCCTCCATGAGGGGCAAAAATGGCACATTAGGCTAATTTTGGGCAATAAAGTAGGCAAATGAACAAAAATGTAATGTTTCATTTAGCTGTCTTAATTTTTTTAGAATTTTTAATTCCTATGCATCCAAGCGTTTTCTTTTGCCCTGGTGGACAAATCTAAACTAATCGTTTCTTGTTAAATATATTCCCCATGCTCTAAAAATATGCTGACCAAAATGTGTTGCGTTAGGCCTAGTGGATGTCGTACAAACGAATTTTAAATACATATACAGTAGAACCCCGATTATCCGAATCCCGGTTATTCAAAAATCGGCTTAACCAAAAGACTTTTATTTTTTTATTTTTTTTTAATATGAAAAACTTTATTTTTAAACACGTATGCTGTTTATGACATAAATAAATTGCGTCAACTTACTTATTGGAACCGTTGCGTAAATGTAGGCTTTTTTTCATAGACACATACAACACTTCATTTATTTACAAAATATGTTGTGATTTTTTTTTAGTTTTTTAACTTTAATGCTGCCTTATCACGCCCCCTTTTAAGCAAAAACAAATCTGACTCCGTTGCATCTTCCTGCACTTCAATATTATTTTCAATACTTCAATATACTTCAAATACTTCATTGGTACTTCAATATTATTGAATATTCAATATTATTGAATTCAATATTACCAGTATCAACTCTTTTCAACGCGTTGAGCACATCATGCGTATAAAAACCCGTTTGCGCTTTAAAATATTACTCATCGTAAATAAAGTTTGGAGGAAATTAAAACGCGTGTAAACCGGAATGGGAAATCGCACAGAATATGAACTCTTACTGCACCTGCAAGCACAAACTCGTAACCTGACTGTAGGGAAGTGAGAAGGGCTAGTAGTGCCATCTTATAGAATAAAATTAGGAAGTCTCCCGGTTATCCGAAAATTCCTATGGAACCTCGGTCAACCGAAAATCCCTTGGTCCCATGCTTTTCGGATAACCAGGGTTATACTGTATGTTAATTATGGGCTAAATGTAGCTAGGAATATATTTCATATGCTAAGAATAAGCGCAATTTTTTTAACCAAGCATACTTTTCCTAGACCTTTTTAGAAAATTGACGGCTTTGAACAATTTTCATATCAAGAATTTGAGATAATTTGCCTTGGTTATTTGGAATTTTTCACTATTCTAACAGCATCTGTCTGACTTGGTTTAAAATCTGAAAATTGTTCACTATTAGCGAACATTCTTTGGAGATACGGAAATGAGGGCAAATATATGTACCTATGTAGTACCTGAGTGAAAAGAAAAAATTATATTTGTTTAAATTATATAAATATTTAGGTAACATCAATCGTAATCATAGTTAATTTGTTGACTTGGGGTGATACTTTTATATTATTTACACTATTCAAAGTAACACATTTTCTTCTCGAAGTTTTTGGAAAGCAGAACCGTTTGCACCGATTTTGCATGAAGAGTGTGAGATAATTTGAAATACTGAATTAATTTCCAAAAATAAATATTTTCGAAATAAATTAAAATATATATTAGTAACCAATAAATATTTTAAAAGAAATCCATCTCTAGAAGCTTCAAATATGGCATTCAAAATTACAGTTCATTCCGCCAAATAGTTCTTCAGTTATGTTTAAAAACTATACGCATTGAAATCTGTTTTGCAACGATTACAAATTAATTTAACGATTAGGGTTGCCAAACTTTTAACCTGTACTACTTCATCAAATGAATTGCTGTTTCGCATCCTAGGGGGACATTAACCTGAATTCTAGGGAGACATTAACCTGCCAAATATGATGTCAAAATTGAGTGTTTGTATTGAAAATTTTAAAATTTTGAACAATTTCTGTACACTGTTAAAAATTTTCGTTTATTCACAGGTTGTCTTCCGTGAATTTTGATCAGGAATTTTCCGTTTCGTTAGAAAAATGGAATCTTTCCCGTATATCTGTTGCCATTTTAAGATTACAGCGCTTCAAATACGGAATTATTACTGTACAAATCTATCATCCAATGGGATTGCAGTATTTTTGATTGCCACACATGCGCTTCAACTCCTTCGTGTCTGTATCGCGTCATTTACAGAATTTACGGACTACAAAGACGGAACTTTCCTAAAAAAAACGGAAACATTCCGGCAACTCTGCTGCCAGTCCTTTTCCGTAAATTGGCGGAATTTTTTTTTTACAGTGTATGAAGACGGCCCTCTGAGTTTATGTTTTGAATATAAACTGAAAGAAGACATAATTACCAGTGGAATGGCTATTTTCGCTTTTCTCTGATTAAAATGTTAGGGGTATTCTGTCTGTCTCTCTTTTTCCCCCCTTTTTTATCGACTGTACTTTAATTCAAAGCACCTAAATAGATTAAGTGAAATAAAATTTTAAATCCCATTTCCGATTAAAGTAAACTGTTTTGAGAGGAATAATAGTAGGAATGTTGGAGTCATATAACGAAATGAAAATTATGGTAGTAGAATTTATTTTTTTATTTTTTATAAGAGTAGAAGAATCAATTAAACATTAGATAATGCCCGTCTGTGCATTATCGTCATGAAAGTTTCATTAGAAACAAGCTTGAATTTTTAATTAGTTGCTTTTAAATTAATTAAGTTTTGAAAACTTGTTGAACTTTTATATTGTGTAAGCGTTTCCTTTACATATAAGGTGCTGTAAGTCCAAACTTCTCAACTAATTAAGTGAAAGAATTTTAAGCTTGTAATTTTTAATATATTATGCTTGAATTTGAGCAGAATTTTAACTAAAAATATTAATTGAATGAGTAGAACATTTATTTTTATTTAGCACTGTCTCAATTATTTTTAAATATCAATATTTAATATTTTCTAATTTTTTCTTTAATTACGCTATACTTAAAATTTCTCATTAACTTTACTTTTATCAGCCTGACTCTAAATCGCTGAACTTAAGACTTGCTGTTTGCCGCTAACGATTTAAAATCTGTATATTTTAATTACTTTAATTTTATTTAAGTTTTCATACATTATTTATATATTAAACCATAGGTATCAAGGCGATTTCTTTTATAATTCTTACATGAATATTTTACCTTTTGTGCTTTTTCTCTGTATTTATTTTCTTTTTACGGAGATTAATCACATATTTACCTTACTATATCAAAATTTCTTCTTGATAATGTTCCTACAAAATATAGATAAAAGTTTAAATCAATTTATTTAATTGATAATTACTTGCAAAATCTTTTAATTTAAATATTTTTAATATAAAATTAGTAATTGAAAAACAATGCCGGGTATTAAATTTTACCTATATTTTGAAAATAACATCAATATTTAGTGTTTTTTTTTTTTTTTAATTACGTGACTTTCAAAATTGTTGATTATTTTTATTTTTATCAGTTTGACTTTAAAACCCTGAACTTAAAATTTGCGATTTGTAGCTAACGATTTATAATACATATTTTTTTATTATTATTTGAATTTTATTTTACATTTTCATACATTATTTAAGTATTAAATCATGAAATCAAGGTACTTTCCTTTAGAGTTCCTGTGTGAATGTTTTTCTTTTTTTCTGTTTACTTAACTTTTATTTATTTATTTATTTTTACGAAAACGAAATCACATACTTTTCTGAATATATATATGATATCGTACTATATACATGGTATTTTGATAATGGTCATACCAAATGTAGCAGTTTAATTTATTTAATCGACAATCACATACACAGTCTTTTAATTTAAATATTTAAATATATTGTTATCACTAAATAATCAAATGTAATTGTAATGCAGTTTAAAAAAAAAAGCAGCCTGAATGTTGTTTAACCTGTAATATGTTTTGATTAATCTTTTTTCAATATATTAAAATATTCTCATTATCATAAAAACAGCAATATACGCACTTATTCTTATTTTAATTTAGAAATCCTAAACATCATTATTATTGTATACTATACAGTTCATAATGTTATAAAGGAAAAATGGAATTCAAATAACACGTAATTTATTTTAAACAAATACTCAAAACGATTTCAAATGACCCTTTCACAATCCATGATCCTATTGCCATTGTACAGTTAATGTCATGTTATCAATATCGCTTATTTTTTTTAGTTACCTATTGTGCGCCAATTAGCGTATTTCAGCTAGAGTGGTTTTGCGCAAAAGAGTGTTTTGCATTGGAATGCTTTATTATTATCCACATTCAATTTAATCTACGTTATTATCAGTAGAAGTGTCTTTAGAAATAACAGAATGCGATCAACCGCATATCGGGTTTAATTGGGTGTTTTTTGCCCAAACTATGGCAACCCACATTCCACAACTTGACAATACGCATCTGGACTAGTTCAATAAGAGGAGTGTTCATTATGAAGGTCTTATTTTATGTATATTTTTAACCCGAAAATATATTGAGGCCATTCTTTTGAAAACCCGAAACCGAAAAAATGAAAGCCAACCCGAAACCGCAGCAAACATAGTAGAAGTGAACCCGATGCAAACCGGACCCGCAGAAAAAAGTGGAAGTCAACCCGAACCGCGGGTCGGGTCAGGTGTGGGTAAAAGCGGGTAGCACCACCCCATGCGGGACTCTAATCCCAAGTGACGCCTGCCGCTGTTACCTCACTCGGACCCGTGCTAAATGCATGAAAACGGGATCCCTGGGGTAATCTCTGCTTTTCGCCGGACGTCGCGATACAACACTGCCTCACTTCTGGGACATCGCTCCGAAGTCCTCCCGAAAGCGGTCGGTACCGGAACACAGAATTCCCGGTCGGGTTCCCGACCATTCCCCTGTATCGAAATCAGGTAGATTCAGGATTTTTTTAATGGAAAAGTTTAGATAAAAACATATAATGTTACATTATTTTCTAGCAATATATTTATATTTAATGCAAGAGATATTTAAGTATTAATAAACTCCTTGTATTTTCATAACAACAGCTTTAATTGATATATAATTATCTATTTTGTTTATGAAGAAAATTATTTTTGTTTTTATTTGAACAATTTGTTTTTTAAAATATCAATTTTAACTTAGTAATTTAAATACTAAGTAATTTAAATACTAAATTTAACTTAGTAATAAAAATAAATACAACAAGTACATAAAATTATTTTTATTTGAAAAATATACCACGGTGAAAGAAATTAACTGAAAAATATATAAAACGTTAAATACTTTAGAATTCGGCCTTTAACGCATACATATTTTTTCTACAACAATAAATTATGTCATTATATTCTATGCAGATTTTTTACGAAAAACAAGAATAACAATTCTAGATTTCAAGTTCAATCAAAAACACTGTTCTGTAATGCAACCTACTTGTTTACCTTAATTTTAATGCAAGTTATTAAAACGTAAAAAGAAAGTAAATCTACTGATTAAGATTTGAGACTAACAAATATTTTGGCTTTTCATG
This sequence comes from Maratus michaelseni, assembly GCA_963931845.1. NCBI lineage: Eukaryota > Metazoa > Arthropoda > Arachnida > Araneae > Salticidae > Maratus > Maratus michaelseni. The sequence continues at coordinate 105,714,701 of OZ007590.1, read as the reverse complement.
AAAATTCGCACGACATATTACGTTACTTTTCAACACGATGTAATTCTATTTTCAAAATCAATATCTAACGGTATATGTTTTATTTATATTATAGACATTAAAACACCTTATTAATATTGACACACATAAAAATTTTAAAATGTGATCTATAGTGAAATAACAAAAAAATACACTGCTTAAATTTGAAGTGGATTTGTCTTTCGCAAATATTAGAAGCACACAAGAGAACCACTACTGTTCAACTAAATTACTAAGATTAAATTAAAAATGGTTGTTAAATAATAATAGAAATGTACAAATTTGGCACATTTTTCCAAATTAGTGCAGGGTATTTCTTCAATTTAAACAACTAGATGATCATCCAAACTTCCCGAGTTACAAAATATAGATGTAAATCAATTTTGTCTTTTGAAAACTCTATTCGATTTTTCACAAGAGTGATCCAAAATTATTGAGCGCATTTCATATTTAAAAAAAAAAGATGTCCGTACATGTTTATTGTTTTCTTGGAAAGACAATTTAAAACAGTTTAAACAGTTAGATGGCGCGACAACATTGTGCGGGGGAAAGTTACTGATTGCGTTATGTCCAAATGGCTGAATACAGGAAAATGTTAGGTGCGTTTTATATGTTGAATGCACATTGTCATAACCCATTGGATAACGCACATCCATTATTATTTTGGTTCCATGAAGGCAAATCCCTTGCAACAGTTCAGACACGTTTTCGTTTAGAAAGCTCAAAACGCCATCCTCCAAGTATGGACTCTATAAAACGTTGGTACCAAAAATTTAAAGAGATGGAAAATGAGGAACTTATTTAATGTTTAAAATTTTATTGTGTAAAACTGTTTTAAATTGTCTTTCTTTGAAAACAATAAGCATGTACGTACCTCATTCTGTTCTTTATTTTTTAGGTAGCTTTCAATAAAAAAAAGTATAAAGCTACCTATTGCCGCCGTTCGGAGGAAAGCAATTCCGGAAAATTTTGATATATTTTCACCGATCATTACCCCCAGACCTCAAAACCAACCTCCGTTCAAATGTTGATTTTTATATATATATATATATATCCATATATATATACAGTAAACCCTCGATTTAACGGACCTCGATACAACGGACTTCGGATTCAACGGACTAATTCTTAAAAAATAAAAATAAACAAAAATTAAAAAAATAAATAAAAATTAAAGTAAAAAAAAGGGAAAGAAAACGAAACGCCAAAAGCATGCGCTTTGATTCACACTGTAGCGTGGTTTTCGTTCTAAGCATGCGCAATGATACTGGCGACCTATGCCGGCATGTGATCAGCTTTTCGTTCTACGCATGCGCTAGCGTGCCCACGATCCATTTTCGCTTCAGTTCACAAGTGTATTTTGCTACCAGTGCTTTTTTGAAATGGCTTGTAATATGAAACGAAAACGCGTTAATTTATATATAAAACAGAAACTTGAGTTGATAGAGAAGTTGGAGAGTGGTGTGTCGGTTGCACGTGTTTGCAAACTATACGGAGTTAAAAAATAAACCGTTTCAGACATTCGCAAGAATAAGGAAAAACTAGTCCAGTTTTCCCTCAAATACAGCGTGGATGATTCAAAAAGTGGTTTCTCAGTGGCGGACAGGAAACATGTAAAAGTGGCTCAAAATAAAAAACTAGAGAAGGCAGTATGCAAATGGTTTGTACAATAGCGGTCAAGTGGCGTCGTCGTCCGTAGTGTTGAGTTGCGGGTAGCCGAAGAAAAATTGGCGAAATATATGGGTTTAGTAGCATTTCGTGCAAGTGATGGTTGGCTTCGGCGCTTTCGTAAACGCCATGATTTCACTAACAGGAAAACATGCGGTGAATCTTTAAGCGTCGACATCGAACAGGTGGAGCCTTTTCGAAAAAAGATAAAGAAACTGATAGAATACGAGGGCCTACTTTTGTGTCAGTTATACAATGCTGACGAGACAGACCTCTATTTTCGTTCCGTGCCGGAAAATACCTTGGCGTACAAACATGATGTCCAGACGCCTGGCCGCAAGCTAACAAGGAGCGTATTTCAGCACTCCTTTGTGCTAATGCTGATGGTAGTCATCGTCTTAAACCAATGGTAGTTGGAAAGGCCAAAAAACCACGTGCTCTAAAAAATATTATACCAGTGATCTATTCTAGTTCAAAGAATGCTTGGTTCACAGGGGATATTTTTTTCTGATTGGTTTTTTAACCAGTTTGTTCCTGCCGTGCGTCACTATCAAGAAGAAGTTATGAAAATACCTTCCCACGAAGTAAAATCTCTATTACTGCTTGATAATGCTCCCTCCCACCCTAACGCGAAAAAGTTAGTAGGGATGGACGTATAAAATGTGATTTCCTTTCTCCAAACACAACTTCATTAATTCAGCCGATGGACCAGGAAGTCATTGTTGCCTGCAAGAGGATTTATAAGAAGAAATTCCTTGAAGAAGTAATGGTTGGAAGATGTCGGGAAATAGTTGGAAGATGAAAATGATGCAGTAGAAGATTTGAGAGAAGCCAGAACGCTGCAAAATTTGCGCATCTACAATTTAAAATCCGCTATCTTTAACTTTGCTGCTGCGTGGAGGGAGATGAAGGTATCCACACTGGCTAACGGCTGGTCAAAACTACTCAGCGACGCAGACCCTGAATACGATTTTACGGGGTTTGAGATTTCGGATTTTAGTAATACAATAATGGAGGCTGGTGATGATATACCTGAGAAAGATATAGAACAGTGGCTCGAGAATGACGAAGCAGATTCTAAATGAGGAGCAGATCGCAGAAAGTACTCTGCATGATGATAATGAAGATGAGGACGAGGACGACAAGAAAGAAGAATTAAGCGAATTTCGACCGAAATTATCTACAGTACGGGAGCATATGGATGACGTCATTGCTTATGTAGGGGCATCTTCAGATCCCGAAGTGTTTGCGTGTTACGAGCACTTTAGACAATTTTTAGCTCTTATAATAAAAAAACAGCATTCAAGCGGGAAACAACAAAAACTAAGACGCCTTTTTTCAATCCAGCAGTATGGAGCAACCTTAATGTGATGTTAATAACATAAAATTATGCCTGTTCTTTTTGGGGTATTGTAATTTTTTCCATTTGTTTATTGCCTGTTCATTAATTATTATTTCTGTGCAAAAAGTGTTTCATTCCCATATAAATTGCATATGTGTTAATTCGTTTGTATTTCATTACTGATATTGCATTATTAAAAGTAATGTGTTGTGTTTATATATATGTATATATATATACAGTAGTATATATGTATATACAATATATATTTATGTATATACATATATTGTATATATACAATACATGTATATACACTGTATATATTGTACATATATATATTATATATATGTATTTTGTATGTATATTATATATATGTGTTTTGTGAACAAAACAGTCAAAATTTGCATTAAAACGAGAAACTGATTACTTGTGAAGAAAAAAAGTATTCATTCAATCGCGAACAATAGCAATTAAGATCATAAAAGCACTTTTTTTAGAAGTGTGCAATGTCCCGGTTTTGTCCGACCAGGTCGGACAAAACCGGGAACTGGAAATAATAATTAAAAACACATTGTAACTTCGCAATAATACTATTTATTATAAGGAAACTTGCAGGATATAACATATTTTACTTATAGAATTTGAATCTATATCAAATCTACATCAAATAACAATGATGTAAGTTATGCCTTAATAGTTAAACTTGTTTGGCACAAAAATCAAAAATTAAAGTTTGATCTTGTTCATTTGCAATGCTGCACGCTTCATGTGCCCATCCTTTGCAGTGAAGGCACTGTATCGAACTCTCCTTTGGTTTAGATTGTTTATATAAATCTTTTCAAAATATGCATGCTTCATCACTTTCAACCTTCTCCTCGTTTGATGTCAAGGGTGTTTTCTTCTTTGGCTTCTTCTTTTTCACCTTAGTTTTTTTTTCTGTCATCTTGAAAAGTTTTCAAGTCAGGGCTAAGTCTTTCTTGTCTTGTTTTTTCATCCTTTCTTTTTCTTCTAGTTCGAGTTCTAATTTGTAGGGGGTTGAAGTAAGGATACCTGTTTTCCCTCGACGCTTGTCATATTTTCTAATGGTCCTAGGGCAGGTTTGTACTAGAATAGGCTTTATATCCTGTGGTGAGATTTCAAAAGGACGCTTGATATCTCTGCACAGACCTTGAGAAGACATAGACGGTTGCACAGGAACCTGCAAGCCGACGTCGTCGTCTTCGAAGTCGGTGTTGACAGCTTCTCTATAGACACATTCCCTTTCTCAGGCTGCGGTTTATAGGTTCCTACAGGCATGTCTACATCAGGATCTTGTTGTTGTTCAGGCAATACTTGACATTCAGCCAAACGATTCTTTTCCACTTCCATGGGCCTCTCTGTTCTCTCAGCGGGAATAAGAGGTACTCTGGGAATACGTCACTGTTAAACGGGGAGATCCCCGTCTTTTCAAACCCTTTTATAGCAGATAGAGAGCCCACAATTTTTTTGTCACATACAGACAGACAGACTCACAGACAGATATTTTCTAAAAACCATCAAATCGTGTTCACGACCTTCTAAGACGTATAAATCTATGGAAAACCGGAAGTCGAAATTTTTCTCGAATCCAATACTTTCTTTTTCTAAAGATAGAAGAAAGTAAAAATTATTTGTAGTTTATTTGATACAAATAATTTGATACACAGGAAATTAAACATTTAAAAACAACCATGAAATTAAACGAAAGGTTAATCTCGCGAATAAATTAATTTATCCCCAACTCGAAGATTTTTTTTCAACTTAATTTGGAATATAAATGACTAAAAAACAGTTTTCTATATAACAACTTAATTTAAATAATACTTTTTGTATAATTTTTAAATATTTATAGATCGTAAAACAATAACTAAACAAGTGAATTCCATTTCCATCACGGAAATATATGAGTTGTCCAAAACAGGGAACTTCCCGGTTATGTCCGACGACCCGCATCCCGGCTTTGTCCGACCACGCCATTTTCATGAAATGTTACTCTAGCGTTGTTCAAACAACTCATAGACACGAATACAAAACGTTCAAATAACAAGTAAATAATGAGCTATTATAATTTTTACTTACCTAAACTAAATCCTTAGGCATTTAGGATTGTTAACGTAATATTGCAGACGCCGAATTGTTAACTTTTTCACGTGAAACTTTAAAAAAATCACCACTGCGAAATGAGTTGTTTTACACGACTACTGTTTACTCGGTGCTGTCAAGCCGCTCGCCTAGGAGTAATTCCAGAAGTTTCCGCTAGATACTGCCACAAATCAAGCCATAAAACCTGAATCCCTGTTTTATCCACCTACCCGGTTTTGTCCGACTCTCCCCTACTTTGCGATTTAACGGACACATCTTAGTCCCAATTAGTCCGTTAAATCGAGGGTTTACTGTATATATATATATATATATGACCTATGTCAGATAACGCTCGTATTTATAAATCAATTTCGATGAAACTAATTGTGGGTATTAAGCTCACCAATGTCTCGACCGAGTTCGTTGGCCAGCTTGGTCCGGCATTTTGTTTCAAGATGGCGGCCATTTAAAAATTTAAAATTAAAATAAATATACAAAAAAGTTAAAAATTCAAATTTATTTTTAATTAAGTGTTAGGCATTGATACAAGGATTCCAGAGTATTTTTTGTTTTACCTCTATCTTAAAAAACGGCTGAGATACAGCAGTTTGAAATTCTAGTGTGGCAGACATTTTGAAACAAGATAGCACATTACAAAAATTCAACGATTAATTTATGAGTTTTAGTGAACGCGACCTCTCGCAAATTATTATCTTTCATTGTTGTAATCATTTTCCCATCATACGCATAAAACTATATATTCATATCCGTTAGAGCCAAATTCTCACCAAACTTGGCGACAATTGGCGAAATATCGCCAAATTTGGCGACCGAAATAAGTCTTCATAAATGATGCCAACTTGGCTATAGCTCAATAATTTGGCAAATTTCTTATTCAAATTCCGTATTAACTGATCTTTTGTAAACGGTTTCTTTGCATTTTAGCTTGCTGTTTTCGAGTAACATTAGCTAAAATTTTAAAACGAAGATATAGGAAAGCTACCTTTTCCTCCCGGTACAGGCCGGAAGGACTTTTTAAACATGAAGTGCGCTCAATAATTTTGAACCACAATTAGTATTTTTAGAATACCCACTCACAACACCAAAAAGCATTTTTATAGGGAATATATCCATTATATATTCAAATAAACTTTTGAAATTTTTAAAAGCGATAGAAGTTAATAGACGAAGAAATAACCAAATATTTCGCTACTTACATCAATCAGTCTTTTTTAACACTTTCCAACCTAGTTGAAAAGTGTTTATGACTTCGGTTTGTCTGGCCGTCTGCCGTCTGGCCGTCTGTCCGTGCTCTAACTCCCGTAAATATGCTCGGATTGCCCTGCAATTTTTATATGTTATAATCGTTATCTATAGCATGTTCCCTATTTCAACGGAAGTGTGTAGCACTTATGGTTTTTTTACAGGGACACTCAAAAGAATTCCGTTACATTGCGGTCTATGGGGAAAAATCATTTGCGGTTTATTTAAATAATGTTTCACTATTTTAAACGCATTGAAATTTATATATATCACTAAGGTGCATTAGAAGAAGCTTAATATGGAATAGGGTGTGCATAGCACTTATACTTACTTTACAGGGACAGTCAAAAGAATTCCGTTACATTACGTCTATGGAGAAAAATCGTCTGCGGTTTATTTAAATAATGTTTCCCTATTTTAAACGCATTGAAATTTATATAAGGTTCATTACAAGAGACTTACTACAGAATATTGTGTGTATAGCAGTCATCGTTCATTTACAGGGACACACAAAAGAATTCTTTACTGTATGTTAACAATAATTCCTGGAAGTGCATTTTAAGTTACTGAACGCGATTTTAATTTTAACTCGCTTTTTGTATATTACGTGGTGTGTATAAATTCTGTAGATCCTATACAGGGAAGCACAAAAGTTCGGGAACACATTTCCGTATTATTTAACTCCAGACGGAGAATTTTAAACTGTGCTACGTGTTTCCTAACTGAACTAAAATTTAGCATCCTATGTAGTATATATACAAATCTATAGATCCTATACAGGGCTGAATAAAAGTGTTCGGATTACTTAGATGTTATCTTTTAGTTTATTAAATAGTATGATTCGTAAAATTATTTTGGAAGCGTTGGAAAGTGTTACATAATCTATGCTTGACGCATGATTTTTCGTTCTTGTTATTTTGATAATTTCAGTCGTTTAAGCGCGTAGTTAGATTACATGTATTAAATTGCTATTTTGTTTTATTATTTTATTAATTTATGAATAAAGTTTTAATTTCGTTATGGCACATTTGCCGAAAATAAATGTATAAGTATTTATATTGGTTGAAATAAAAACGGTTTAACTTTTTGTAATTGATCCCCGAGGCGTAGCAACACTTATAACATTATCAATAATGAAAATATGGAAACTAATTTTCCACCGACATTTTCGTTGTGTGTGAAATGTATCGATATTACAAGAGGTGGTAGAAGTGACCACCATCTATATCTAAGAGGACAGAAATAGATATTCCATATTTCTGAATGAAATTATTGCACACGGTCTCACTGACCACAAAAAAGTCTTTCCGGCCTGTACCGGGAGGAAAAGGTACCTAACACAGTCCATGTTTTTAAAAAATCAACTCATGTTACACAAACACCCGAAGCTAAAATGATTGGAACCCGATTATATAAGATTCAATCCCTGGTTTCGTTGATACAGAATTTGAATTTGAATTTCCGCTTGAGAGTTACATCATAACAAAAATCAGATTGTTTAAAAATGTCAGCCACCCTAGAATTTCAAACTGTTATATCTCAGCCATTTTTTAAGATAAAACCAAAACAAAAAAATGTTTTGTAATCCTTGTATCATGATCTAACACTTAATGGAAACAACTTTTTCAATTTCTAATTTTTTATACATCTTTTTGAATAAAAAAAAATAAAAAAAATTTACCATGCTGCCATTTTGAAAGAAGATGACACATGAAGCTGTCCAACGAACTCGGTCGAGAAGTTCGGTATGCTCTGTACACATGATCAGTCACATTCATATCGGTTAATAAATACGAGAGTTATAGCATAACAAATATCAAATTGTTTAAAAATCTCAGCCACACTAGAATTGCAAACTGCAATATCTCAGCAATTTTTTAAGATATAGCCAAAACAAAAAATGTTCCAGAATCTTTGCATCATGGTCTAATACTTAACGGAACCAACTTTTCCAATTTACATTTTTTTGTACATTGTTTTGAAATTGTAAAAGTTAAAAAAAAATTAACTGGCCGCCATTTTGAAACAAGATGGCGGATGAAACTGGCGAACGAACTCGGTCGAGACCTTCGTATGTCCTATACACATTCTCAGTCGCATCTGAATCGGTTCATAAATAAGAGAGTTGCAGCATGACATATGTCAGATATTATATATATATATATATATATATATATATAGACTAGCCGGTCGTTTCTAAATGGGGCCCAGATACATAGTGCTGCGTACCACCCTGATTTCGCTTGGGGCCCAGAAAGTTCATTTTATATTCAACCAGAAAAATATAAATAAAATACTTTAAATTAAAAGTACACGAAAATAATTAATAAGAATATAAAAAAGTACTTAAATAAATATTTCGCGACATATTTTTTTTTTCGTGAGCCTTCTGACAAAATACTATTGGGCACTAACCGTGATTATCTAGGGGTGGGGCTCAAGTAGTACTTTGTATCTGTCCCCCACTCGGCAGCGATCGGCTAGTATATAATAAAAAATCAGCAATAGTTCTGTTTTTCGTCTCATCTTCCGCAATCGGGTTCATAGCCGATGTTGCTCACAAACCCGCTAGCTCTAAAATCACTGGAAATACATGATTAACTACTTTTTTTGTAGACATGTAAAGCGGAGTTTCACATTCTTACTAAAAACTGCTGCTGAGATGTGGCACAATTACCTAAAATTTTCGACACACAGTGTGACCCCCTTGCTGGATTATTATCTAAAATTCCTAAAATACATAGTTACCTATTTTCTAGTACATTTGTTATCCTAAATTTCATGCATCTACCTATTACTGAGATATAGCAAAATAACATAGGAAATCCAACCCCATTTCACCCTTTTAGTGGCTGAATTTCTAAAATCGCGGAAATACATGTTTAACTATTTTTTAGTAGATTTGTTATCCTGAATCTGCGATTTCAAACTCATAACTAAAAATGCTGCGAATATTCGAAATGACCTAAAATTTTCGAACCCCCTTTAGCCCCCCTTAATGGGTGAATTTCTAAAATCGCTGAAAGCAGATTTGTTATCCTGAATTTCACGCTCTTATCCAAAACTACTGATGATATATGGTGAAAAGGTGAAATCATCGAAAATTTTCGACCCCCCCTCCATTTAACTCCCTTAGTAGTCGCCTAAAATGCATGTTTAAATATTCTTTAGTAGATTTGTTATCCCGAAATTCACGCTCCTAACTATAACTTCTACTGAGATATGGCAAAATGGCGTAAAACATTCGACCCCCATTTAACCCCCCTTAGCGTCTGAATTTCTAAAATCGCTGAAATACATGTTTAACTATTTTTTCAGTAGATTTGTTATCCTGAGTTTCATGATTTTACCTATAATTTCTACTGAGATATGGAAAAATGACCTAAAATATTTAACCTCCTATTTAAACTCCCTTAGTTGCAGAAGTTCTAAAATTGCTGAAATATATGTTTATCTATATTTCTTGTAGATTTGTTATCTCGAATTCCGAGCTCCTAACTAAAAATGCTGCTGAGATATAGCAACCAGGCAAAATGACCTAATACGTTCGACCCCCCATTTAACCCCCTTAATTGATGAATTTCTAAAATCGCTGAAATATGTGTTTAATTACTTTTTTAATAGATTTATTATCTTAAATTTCACGTTCCTATCTAAAACTGCTGCTGAAATATGGCGAAAACGCGAAATAACTAAAAACATTCGACCGCCATTTAACCCCCTTAGTGGTTGAATTTTTAAAATCACTGAAATATGTATTTAACTAACTTTTAGTACATTTTTTATCTTGAATTTCGCGCTTTCAACTAAAACTGTTAAGATATGGTGAAAAGGCAAAATGACCTAAAATATTAGACCCCCCATTTAACCCCCTTAGTGGTTGAATTTCAAAATCGCTGAAATACGTGTTTAATTATTTTTTAGTAGATTTGTTATTTCGAAGCTCACGCTCTTACTTAAAACTGCTGATGAGATATGATGAAAATGTGAAATCACCAAAATTTTCGACCCCCCCCCATTTAACCCACTTAGTGGTTGAATTTCTAAAATCGCCTGAAATTCATGTTTAACTATTCTTTAGTAGAATTGTTATCCCAAATTTCAGGCTCCTACTTAAAACTCCTGCTAAGATATGCCGGAAAGACGAAATTATCTAAAACTTTCGACCCCCCCCCCCATTTGACCCCCTTATGCTGTGAATTTTAAGTCCTTTCTTAGTACGCGCCTACATTGTGTGAAGAACATTTCTTCCAAATTTCATTGTTCTAGGACAAACGGTTGAGGCTCGGCGTTGATTATGAGAAAATCAAGTTACTCCTTTATAAGTATACTAGCAAGCTACGCCCGCTACGCTGGTCAATTTCTCTTAACGAACTTTTAATCAAACAAAATATTGAAATTTCATAATTCACTTTTATATTTTAACAAAATAATAAGGCTACTATAATTTGTGACTTGTGCTATAGCCAATATACACGTCATGACACGTCGCCCTTATCATTATCTTTTTACGCATGAAGGTTTCCCTATGGTCCTCAATTGTGATAATTCGTAATTTTTGAAGTTCAATATTTGAAAAATGGCATAATCATTAGATTTGAAATTTATATCAAGAAAAATACATTTTTTTAACTTTCAAGTGCAGTTTGTCTAACAATTTTCTGACAAATAATTTCCGAGCTATTATTTTTTTTCAGCAACTTGAAATGTTTCATTTTCCGATATTAATCTGTGGCAACAATTAGCGGAAAACCCAGTCGTCAGCAACGCATAGCTTTTTATTAAAGAGGCTGTTGGAGCAGGGATTGTCAATATCAATTTGCCACCATCAATTTTGAAAGCGGTTCTGTAGTTCCAGAGATTCCATAGAAATTGTAATTTAGAATGATTTTAGAACGCTTTTCGCTCATTTCACCCTTTTTAATTTCGATTTTTTAAAATTCTTAGAGAGCATTTACATCTTATAACTAACTACAATGCCAAATTTCAAATTTCTAGCTCCTTCAGTATAAAAAAAAAATTGCAATTTTAGAACGTTTTTCGCTCCTGCAAACCCCTGGGATTAGTGGTACCAACATAAAATATAGACTATGTTGGAGAAGGGATTGTCACTATCAATTTGCCACCCTCACTTTTGAAATCGGTTCTGTAGTTCCAGAGATTCCATAGAAATTGTAATTTAGAATGTTTTTAGAACGCTTTTGGCTCATTTCACCCTTTTAAATTTCGATTTTTTATTTATTCTTAGAGAGCATTTACATCTTATAAGTAACTACAATGCCAAATTTCAAATTTCTAACTCCTTCAGTATAAAAAAAAAATCGCAATTTAGAACGTTTTTCGCTCCTGTACACCCCCCCCCCCACCCCTTGGTGTTAGTGGCACTGACATAAAATATAGCCTATGTTGGAGCAGGGATTGTCACCATCAATTTTTCACCATTACATTTGAAATCGGTTCTATAGATCCAGAGATTCCACAGAAATTGTAATTTAGAATGTTTTTAGAACGCTTTTCACTCATTTCAACCTTTTAAATTTCATTATTTTTTTTTAAATTTGTTCTTAGAGGGCATTTACATCTTATAAGTAGCTACAATGCCAAAATGCCTTGAGTATAAAAAAAATCGAAATTTAGAACGTTTGTCGCTCCTGCACCACCCCTGGGCTTAATGGCACCGACATAAAATATAGCCTATGTTGGAACAGGGGTTTTCACCATCAATTTGCCACCATCACTTTTGAAATCGGTTCTATAGTTCCAGATATTCCACAGAAAGTGTAATTTAGAATGTTTTTAGAACGCTTTTCGCTCATTTCACCCTTTTAATTTTTAATTTTTTATATTTGTTCTTAGAGAGCATTTACATGTTATAAGTAGCTACAATACCAAATTTCAAATGTCTAGCTCCTCCAGTATAAAAAAATCGCAATTTAGAACGTTTTTCGCTCCTGTAGCCCCCCCCTGGGATTAGTGGCACTGACATAAAATGTAGCCTATGTTGGAGCAGGGGTTGTCACCATCAATTTGCCATCATCACTTTTGAAAACGGTTCTATAGTTCTGGAGATTCAACAAAAATTGTAATTTAGAATGTTTTTAGAACGCTTTTCGCTCATTTCAACCTTTTAAATGTCTTTTTTTTAATTTGTTCTTAGAGAGCATTTACATCTTATAAGTAGCTATAATGCCAAATTTCTAATTTTTAGCTCCTTCAGTATAAAGAAAATCGCAATTTGGAACGTTTTTCGCTCTTGCACACCCCCCCCCCCCCTGGGCTTAGTGTCGCCGACATAAAATATAGCCAATGTTGGAACAGGGGTTGTCACCATCAATTTGCCACCCTCACTTTTGAAATCGGTTCTATAGTTCTGGAGATTCCATAGAAATTGTAATTTAGAATGTTTTTACAACGCTTTAAGCTCATTTCACCATTTTAAATTTCATTTTTTTTTAATAATTTGTTCTTAGAGAGCATTTACATCTTACAAGTAGCTAGAATGCCAAATTTCAAATTTCTAGCTCCTTCAGTATACAAAAAATCGCAATTTTAGAAGGTTTTTCGCTCTTGCACCCCCCTGGGGTTGGTAGCACCGACATAAAATATAGCCTATTTTGGAGCAGGGGTTGTCACCATCAACTTGCCACCATCACTTTTGAAATCGGTTCGGTAGTTCCAGAGATTACCCCCTACACACAAACAAACAAACAAACAAACAAACAATCTTTACTCCTTTATAATATTAGTATAGATAGATATACATATATATAAATCAACATTTGAACGGAGGGTTGTTTGGGGGTCTGGGGGACATGATCGGTGAAAATATTCCAACATTTTTTGGAATTGTTTTCCTCCGAACGGCTGCAATAGGTAGCTTTTTGTAATGAAAGCTACTTAAAAGTACATTTCCAGCATTTTTTTTTACCTGATTGCTATTAAAATAAAATAAGGTAATTATGTTGAAAATTTTGAGAAAATATTTTAATATTTCTGTTTCTAATTTAAGTGAAACACACATTTTTTATTTTAATATTTTCCAACATAGTTAAAAAGTGTTACTGAATTCGGTTTGTTTGTCTGCCGAATGACTGTCTGTGTGTCGTCTGTCCGTTCTCTATTTCATGTAAATATACTCGGATTGCCATGAAAATTTTTTATTGAGGTTTATTTCGGCTTGTTCAGTATAGAAAATCCAGTGTAGGCGGTTCATTTAGAGAAACACTCAAAAGAATTCCGTCACATTGCGGTCTAGGATAAAAGGCGTTTTCAGTATACTCTATTAATGTTACAATATTTCAGACTTATTGAAATAGATATATATCACTGAGATACACTACAAGAGGCTTACTATTGAATACGGTATACTTAGCATTCATCGCTTATTTGCAGAGACACACAAAATAATTCGGTTACATATTTTGAATTACAAAATTAATTACTTAATTACTTAATGACCTACTTAATTACTTAATTAAGTGTATACCATTACTATCAATAATAAGTGAATAATATTGGCTGGAAAAGTGCGTTTTCAGTTGTGGTACGAGTTTTTGAATTTAACCCATGTTTATGCATATTACTTGGTGTAATATAAATTCAATAGATCCTATACAGGGCTGGACAACGTTTTCGAGAACAGTACCGTTTATTGGCGGAATTTGATATCGAGAAATTTTCAACTGTTGCTAACTGAAGTAAATTTTAGAAAACTATGTAGCACATACACAACTTTATAGATCCTATACAAAGCTGCACACAATAATTCTGATACTTTTCCGTCTCCCACTATTGATGGTAATCGCCGGCGTTTTATATTCAAATGTATTATAAGTTTTTCAAATTGTTTACTTAGAAATCACCTTTCACTATATTGTACTGTGAAGTTTTGTTACAGTATTCTGAATGTGTTTGAAAGTGTTTCATAATATATTGCTTGACGCATAATTTTCCTTTCTTACTTTGTATTTGTGCAAATGATGGATTATCAAGATAGTTTCTTATGTAAAATTTGTTTGTTGTATTGTGATCTACAGTTCGTTAAAATGTGAACTATAATATTTGAATCACCCTGTATATGAGAAACTTACTTATTTAATACATACATAAAATTATGTTTCTAACATATAATTTGAATATGAATTCATAAGACTTGTAACTGACTGTAAATAAAAATTTATCACGCAAAAATATCTGAAAGAAATTTATAACTGAAGTTTTAAAAATTGCAGGAAAAGTTGGTTTGCAACAAAACTATTTGTTTATGAATTTTTTCTTTTCTAATAAATTGTTTTATTCATACACAATCTATCTTCTTCTGTTTACTCGAATATTGATATTTTCAATTGAAATCCAGAATTTGAGTTATTTTATTCAATTTTTTAGATTTATATCAGTTATAATAATATTTCAGTGTTCTATTTTGAAAAATTCCTGAAGAATGAGCTACTATGTACTGGGAGCTGTCAATAAGAAAAAACAAATTTTTGAAGTTTGAAAAGTGGAACATTTTCTTCCCTATCTAGGGTGAAACCCCCAGTAACTAACAATTTATGGATTCTTTCTTGTTGAAATCACTATTACAGAAATTTTAATCTATTTTATACTTACCTTTGTTTTTGAAAGGATAGTAGAAATATGTTAAAAAATTATTGTTGGCAAAATTTCGAAAAATTATACATTTTATTATTAAAAAATATTTTTTTCATAAATATGGTCAAAACTCCAGTAACTGACACCATCCCTAACTTGAAATACCAATAACTGACACTGTATTTTAGAAGATTAAAATGCTTTAAAAAAATTTTATTCCTTATTATAAAATCAAAATATATTAATATTTATTATAAATTCAAAATATATTAATATTTATTATAAAATCAAACTATATTAATATTTATTATAAAAAGTGGGATTTTTAGTAAGATATACTGCATTATTAGTAATGCAGATATCCAATAACTGACATTTATGAACCAGTAATTGACATCTGGTGTCAGACACTGAAATTTTAATGGTGTTTACCAGAATATAAATTTAGTTTATTATTATGTATTTTTAAACAGTTCGAATAATAGATTTCAACTTTCTTTAATATAACCAATAACTAACACCTCTGTCAGAGACTGGTGAAATGAAATTCTAGGAACCAATAACTGGCACCCCCCATTAAGCTAAATTAAACATGCTATAAACACTATAAATATAAACACTAAATCATGGCCCTAATATATCATATGCATCTGTAAACTAATTTCTAGAAGTATAACTTTAAGAAAAAAGCTTAGGGTGGTAAGATTACAAATAGATTAGAAAAACACTTCCTTAATTTTAGAAAAAAGATGGTTGCTTCAAAATGGCACTTTATGTATTCTGAAAAGTTTCTTCCGCATTAGATATATTCTTGACCCTCTAGTGGTGAATAAATTTACTCCAAAATAAAAATAAGTGTCTCATTTACCACTAGATAACATTACTTTGCAGAATTTCAGAACAAAATGCTTATTTGAGTTAGATGTTTGCCCAAGTGTCAGTTACTGGTTAGGTGTTAATAACTGGGGGTTTCACCCTATATGAAAGTTCTTATCTAGAAATGTAGAAATGTATATATTTTTTGGATTTCACCTCCCACATGTTATCCATCTCATTTCATTTTTGTACTGATAAACAGGGTGAAAATTAATGTCAAGAAATAACTTTTGAACGGATAAAGCTAGAGCTGTGGAATGTTTGTAAACCTAAAGTAAAACAGCTATGCTCTATCATATGAGAAAGGCTACATCGCTCCTTGTGTGGAAATTTCGAAGTTATAAACCTTTTCTATGAGAGTTTGCAAAAATAAGTCAACTGCAAAAGTTCAGTAGAGCGTTTTACATGTAAAGAATAACTTCGTAATCAAACAAAATGGCTAGGCTAATTCATTCTCGAGTAGAAGGATATAACTACACATGCGCGGCGTTCGTGCTGTCAGATGCGCGGAAGATATGTGTAAACGGTACTCACTTTCTGTATGAGCTTTGTAATTTAACAGCATTAAACATTACATATTCTTTATACATTAAATCAACCGATCTTCTCATTACTTAAAAAATATCTATATTATAAAGGCCAAACGTGTCCGTGCGTAACGCATACGTCATTTTGCGAATAGCAACAGCTGACGATGAAATTTCGGTTTTGTGATTTTTGCTATTGCAATTTTTTAAATTTCTAAATATAGCACATTTTAAATTTTTACACCGTTACAGAGGAAAAAAAATTACTTTCAAATGCAATTTGTTTGAAAACTATATCTTAATTGCCGGATATATAATGGCTTATAAAATAATTTTTAAGCATGAATTTTGAAACGCCCAATAAACAAATGGAAGAATGCTGCCATTAAAATTTTTTAAATAGTTACAGGTAGTAAAATTAATGAATTTTGAAATAAAAAGGTCACAAGAATAGAGTGCCTTTATATGAGAGTAGCGTTATACCGGATACAAAATTAGATTAGTTCAGACGATTTTCGAGAAAAGGAAGCTTTGTAATAATTTAAAAATTTAAAAGAAAATTATTTCTTTACACCATAAACAAACATTGGATATTTTAACAGATAATATAAACAGAAGATAGTGTGTTAGATATTGCATTTTTATGAATAAAATATAAAAAAATTATTTCACAAATTTAATAAAAATGCATATAAAAAGTTAATATGAGCAGTAAGAAACAACGTTTTAATTCATATTTCATCAGTATTACAAATAATGTTAATGGTCATTGCGAAGTTGGAAAAAACGAATATACATGAAATTCGTTAATATCGCGATCACTATATCGCATGCATAAGATGATGAATAATAAATTAACAAAGAAGCATCACTGGATGCAGTGAACTCCCTGTATTAATAATACCAAAAGAATAAAAAATAAACAAAACCCTTGAAATTTGTTAATGTCGCGATGACTATATCGCATGTATGAACGCTTAGTACAAAAAAAAAAAAAACTTGATGTATACCGCATTTATGAGCACTTCACGCACAAGAAAAGCAAAGAAACCAGTAAAAAAAATCACTAAATGCAGCAACTTTGACAAATAAAAATATGAAAAATCTATTAGATTTAGGGGAAAAAATGGTTTTCGCCTGCGTTCTGTAACCCGGGAAGCCCGGGTTGGATTCCCTAGTTATTTATAATATAAACAGAGGATTCAAATAAATCACACGTCGGCTAGAATAATGTCAGAACTCACAAAAGTAAATTTTTGAGTTAATATCATATGTGACTGTTAATGGTTGAATTTATATTGATGCAGAGAGCCTTCTGTAGTACCAAATACTGTCAGTAGACAAGACACATCTCAAAGTGTGACTTTGTTACCCCCCCCCCACACACACACACACACACACACTCAACTAGCAGATTCTAGTGGGCCAAAATGAGTTCAAACTATTTTTACAGCATTCCTAGATTGCATAAGTACCTTTCCAACATTGTGCAGTCCTTAAAATGGATCTTTAGAATAGGCTCGTTAAGGATTCAAAGTTTTTAATTTTCCTTTTTTTCTTATACTGAAAAATTGGGATTTATGAGTTGTGACGTTATTGTAGCCGACGTAAAATTGTAATGTGATAATAATTTTTTCATGGGTGTACATAAGTGAATCATGTCAATAAATCGAATGGACATTAATACATTTTTCTCAAATAATTAACGCTTTGATAACTGTATAGTTACAAAAATATTTGATATTTACTGTTGGTTTTAACATTATTTTATTTCATTTATTATCCTGATTATAAGAAACCAATTTAAAATTCATTTTGTGGATCTAGAATTACTTGTATTGATTTTAAATTTATATACTTACAGACCATATCTTACAGACTAAACAGTATTTCTACAATTACTCTATTAAAGTAAACATACAAATAATTAAATTGCCTTATTCTATTTTCCTAAATATAAATCTTTATGTATATATTTTAATACAATTACATTTACGAATGTCACTTTATCAAATAAACAATTCATGTTTTCTGTTTATTTAATTAGTGATTAAAAAAAAAATATTTTAACTTAATTTGCGTTCCTTTATATTTAAAGCTTATTCTGAAATCATAGTAACTATTAAATTCCTGATAAAACTTTAAAAAGCTTAAATTATTTCCAACATATTACGAAAATATACATAGTACAAAATGGCAAATATTTTCTAATCTAAGCATATATAAAATAAACACAACCGAAAATATAGCATAACCTCTTCCGAGTTACCTATGATTCTGAAAATTATTCTTTATCTTTAGAAAAATGAAAAACTAATACATTTTTAATATTTAAAGAAACATCTTTAAAATCAAAGTTTTTGTTGCCATTCTTTTTTCGGAAACGTCCCCGAGTAGTTTGTATAGTGTATTAACCAGTTTTTGCAACGGGGAATAATGGGGTTTTTTTATACTGTTAATTCTCAAGTAAAAAAAAAATATGTTCAAGAAACGTTTTACAGACAAACATGATAAATTAACAGCAATAACATTAACAATAAAATCAATTTTGTTTTGTTACTTCTGCATGTATAAATTCAGTTACGTAGCTAAAAATGTTTAATAATTGATAGCATACTGATATTACGGTTTGAGAAAACTGATTATTATATTATTAAAACTATTCCTAAACATTGTCTGTAAAACATGTTTGTTGAACATGAAAATGTTTACACCAGCATTGATAGCGTCCAAAAAACTATGTTCCTGGTTGTGAAAACTGGTTAATATACTATAAAAATTATTCGGAAACATTTCCAAAGATCAGTGGCTACAAAACAAACTATTTTTATAAATGCTTCTTTAAATCTCGAACATAGGGTGAAATACCCAGTTATTGACACCTAACCAGTAACTTACAATTGAGCAAAAATCTAATTCAAATAAACATTTTGTTGTAAAATTCTAAAAAGTAATGTCATCTAGTGGTAAAAGAGACACTTATACTTATTTTGGAATCAATTTATATTCAATGAGGAAGTACCTTTTGAGAATACAAAAATTGCCATTTTCAAGCAACCATCTTATTTCTAAAATTAAGGAAGTGTTTTTCTAATCTGTTTGTAATGCAACCATCCTAAACATTTTTCTAAAACTTACAGTTGTAGAAATTAGTTTAAAGATGCATATGATATATTAGGGACATGATTTAGTTTTTATAGTTATTTAATTTAGATTAACGGGTGTTGTCAGTTATTGGTTCATAGAATTTCATTTAACCAATCTCTGACAAAAATGTTTATTATTGGTTACATTAAAGACATTTGAAATCTACTATTTGAGCTGCTTAAAAATGCATAATAATAAATTAAATTTATCTTGTAATAAACACCATTAAAATTTAAGTTGTTTTACCTCTGTCTGACAAAAAATGTCAGGTTCAGAAATGCCAGTTATTGGATACCTGCATTACTAATAATGCAGTACTAAATATTACTGCTATATACTCTTACTATATACTCTTCATTACTAATAATGCAGTACAGATTACTAAATACCACTTTTTATAATAAATATTAATGTATTTGGTTTTTATTTTAAAGATTAAAGTTTTTTAAAGCATTTTAATATTTTAAAATAAAGTGTTAGTCACTGGTTCACTTTGTTTCAGTTACTGGTGTTTCAAAATAGAGATGGTGTCAGTTACTGGAGTTTTGACCATATTTATCAATAAAATTAACTTTTAATAATAAAATAGATAATTTTTCAAAAATTTACCGATTTATATATATATATATATATATATATATATATATATATATATATATATATATATCTACTTTTCTTTGAAAAACAAAGATAAGTATAAAATGGATTTAAATTTTTGTAATAGTGATTTGTAAAAGAAAGAATCCTTAACGTGTCAGTTACTGGGAGTTTCACCGTATGCTGGTTTCTGACATTTCTAAATATAGATAAAGCTTTTCGAAATCATGGGTAAATCTCGTGAGATTATTGTATATTTTTGTACGTGGTTTTATTATATTTTCGAAGATTAAAAAAACGTTTGTCTTTTTATACATAGTATAGTACTTATTTCAAGCATGATTTAAACTTATGAAATAAAAATATTACATTTTATTTTTGATTAAAAAAAATAATCTTAAATTATTCATAAAGAATTAAAAGTCTTATATTCATTTTTATTGAATAGCGAGTTGCAGACAAAAACAAACCTATTATGCTAATTTTTAATTAAAAAAACTCATTGTATTCTATAGCAATACTAGCTGTTACCCGTGACGTCGTTCACGCAACATTAAAAGAAGAATAAATTCATTAATTAAGCAAAATATTTCACTCCCGATAATTAAAAACGTTAATAATTAGCTAACTAATTATCACATTTCATAGAAGACAATAAGGTATTTTTTGTTATAGGGACCTTGACATAACTCAGTCTTAAAAAAGTGAAATTTTGTGCCAAATAATCACGAAAATGAAATTGCAACCAATGCAAAAAGGAGGGCCAAATAAAATCGTGGAAATAGACGAATTAGGTAAAAACAAATGTCAATTTTATCTGATAAACAATTTTACTTTTAACGCTTTTGTGAAACGTTTTAACAGCCATCCTTCAAAAAAACATTAATTGGAAATAGTACATGCTTTTTCTTTAAATTCAATTCTGCCTCCTTGGTTTAATGTATAGCTAAAACAAATCTTGTTTTCTAAATGACAGTATGTTGACAGGCAATTTTTGTTCTCCAGAATAAATTGATTCATGAAGTTTGAATATGTGAAAATACATTTTTATTTTTCGGATAATTTACTGAAGTCAAGATTTTGTTTTCACCATCTATTCAAAGTGAAAATAAACTCTGTTTTTCAGTTTTAATGAGAAAATAGTACTGATCTGTTTTATTTCTCCTTTTTATACACAAATATGGAGTAATTTACTTTCCGTTTTTAGAGAAACTTCGTTAAAATTTACAAAAAAATATAAAATAAAAAATCTTGGCATCTAATTTAATTTTTTTAATTCTGAGAGTTTGTGTGACATAGTCGGATCAATGATGACCGGTATTAAATAAACCGCGTTGCGTTCAATAGTCTAGGAGTAGTTGCGAAATACAAACACACGGTCAGATTTTAATATAATAGATTTGTGTTCATTTTCCTTTTCTTAAAATAATGATGTGATTTTTAGCAGGAAACTCTCATCTGTATATAACGGATACTCATGCCTAATAATTAGTATAGATAAAAACATTTAAATTTTTCGTTATAAATAGGGCGTGAAACTCATCTACTTTCTATACTTACTTTCACACTCATTTTAAAACATATTGGAAAATTCCCGTTTTATTACTTTCTTCTATCTATAATAGAAGAAAGTATTGTAATCGAAATTTTTTTCGACTTCCGGTTTTTGACAGATTTACACATTTTCGGGGTCAGAGATTCCGAAAAACATGTTTTTACAAAATGTCTGTCTGTCCGTCTGTCCGTCCGTCCGTCTGTTCGTCTGTCCGTCTGTCCGTCTTCATTGTACCATCTAAAAGTGTATGAAGTTATGCTTCAAATTGAACCACATTTTTTTTCTAGGTTTTTGGCTATGGCAAGCAGGTTCTATCAGAATTTGGGGATATTTCGAAGAAAGGGGGCGCTGTGATCGATATTTTTGTTCTATTTTCACTATTGTACCATCTAAAAGTGTATGAATTTATGCTTCAAATTGAACCACATTTTTTTCTAGGTTTTTGGCTATGGCAAGCAAGTTCTATCAGAATTTGGGGATATTTCGACAAAAGGGGGTGCTGTGATCGATATTTTTGTTCCATTTTCACTATTGTATCATCGAAAAGTGTATAAAGTTATACTTCAAATTGAACCAAATTTTTTTCTATGTTTTTGGCTATGGCAAGCAGGTTCTATTAGAATTTGGGGATATTTCGACGAAAGGGGGCGCTGTGTTAGCCATTTAAAGATTTCAAATTCAAAAAATGTGCAAATTCAAAAAAATAAGAAATCCTAGAACTTTTTTATGTTAAATGTTCGGCCTTGATCCGGAGAATCCGGAGCAATTTTTGTTTTGCCTCTATCTTGAAAAATAGCTGAGATATAGCTGTTTGAAATTTTAGGGTGGCTGACATTTTCAAACAAGACAGAGGAATTTCATCCATAAACGGGTTTAATTTATGAGTTTTAGTTAACATGATTTCGGCAAATTTTCTTTCGTTGTTGTAACCATTCATCCTATTACATGCTTATCACTATATATTTATATTCGCCAACGTCGAATTCTCGCCAAACTTGGCGACAGTTGGCTGAATTTCACCAAATTTGGCGACCAACATAAGTTACCATAAATGAAGCCAACTTGGCTTTAGAGGACTAATTTGGCGATATCCTCATTCAAATTCAATGTTGACGAAA
The DNA here is from genome assembly GCA_963931845.1 of Maratus michaelseni. Classification (NCBI taxonomy): domain Eukaryota; kingdom Metazoa; phylum Arthropoda; class Arachnida; order Araneae; family Salticidae; genus Maratus; species Maratus michaelseni. Next base: position 105,691,901 of record OZ007590.1, on the reverse strand, counting down.
ACTGGGATTGAATCTTCTTTATTTATGTTCCACGCATTTGAGCTTCGTGTATTCAAGTAAAATTAGCTGAAATCGTAAAACCAAGGAGTAGGGAGGCTATCTGTTCCTGTCGGTTCAGGCCAGAAGGACTTTTCGTAGTTTAGTATACATCGGTTGTTCGCATCCCTGTAACCCGACGATTCACAAGCAGCTGACGTACAACAGAATGACGAAAAATATTGATTTTATTGGCGATGTGATAGCGAATTTTGAAGTATTAACATGACTGAGATAGAAGAAAGTTTTGGGATTGGCACATCCGACTAGTTTCAAATATGACGTCACTTTTTACCCAGAGAAATCCATTTTTAATGACATAATTCTTGTTAATTTTCTTTTACAGGCAATTAATTTCAATACTGGCATAGGGGAAATTATGTTACTTTAACGAGATAATATTAAATCTTATCAACAAAAATTGAACTATTAACATTCTTCATTTTTTTAGGTAATCGAGTTATTTCTTTTAGTTTTAAGATTGAAAATAACTATTTCTCGCTATCCATGACATCAGTTTTGACATGGATAATTTTGCAGAGCATATTATTGACATTTGCTAACCATTTTCTTTTGAAAGTTCCTTTTACTTTTTAAAAATTTAAATAAAAAATACGGTATAGTTATATTAGCCGTGTGCAGACGGTAAAACGCCAAGTATTTTTACCATACAAAAGAAAAAAAAGAAAAAGAAACTGAAGAAAAAACCCAAGATCATTTTATTTCACCAATCAAAGCATCAACATTTCACCAATCGCTTTATTTTCGATGTTTGACGTCATATTCGCCTGTTTCCTATGGTTACGCATATTGAAACCTTGTATTATTATCAAAAACTAAAAAAAGTACGTTTTACTTCTAATAATATTATTTCATCTTCTTTTTAATTCTTTAATTTTTTTATTTCATTTTCATTTTTCACGTGAAAATTTTTCAATTGAAACTAAATTGTTGAGTAGAAATTATTATTTCGGGTTTTGAATTAGTTTTGGCAACGATAAAGTATTAGCAACGGTAAAGTAAATTTAACCATTTTAAAATATTATACGAAAAAATGTCTATTTATTCTCTATGACAATAACGAAATTTTGAATTATTAAGAAAAATATTTGAATAAAATAAACAAAAACCAGGCTATGTTCATTCTAGGGCTATATGCAAGGGCTATATGCTGGCTTCAGCCTAACATTTGCACACAATCAGATTTATAATATTATTAGGATGGCCAGTTGTAAAACAAATATTTAAACTTATTTGATACTTATTTAACGTTATCTATAATCTATATTTTCTGGTATCTGTGCAATATTTTATCCATATTCGCGGTAATACTCCTTTGAGTTATATCACACAGTTACATGCATATGTAAAAGTATGTTTATGCTAGTAAATCTACCGGTCACAGGCCTTAACGTCAGCTCTACAAATTATTTTTCATTAATCTCACTAATTTTTAACATTATCTGCATAATATTTGATATCTTAAAATTAAATTTTTTAAAGTTATTTATACATTTATAAAAATATAAAATTTATCGAAAGTTCCAGAAATTTTAGAAGTATCGCATTAAACACAATGTTATACAATGATAGGATAAACTATTTACTACTGTATTTGTTCAGAATAACAATACATTACTTCAGGGGGGTTCTTCCCCCCCTGAACCCCCCGTTGTCGCTTTACTTTTATATTTTCAATTTCCAGTAATTGTGCTATTTCAGTTCTTGAGTATATGTCTGTAAAAATAGTAAAATTTGAGAAAAAAAAGCCAAATTTTCACAAATTTTAGGCTTTTGCGCTACCACCAGAAGTAAAATTTTATTTATTTTGTTTTTGCATTTTACTTAGCTACCCTAGACACAAGTCTTTTTCGGTATAGCGAATCAAAACAGAAAAAAGACCCGACCCACAATCCGGCCAACATTTACTGAGTGAATACAACTTGATTGCGTTAATTTAAGGATATTTTAAATGCTTTGCGCTACCTCAAATGAAGTAATTTTGCTTCTTTTTTTATTATAATGTATTTTTATATCTTTCTTTTAAAGATTTTTCACTATAGCAGTTTTTTTTCTTTTATATCTTTAAAAAAAGAAAGAAAACCATTGCTTTCCAATAAATTTATTTGAGCTGCTCTGCCGCTAAAATTAAAATGTAATTATTTTTTTTCCTTTTATTTTACTAAGCAACCCTAAAGCCAAGTTTTCCTCGGTATAGCGAATCGAAAAAAAAAAGTTTTTTTCGGCCCACCCTACGTCTTCATGCCTATTTTTACCGAAAAAAAATCTGTGTAAATAGGTATCATGCATTTATAAATACAAAACATTTAACTGTTTATTAAGCTGTTTCATTTCAATTTAAAATAATTTTTGTAGGATACTTTTAAATTTTTGTAGGATACTTTTATGCAAACATTATCTTCCTAAAACATTTTTTTAAAAAGAAGGGATATAATGATATTATTGTTAATATTTCTTGTTATTCTTTAATTTAATAGTTATTGTATTTTGAAACATTTACGATGAAGTAAAAAAATAAACTATTTTATAAATTAATAAAATGTCTAAGACAAACAAATGGAATAGAATTTAAATCAAAGGCAGTTATCAAATTTTATCATTTAATATATATATATATATATATATATATATATATATAAAATAATACAAACAAATATTCTTCGAAATTTAATATGTTAGAAGTCACTTTACATGACTTAACCTATAATCAGTTTTACAATTTTGCACATTTTTTTTATAATTGCCTTCAATGTAATCATATGTGTTAATGTTTAAGATATAATAATCAATATTTTTTACGGACTCACGTGAAATTAAGCAATATAATGAATTGACCATTTACTAAATATTTCACAACAGACTAATGTCATTTATTTTCTCGATGGGTATTAAAATCAACTTATTTCCAGACACATTTCTCAAGTTTTGAGATATGTCTCGGTATTATCAATACTTATAATACTTAATTAAAATTAATACTTAATATTAATACGTATACTACTTTGCTCATAACAGTAATTTAAGTTCTCTCCAGTGATGACCATTTTCCATTTATAAATTACGTACATAATTGCTACTAAGTTCGCAAAGAAACATCCATGCATTTGAAAATTATGATAAATCAAGAGAACGAATCAACTCTTCATTAGAAAATACCGAAACAAATGATATGCAAATGACATGGCTAAAAGTTATAAATATTAAAATTTCCTGCATATTTAAGTATGACATCCAAACCGTCTGTTTTAAATCATCTTGTGATGCCAACTAATCTATTTTGATTCACATTGATTAATGAGACATTAGTCAATTTATTTTGTGAAATTAGTAATTTTTGATAGTAATTTTTGTCAGGAGTCATGGATACATGCTATTATGGTGATCATATTCTACTATGACATTCTGTATTAACATATTTTCTAAATACTTTTTTAAATAAAATAAAAAAATAAAACATTGGTTTTATACTCTGAAAGTTTAAAGAGTAGGTAGATTATCGAGATTGAACTACTTACTTTTATTTTAAATATAAAAATACACCTTCTGAGAAATAGTTGGTAATAAATTGATAGTTTGCAAATTTTTATATTAAATTTTAATATCTTTTAATTTAAATTGTAACACAAAAAATCGCAATTTTGCTATTTTCAAAGTCAATCGCCCCCTTAAATAATGACCAAATTCGTTTATAATTCATGTGCAAAGGTTTTTTATTCATCTTGGCAACGTATTTTAACATATAAACATGTAGCAGCGTGGACACATATATATCAAACATATGATAAGTAAAATTCAATTTAAAGGTATAAAGAAATCTGCCTAAGATTGCTAAGAAAGATTGATCCTTCTCGCATGTATTACCAGTAAGTAGCAAAGCATAAAATGAGATTTCTTTAGAGACAATGCTTAAAAAAAATGGAATGAATATTAGTTCTACACCGTACATCCCTGAACTGACAATTCTTCATGAAGGAAAAATGTGCCTGTTAAATAATATTGGTCTATATTTTCGGACTCCAATTCCGTGTTAATTGGAGCCCACGGAAACTTTGAGAAAAAGTGTTTTGTTATATGCAACTGTATCGTGCAAGGCTGAGCATAAGAGTGAGAACTTAACTACTTTTAACTAAGTGAATCCGAAACGTCTCAGATAGAAGTCACATAAATGTTTAATACACTGTTATCGAATGTTGCCTACATGATCACATACTAGGAATGGACAACTCATCTTTATCCTTGGTAAAAAAAATATGAAAGACACGTCAAAACCTTTTTGGAAATTTATCAGACAAAACAATAACTTTCACTTTTTTTTTTTTTTTGTAAAATTTCTAACAAACTCTGGTCAGCTAATATGTTTATTGTTTAATGACAGGAACTTTTCCGTCATTTACAAAAAACAATGATTTTTTTATATAGAGAGAACAAGTGTTAGTAACTAAGTTCTATCCAAAAATAACTTCTTTAAATTCAGTCTAGAATTTCTTCAGCATTCTTGTAAACGATTCTGTAGAAAATCTCTTTATTTTAAAACATTTAAAAGATACATTCATTTTAAACTGAAATAATGTTACATGAATTAATTTTACTTCCATTAAATTTAAACATTTAATTTTCGATCTTACCAAGACAGGAGCTGTGTTCAGGTGGAAATCTTCTCAACAATAAAATCCAAACGTAATATTGCTTTTTAAGGAGTCGATCACTGCTGATACGCCAAAGTACACCAATTTATTCACGGTAAAATATGTAAATATCGCCAAGTTAACCTTATCTAATACAACTTTTTACGCCATTTTCCTCATAAGTCTGATTCCATATGAAGATGTTAGAGTTCGATACAAGAAATTCACGCGTATTTCTAAGATTAGATTTAAAAACAAATTTTCACATTTATTTACAGATATTTGCATTGAGCAAATATCCATCCTTACATGCTTTTAGGGTTTCGTTCATCTCACGAAACCCTATTCATCCCGCTACGTTGTCGGAACGTCAAAACCCAGGTTCTCAGAAACTATATAACTTACAGATTAGAAATTGTGTGTATTTATAGCTGAATAGCTACTATGAAGCTGAAAATAATGAAATTTAAAACGATTATATTATTTTAATATAGAGAAATAAAAAACCAAAAATCTAACAGCCTTTTTCCTATTAAATTTAAACATTTTTCGTTATAACTGTTGCCAACAATTAAAAATCCAAAGTAAAATTCCTTCTACAATAATTAATTTTCTATTGAAAGAATCCTACGTGAAAAATGAAAATGAAATAAAAAGTTTCACCAATTGAAAAAGAACTTAATATGACGTCATATTGGTAATAAAACAGAAAATTTCAAACTTTTCTCAGTAATACAAGGAGTATGAGTATGTGTAAGTACAGAAAGTTGGTTAACATGATATCATTAGAGAATTAAAAAGAAAATTAATCTGACGTCATATTGGAAGTTTAACGGACGTTTTCAAATGTTTGCGAATGATACAAAGAGAGTATCAATAGGAGTAATAGAGAAAGCAAGTAGATATGACGTCACTAAGTTTATATAACGTCATATGTGTTTGAGTAATAGTAAATATATAAGTTTGAGAAACGTATTGAATCATGATAAAAGCCCGATTATGGTAATATTGGCATATTTTAACATTTTGAAGGTCTCTATACAACATGTTTAATTTTGAAATTGATTTTTCTTTTAATATCGCATTTAGTCCAAATGACAGATATTATTATGACAGAGTATAATAGCGGGCTTCGTCCGCTATCGGACCGGTTCCGAATTTCGAAAAAAAAACAGAAAAATAGACCGGTAAATTTTTACTTTATAAAAAACATTACTTTTTTTTTTTTTTTTTTTTTTTTGAAAATGAAATTTATTTGGATTTATTAAAGCAAGAATAAAGTGTTTTGAAAGTAATATTAAACGAAACCCTTTGTGCGATCTTCGATCACACTTACCCACTTTCTGTTTTAATCTATTTCGAATGCCATTTGCCTTTTAACCCTTATACGCAATTGAAAATTCCATTAACATCCAGAAAAGCATTCTACTTTCGTACAAACGCATCTCGAAAACCTCTTTTGAATATAATAGATTTAATACACTTAATAGAGCGAATAGAAACCCTTCTCGAAAACCTTATTACTACTACGTAAAAAAGCTTTTCATTTTGTTCAAAGAATTTTCCTGTATAACAGTTATAGTTTCAAAATTATAGCCTCTATATAATATAGTTAATTTTTTTTTCAAATATACTATATATTTCCAGTATTTATATATTCCATTTATTTAAATTCTTGCACCTACTGTTTATTTTACCATTATAAGCATTTTGTGAGATTAAATTTATTTTCATTAAATTTATAGGCATGCAAACAAAGAGATTTTTGAAATTTAAGAATTATTTTGATAAGTATATTTTACTAGCATGAACGCCAACGATAAAATATATGTAACTATCTTGAAACTTATGAAATGTCAACGAATTATGTATGGATACTGAAAATGAAACAGTTAAAACGTCTAAGATATTAGGAAAATAAGTAAAATTATTTAATTTACGAGTAGATAAACATTGTTTTTAGAAACGCATTTTTCATGCAAAGCTTTTCGCATATATTTAAATATGGTACTTCAAATTAAATTTAGGATCTTAAAAGAGTTTTAATAAAATATCTGAAGAATAATGAACATTAGAGTAAGATAACGCTTACAAATTTTCCTATAGTGGAAGCTTAGACGAATGTTATATTACAATATTGCTATCTAGTTTTATCATTTAATTAGATATTTTGAAGTTATCATACAGCCATAGTGTGAATAGATTTTATTTTTAAAACGGGCAGTATTTTATATAGTAAATTTTGATATCATGAAATGTAAATTAATTTTGTAAATAAGGTTTTGCACATTAAAATGGATACAGATTTAAATAATACTGTTATGAAAATCATTTTAGAGAAAAAGTAAATTAATATATATATATAACATATGGATTATGTTATGCTTGTGAAATTAATGTATTTCGACAATCCTCTGAGCCCAAGTTTATCTTCTGGTAGATAATTTACAAGTAGTCATTTTTTTCTTCAGTACACGCAGACAATTCCTAGTATACATGCATGAACTGGTTTTAAAAAACATATTACAGCGTATACATTTTCTTAAAATATTTATATGATCATTTATGCAATTTGCTTGCTTTCATATTGACTTAATTTTATAAGATAAAATTTATTTCCGATACAGTATTTATAATCACGCAAATGAAAAAATTAAATGTTCCTACTTTTTGGAAATTATCTCAAAATATAAATTTGGTTTACTTGGAAATTACTTGATCTTCGACAATAAAATAGATTTGACTGTTTTATAATTTATGAATTATGAACGTATTATGTATGGATTCCCAGAACGAAGCATTTAAAATGTGCCAGATATCAAGAATAAAGTAAAATTTATTCAAATTATCAGAAAGATAAACATTTACTTTATAATTTTTTTTAATAAGAGAGATTTGCGTATATTTATCATACTATGTGATCTACAGAACTGGATGAAATCAGTCTTCACTAAGGTGTAAATTTCGAGTCAAACTTTTTCATAATGTTTTCGGAAAAATTTTACGATTTCAAGATTTTGAAACGTTTTGTATGCTTTACAAAGCAGATAAGTGCAACTGTAACGCAACCACATATGAAGTTCATTAGATGACTATTTAAAAATATATTTAATGATGGCAGGGGAGTGAGAAAAGGAATTATCCTATTCTCATATTGCACGAAAAAACTATTTTAAATTAATTCACACTATATAATATTATGTAATTAGAGTAAATAAATTTACACAGAGGAGAAATGAAAAAAAAGATTTGAGTTTAATACATTCTTTTAATTTCTATAGTAGATAAAAGAAACAGGTCCAACACCACAAATTTTAGTTGACAAAAAAATTAATTAAATGCAAATAAAAAAAACAAAAATGTTACTGAATAAATTTATTGGTTTAAAATATGCTGATATAAGATGACTTAACTTCACTCCAGTGGCGAAATAACCATAAGATGAAGATACACGGGGCCGACAACCATAAGATTGGGATTTTTGTACAAATACCCAGATAAAATCTATTCGGCTCCCCTATCAGAAATGTAACTTTGTATGATATCCGATACAAAGTTTTAATGTTACGTACAGGGTGATTATAAAAAAAACTATCGCGATATATGAGCCCCTAACTGTCATACCGTTCACAGAAACTGAATGAAATTCTTGCCTAAAGTATTTTGAGGTATGCGCTCAAGAATAATGTGAAAAACAACAGTTAAATTCTAAGAGTTACGGTTACAGTGACAAAATTTCGAAAATTTCAAATGGCAACACCTACTTTTTTTATTGGAATGTGATCTTCATAGTGAAAAACCATAAAAAGCGTTGGAACGGTACCTGTAGCACGAAAATCGCCGGCGCTAGACAGACTAAGAATAATAGTGAAAACAACCAATAAGGAAGCTGAGAAGCAACAGAAAACAAAACATTTTATAGTGTTTCATACATTTCCCATTTCACACACGCCGACATTTTACATGCGGCAGATGGTGGATAGCACTGAACAATAAAATGTTTTAATTTCTGTTGCTTCTCTGTCTTTTATTGGTTGTTTTCACTTTTCATCTTAGTCTGCCTAGCGCCGGCGATTTTCGTGCTACAGGTACCGTTCCAACGCTTTTTATGGTTTTTCACAATGAAGATCACATTTCAATAAAAAAAAGTAGGTATTGCCATTTGACATTTTCGAAATTTTGTCACTGTAACCGTAACTGTTAGAATTTAACTGTTGTTTTTCACATGATGCTTGAGAGCATACCTCAAAATACTTTAGGCCAGAATTTCATTCAGTTTCTGCGAACGGTATGACAGTTAGGGGCTCATATATCGGGATAGTTTTTTATAATCACCCTGTACATTAAAATAGATTCAATATCACTTTCTGATATTTAATAAGAAGATGACACGGAAGTGAGAACTAAAATAAAATACCCATCTTGAAGACATATATTATAAATATCAACAAGCGAAAGTAATTTTGAACTTACCGCGTACATGGGATTTCTTGGTGGAAACAAGCAGTAGTAACACACACCTTTGGGTGTGCTGAAAAATGCATTCCTTCTGCTTGCCTTCAAGTTGAAAATATAGAGGTATATTGAGAACAAAAATGTACGACACACATATTAAAGACCATATTATCTTTCTAAAATTATATTATGGTAGCACGTAGCCCCATACTAAAGACAAAGCATTTAAAGAAACAATTGCTGGACTATAATACAGGGTAGGATAAAATTATATACCAAAGTAGCACAGTCAGGGTTTGGGAAAACAACAGGAGAGAAATTTAGGTATTCGAACGCTTTTGTCATTCTGAAAAGGGATTGACACTCGCATGTTTTTGATTGGGAAATAGTAAATACTATTTGTTTTCCGTTTTACAAAAAAAAAAAAAAAAAAACTTTGTATGTAATAGTTGGGGAATAATATAGAAAATATAATTTATTTTTTATAATTTATAAAAAAAATCATTTAAAAAGTTTCTTTGCTGTGAGCGATTTGTAATTACACTACTCTCAAAATAAAAAAATACAAACTAAAAAAAAAAAAAAAATAAAAATAAAAATATACTTCTTAAAGTTTTTAATGATAAGTCAAATTTTGCAGAGAAAATTACACTGAGAATTTAACACTAAAAACCACTCAAATAATTTAAGAATTTAAGCTTAATTGACAGAAATTATTTACATTAATTAGAATATTTTAATTACACAGGAGTATTTTAAGTCTTGTTCCAATATTAAATTAATTAATGAGATTTTGATATCGCTATAGCCAGTTTATAAAATTAAACAATTTTTTTTTTCATAATTTCTCGTGAGTTTGTTTTTATTATTTTCTTTAAAAAAAAGGAAAGCGAGTGTCACACTTTTTACAAAAATGATATTTAATTGGTTGGATTCGTTTTTAAAATTGGAATTTGAGCACGAATATAACTCATTTTTTAGAAGGTAAATTTGACTTCGAATTAGTTCATCCATTTTGGTGATTTTGCGCTTTAATGTTTGTATTATATACATTAAACTCGATTAAGTTTTTCCAAATAAAATATTTTCACTCTTCGTTGTAGAAAAAATTACCATTAATCATCAATAATGAAAAAAAAATGTAACTTAAATATCTCTTTAAAAAACTCTTTGTATTAGTCACGGACTTGCTTAATTACTTTTAACATAATAGTGTCCGGGTGTCAAACTTCTCCAATGCTTTTTTTTTTCTTTTTTGATATTACAAAATTAAATAAGTTAAGTAAAGTAAACCTCATATTTTTACGATGATTACATTAGCAGATATAACAATTTTTATGTTGTACTATAAGACTTTCCCCGCCCGTAACTAGATGGGGGGAGGGGAATCTATTGTGTAATGTGTGCGATAAGCCATGATAATAAAGGCTCAAATCATTTTAAGCAAACAAGAAACATAAAAAAAAATACATATTATTATTTAATTTTATTCAAATTAATTATTCTTGAAATTTTAATTAAGTTTTATAGATTCATTGCAAACGAATGACTTATATTCACTTATATGTTATTATTCTTTAAAATGAATGTGATAGATTAATCAGTTTAAATCTGAACAAAAAAATTCTGTTTTAAAGCTTAGAAAGAAACTTGAGTATTTTTAGCATTGTATCCAATTTTAGAAGCCACGAGGCCCGACTGACAATCTATCTTTCTTTTTATATTGAAAATTTCCCTCTCCAATACATTCTAATCCGTGAAATGCTAGCTGGCTGGAGTGGAATAGAATAGCGCTTTCCGTGCATGAGATAGAAAATGCCTTTTAAACTTGGTTCTTCCATTAAAAGTACGGAGAAGAGGAGAACCATTCCTTGTCGCTCACATGTAGTGATGTGGAAGAGAAAAATTCCGGTTGTGATCATCTCTTATGTCAATTTTTGAAACAAAAAACTCCAGATAAAATAACTTGGTTGCCAGAAAATATAACATGGCGCCTGGGGCAACCTAGCGACCGCATTTGTCAAACCCTGTCAATATACCTATGATATATAGTCTTGAACCTGTCACAAATTCCATAAGGCCTTATAATATACTAGCTGTTACCCGTGACTTCGTTCACGTAACATTAAAAAAATAATAAATGCATTAATTTAGTAAAGCATTTCATTCGATAATTAAAAACATATATAATTAACCAAATCTTTATCACATTTTATAGGAGGCAATACGGTATTTCTTTGCTATAAATAAAATATGGTACCTTTATGTTAGCAGTGTGCAGACGATAAACCGCCAAGTATTATTCCTATCACCATCATTCCTATTGAATTCGTATTAAAATATAAATCTTTCACTCATTTAATTTAAAACACAGAACTTTAATTTAAAACACAGAACTTTAATTTACAACACATACATTTAAAATACATATATTACATACATTTAAAATAATTCATTTCATGTGAAATAGAAAAAGAAAAGAAAAAGAGAAATTAATCACATATAATCTGATAGTTAAAACTTAAATTAAAAATATGGTACCTTTATGTTAGCCGTGTGCAGACGATAAACCGCCAAGTATTATTACGATCACCATCATTCGTATTGAATTCGTATTAAAATATAAATCTTTCACTCATTTCATTTAAAACACAAAACTTTAATTTATGACACATGCATTTAAAATAATTCATTTCATCTGAAATAGAAAAAGAACAAAAATAGAGAAATTAATCACAAATAATTTGATAGCCCAAGATCATTTTATTTCAACATCAAAGCGAATCTGTTTTCTTTTCGATATATGACATCACATTCGCTTGCTTTCCACACTTACTCGTATTTATGCACCTCGTATAATTATCAAATATTTGAAAAATGAAGTTTTATTTCTAATATGACGTAATTTCATATTCTGTTTCTTAAATAATAAATTTTATTTTTATTTTTCACGCGGACATTTTTCATTTGAAAATAAATTGTTGAGTAAAAATTATTATTCCAGGTTTTGAATTACTTTTGGCAACGGTGAAGTAAACAAACAACTTTTAGCAACGGTAAAGTAAATTTAACCATTTTAAAATTTTATACGAAAAAATGACCATTTATTCTTTATGAAAAGAATGAAATTTTGAATTATTAAGAAAAATATTTGAATAAAATAAAAAAAATCCAGCCTATGTTCATTGCCGGGTTATAATCCACCTATATGCAAAGGTACAGGGCCATTAAATTCTCCATTTTGATACTGGTTTCAGCCTAACATTTACACACAATCAGATATATAATATTATTAGGATTGTAAATCAATAACGCATGTTATTTGTTTTTCAATTCTTACTATTAGCTCACACTCTCTATATATTTATACATCTTGTTCAAATTTTCAATCGTTGATAAAATATTTCCTATTCATCCACTCAAGTTCAAATATATTTTTTTTAACTTGTAGTGGATGACACTCGATTTTAATACAGTTTTTTCAAATATCAATTCATTAATTAAATTTAATTAATTATAGTTTTAAATGGGAGAAAAAAATTCCTCCCATTGTTTTCATAAATGAAATGAAAGATTTTCCTCTAATTAGTGATGCCACAAAAATAAAATGCCACAACGATGATTATAAAAAAATGTTCAATAAAGATAACGTGGGACATTAATGCTGGACGGGTTTATTTTATATATTTATGATTAAAAAGTAGGAATTGACTTTAAAAAATGTTTTATATTACTTGTTTATATTTAAATAGCTGACTAATGCTGCAATACACACACACATATATAGAGAGAGAGATCGATAGATAGATAGAAATATACATTTAATCTGCAACAGAATTATAAAAAAATACTATGTTTAAACTTGGAATTTATTTGGGATCTACAAATATTTGAAATACACAATTGATTCGATGCTATTCGTTACGAATAATAAAAAAAAACGAAGGAACGAATATTAAATTCAAAAATGGATGTTAAATATCAAAGGTAACCGACCGAGTTCTCAAATTATTCCAAATCAATAATAAATACTATTTTTAAGTGCATTGAATTTAATTAATTTAAACAGTTTAAATATTTAGTTTAAAAAATGTGACTCAAATTCACAGTTATGTGAAAGAATCCATTCAGAGTGAAAAATACCACATGTAAAAATATTTTCTAGAGGAAAATATAAAAGTATTCTTTGATGATTTTTAACACTTTGTAACATAATTCAAAAGTGTTTATGAATTCGGTTTGTCTGTCTGTCTGTACGTCTGTCCGTGTTCCAACTCTCGTAAATATACTCGGATAGCCATGTAGTTTTTATATGTTATTGTGTCTTATTACAGAATGCTTGATATTGAAAATGAAGTGTCTAGCATTCGCAGTTCGTTTACAGGGACAAATAAAAGAATTGCGTTACATTATGGTCTCTGGGATAAAATCGTTTGTGATGCATTTTAATGATGCCATAGTACTTCAAATATAAAGGGCATTGTTATACATTACTGGGTTAGAATATAAGAAGCTCTGTAAGGAGTATAGGATAAGTAGCATTTATATTTTGTTTAGAGGGAGGCACAAAATAATTCTATTACATTATGATGTATGGGAAAAAAACTTTCGCGATGCATTTTAATGACTTATAATACTTCAAACATAATGAAATTAAAAAGTGCATTTCAAAATATTTTCTACAGATGATGAAATGTGTATAGCATGTATCCTTCCTTTACAGAGACGCACAAAAGAATTTGGTTACAGGATGGACTCTGATCGATTTCATTGTATGAAAAAAAAAATAATTTCTTAATAGTATTGGGAACTGTTTCATAATCTATGCACGATACTTGGTATTTTAGTTCTTATTAAAATTTGAATTGCTCCGTAATAATAATTTTGTCATATACCATTATAATCATATGCATAATATAAAACAAGGGGCCCTAACAATGTATTTCTGTATGTTCGGGACAATCTCAAAAACTACCCAAAGATTTTTTTCCAGTTTTCATCATTGGATAGAAAAAATTCCCGTACTCATTATGATGTATAACATACCGAAATAACCATCTATATATTTTAAACGAAAAGTGCATTTTGTTAAATTTTCCACACGAATATCGTCTCTTTGTACTTACGCCAATGTTTTTTGAAGTCTTCTCCCCTCAAGAAGGGGAAACCTGATGGATTAACCCTCACCTGTTTAGCCTAGGAGGATTGAAAAGTGTTGATTGCAAACGAATGGAGTCACCATTGCATTGAAAACATAGACCTTCTAATAAAATTTTACTCTGAGATTGATAGCTAAAGCTTTTTTTTTTAAGAACTGATGTTTCCACTACTAAATATTCCTATTTTTTCGCAAAATTTTGGATACAGATATATATTTATAACTTATAACAGAATGAAATATCAGAGAGTTCGAAAGATGAGAACAATTTTTTTTATTGCTATGTTAAAGGAGCCGACGAAAAGCAAACAAAAAAGCAAGAAGAAAACATTTCTTTTACAACTAGATAACAATATTTTTTCACGAAATTTTTACACGGGCTGTAAAACCGTTTTATTTATTACCAATTAAGATATCAAAGAGTTCGGACAAAATTAACTTTTATTTTAAAACTATGAAACGACCCTACGTTAACAAGAAAATGAGCGCTTTTATCACTAAATATTAATAATTTTTCGCGAATAATTTTTCATTTTCAAATGTAATTTCATACAAAATTTTAAAGAGAGCTTAGATACAGTTATAATTATAACCGACTGGAATGTAAGATAGTTAGGAAGATGACAACCATTTTTTATTGCCTTGTTAAAGGAGCCAACGCGAAAACAAACCAACAAAAAAGCGAGATTGAAACATTTCTTTTACAACTAGATAACAATATTTTTTCACGAAATTTTTACGCGGACTGTAAAACCGTTTTATTTATCGCCAATAAAAATTTCAAAGAGTTGGGACAGAACTTTTTATTTTAAAACTATGAAACGACCATACGTAAAAAAAAAACAAGAAAATGCGTGGTTTTATCATTACATATCAATATTTTTCCGCGAATTTTTCATTTTAAAATATAATTTCATACAAATCCGATTAAAGATATAAAATAATAATAACTTGATGTTTCTTTTTAAATTTATTATCACGGGCCCGGGCAACGCCGGGCGGCGTCAACAAGTGATTTTCTTTATCGTAAAAGGTATTTTATTGTTATTTTGGACGAAATTATTGCCATTGATCATTTTTGGAGACCATTTTCGTAGGTTAAATGATTGAAACAACTATATCAGTTAGAAAATAATACAAACATCTCGAAAGATAAAACAAAAACTGTTACTGATTTTATTTAAAATCAAAAAAGAAAAAAAAAAGAAGAAAGGGAAATGTAAACCGTTCTAATGAGAGATAATATTATAAAACAGAAAAATTTAAATTAAACATGAAAGAAATATTTGTAATGCTCCAAATAATTTCTGCGTAAAATATTACAATTGAAACAATATTTGCCGATTTATCTTTTGTGGCAGGTTAAGAAAAATGCATGTGAAAGTTTGATTAGATAAAATCTGACTGACAGTTTTGTTTTAGATGTTTTCCTTTTTTTAAATTTTCTTTTTATTCATATCTAACTCCTCCACCATGTTACTTACAGGCGAAACTAGCAGATGTAGTTGTAAAAATGACTGTTTATATGAGTTATATATTATTTGTTTATTTACCATTTTGATTTTATCTTTGTCGCCAAACAACGTACATAAGTATGACATCATCGTGAGCGATGTTTGCAATAATGGTGTTTTTTAAGTATATGAGAGCCTTTTTGGGGTAAATATTTGTATTCAAATCTACTTGGTATAAATATCATTTAACATTATAAAAATGGAGTCAAAGATTTAAAATTTAGTGTAAATGTCTACCACATGCATACAAATTGTAAAATAATTTATTTTCAGACAAATATTTTGTTCAATAACAATAAATCAATAAGAATTTTAAATCATAGTCAGTTTTTGAGTGAAAAAAGTATTTCGTATCTCTATAATGCAACAATTAATTGTAATAAGGTTCTTAAAACTGAATTATTTATATAATTTTGGCGTATTTTAGACGACCTGAACTTTACTGGTGAATTGGTATTGATGTTTTGATTATTTTAACTGTTGTTTACAATGATAAATGTTTTTGTACAATACGTTAATTTTCAATTCTTTTGAGAAGTGGTTCTCAAATATTTATTCCTCACGCATCCATTGAACAATTCCATGTACTTAGCATATACCATATACCATATTTATTATTTATTTTTACTTGTTAAAGCCATGCATAGAAACATAGACAGGATGAAAACAACACATGACTTCAATTAAATATGCTTTTATTTTACATTTAATATAAGATTAACAGGTAACAAGTTTATTAATATGATGGGAGCAGTTGTTTGCACGTTCATATCTGTTTAATTTTTTATGTTAGTTTCCCTAGATAATAGTCACAAATCATCGTCAAAGTCTAACTTGTTGACTTGTTTAGTTTTTAAAACAGTCAATGAGATGAAAAATCTTTTTTCTTACACTTTTAGCTGTAGCATGTGGTATGTTGTTTATAGACACAGACTCGCCGCGTTCCATTAGAAATCTATTTTTTTTTATTATATGAATTTTCTTTACTTTTCCTTTTCTGAAGAAAGAGTGTTTGAGTAATTGTTTTCATTTCCTTTTTGGTAAAATGTGTAAGCGGGTACCGAAAATCACAAATAAGTACATAAAAAAAATAAAATAAAAATTCCATATCACCTGTCTGGTATGAGTTTTTACGCGCTAAAAATAAAATGGAATACTGTATAATTCCATTTTAACCAGACAAATATGAACTTTTTACAATTATTTAATTATAGAGAAATAGGTATCTCCACGAAAAAAAAAAATACTACAACAAATACTACATTTCTTTAATTACGATAATTTTTCACAATAACTTTCACAATGACGATTTCCAAAATAGCTGAAAAGTTTCATATCATAAATTTAACATATATTTAACAAATCTACAAATCTACAGGTTTGTCTACAACTGTTCGGTTTAACCGACTTTTCGGTTTAACAGGACACTTCTTCACTCAGTCGGAAAATTACATCTCGTATAGTTAGGTGCATATGAATTCGGTTTGTTTGTCTATCTTGCCGTCTCTCCGTACTGTACTTCCGTAAATATACTCGGATAGCCGTGTAATTTTTGTATGCTATTGAGGTATCTGAAAGAAGGTTTAGTATTGAACATGAATGTATAGGGTGTCACAAATAATATCCGTTACATTATAGTCTATGGTGAAAAAATCGTCTGCGGTTCCTTCTATTGATGTTACAGTGTTTCAAATATAATGAGATTGATATGCATCACTGACGTGGGAGACAACATGTTTTTTCAATAGTTCGTTTACAGGGATGCACAAAATAATTTGAATGCATTATGATCGATGGGTAAATTTGTTTTCTATGCATTTCAATGATATTATGATGTTTGAAACATAATGAAATTTAAAATTCTTAGTAAGTATCATGTTCTTTGTAGATTATGGAATGCGTAACATTTATCGTTCATTTACAAAGAGGCACACAAGGATTCTACTACAAGGCTGACTTTGTTGGTAGTGCGTTTTCCGCTATAATATGCATTTTCAATGTTATCTAATTTTAATGTATTACGTGGTATGTATAAATTCTATAGCTCATACACTCTAAAAAAAATCCGTGAAAATACAAGAGATTTTCCGTAAAATTTCACGGAGAAGTTTCAATTTTCCAAAACAACAGTATAATTTCCGTAAATAACTTTAGTTCCGTAAAGGAGATTTCAAATCCTTAAATATGCAGAAAGTTTACCGTTAATTTAATGTATTTTGTCCGTATTTCTTTCAAAACAGTACAATGTCCGTATTTCTTCCAAAACACTGCAATTTCCATAAATAACTTTTAGAGGTTTGCGTGCAGAAATCGCCTTTTTTGAAATGGGAATTAAGATTGTTGTATTTACTACAGTTCTTCAAAGATCCAGGCCTGACCCGGCTCGACATGCTGGCCCATTCTAACCGGGGCCGTGTCTGGACAGTAATTTTTTGTGAAAATAATAGTAATATTTATATATTTTTAATAAATACTTAGAAATTGATTTTGTTTTTATAAGTTACAGAATTTTTTTTAATCTGTTTTTTTTTTTATTATTGATAGTGTTTCAAAATTAGAACATTTTTTTCACTATTTTTTTAAATTTTATTTTAACTTTTCTAACGTGAGGCAATATTGGGTTATTTAAAGGTTTCATAACACAATATCTCTGCAAGTTATCACTAGGTAAATTGTATTAAACTAAACTGATTTGGCTTATAAATTTATGAATTAAACTAAAATTTATTATTTTATAAATTATAATTTTACAGCGTTTATAATTTTTTCCTTAAATTTATAAAAAAAGTTAATATTTTTTCTTTACTTTTATAAAAATGAAGTTTATAATTTTATTAACTTTATAATTTATTTCTTTAGCTTATAATTTTATAAATTAAACTAAATTAATTTAAACTAAATCAAAAGTAAGTCCAAATTTAAATCTTACCTATCACAAGATCATTAATTTCGAAATTGTCTTTAAGAATCAATTTTTTGTTTTAATATTATTAAAACTATTCAGTTTGACAGAACCGTACACAAAAGTTCTCAGCATAGCTCAAATATAATAATTTAATTTAAATAAATTTAATTAAATAATGTTTATTTACGTAAGTTTTTTTAAAATAAGAGATAACGAAAGGTTATTTTAATAGCATGTAATAAATACGTCTCCTTCAGCTAATTATTATTTTTTATTGGAATTGATAAATAGATCATCAGACAAATAATTTTAAAAAGTATATGTTCAAAAAAAGAAAATGTTGTACCATTACAAAAGGATGCAATCATACAATGACTCTTAATACAATGTCTCTTAATACAATGTTTTACGCATATGATACAATTTATCTGTTATAAAGCATCAAATAATAAACAAAATACTGAAAAATATGAAAAGAAAATATTGAAAAATATGAAAAGAAAATATTAAAAACATTGGTACTGAAAAAAAAATCCATGGCACCTCCAGTTTTTGCATCATAAAAAACGGCTGCAATAAGTAGCAATGCTAGAAAGAGTCGAACATCTAATAATGGCGTAGGGGTCAGAACCTCCGGTTTAGTAAGCGAAAGTTTGCGGGTTCGAATCTCACCGAGTGAAGGGTTGGTTATTTACACAAAAATCACTAAGAAATGAGAAAAAAAAGAGCAGTATGTCCTTTACAAGGTTGTTCTGGAGAAGATTTTTTTTTTTAACATTATAAAAATTTCTAAAAAATACGTAAGATATCTGTTATAAAACGGAAATTTAAAACGGATATTTCAGAAATCACGGAAAATTTCTTGGAATTTGCGGATTTTTTTTTCAGTTAAAAAACGGAAATAGTACTGGCGTCTCGATTGCCAGTACAATTTCCGTTTTTTGCAGGAATTTTTTTTTACAGTGTATGCAAGGCTGCACAAAAAATTTCTCAGACATTAAAGGATACGTTGAGCGATTGGTGAAAATGTATTTTTACTCAATATGTGTTTCTTAAATTGCTTATATAGGTATCTGCTTTCATTGTAGGTATTCTTATTAATGTTCTGTTAATGGTGGAAAATGTTTTCGCAATCAATGTTTGATGCATGATTTTTCGTTTTTGTTGTTCGTTCAATGGAGTTATAACAAAAATTATTACTGTCAACAGCATAGTCATTGACCAGTATACTTTTTGTGAAAAATGTTTGAAAAGTAAGAGACATGTTAGTATTTAATTCATTTTTATCCTTTTAAAGAGTTCGAAATCCATGATTTTTTTTTTTTTTTTTGTAATGAATATATTGTTAAATCCTCTTACACTAGCTGTTTTTAAAAAATATTTATAATTCCCTTTTCATTTTCTTTTAAATTTTGGTCAACTTGACAAACTACGTTTAAAAAATTATTCTTTTCTAATAACGTATTGCAAATGTGATAACTATTTCAGCAAAAACAAAGTGTTAAAAAATGTGACGATGTAATTGATACAGTTTGAATGAATACGACATAATATATGGAACACAAAATTGAAGAAAGGTGTCGTGTATTATTTAGCATTGTATTCGTTGCATATATATATATATATACATATATATTTTAACCACTTAAAAAATATAATGAGAAAAACATGACAATTGTGCTTCACATCATTCGTAAGCTTCGTTTCAAAATTGAAAATGTTTCGCTATATTTACAAAATATTTACTAAATGTAATGATTGAGACGAATTATATGCCTGTTTTACTTTGTATATTTTGCGGAATTTCATTATACATTTTATTTGAGGAGTAAAGAGTTGTTATAGTATGATACTCAAGCTGTAACTTACATAGCTTAAAGCTTATTTTAGTTGATATTCATTGATCAACGTATATAACAAAAAAATTACGTGAAAACAGAAATCTAAAATTGAAAGAAGTCGATTTCAAAAGATTCATTCCCAGCTTTCGTCAATACTGAGTTTGAATGAGAATTTCACCAAATTTGTTAGCTATATTGAAGTTAGTTTATTTATAACAATTTATTTTTTATAATAATCAAATTTTAATTGCTAAATAGGCGCCTATTAAGCAATTAAAATTTGATTATTATGAATGCAAGGCGTTCGAAATTTTCTATGGAAAATTTTCCTAAGTATTAAATTTATTTTTGTCGCAAAATTTGGCAGTATTCACCAAGTGTAGCATAGCTTCGCGTAATGATTTGACGCTAGCGGATATGAATATATAAAAGTAGTTTTATGTCTATGGGAGGTGAAACAAGTGGGTAAGTGTGATCGAAGATCGCTCAAAGGGTTTCGTTTAATATTCCTTTCAAAACACTTGATCCTTTCTTTAATAAATCCAAATAAATTTCATTTAGCAACCAAAAAAAAAAAATCATGTTTTTTATAAAGTAAAAATTTACCGGCCTATTTTTCTCGTTTTTTGGAATTTCTAAACCAGCCCGATATTATATTCTGTCATAATAATATCTGCCATGTGGACTAAAAGCGATATTTAAAAAAAATTAATTTCAAAATTAAACATGTTGTACACCTTCAAAATGTTAAAATATGCGAATATTTCCATAATCGGGTTTTTATCATGATTCAATACGTTCCTCAAACTTATATATTTACTATTCTCTGTTACTCATATTCAAACTCGCTTTGTATTATTCTGAAACATTTGAAAAATCCGTTAAACTTGCGATATGACGTCAGATTTTCTTTTTAATTCTCTAATGACGTGATATTACAGCGCCTAGAATTGTATTCTAGGCGCTGTAGTGACATTATTCTGCTTCGTGTACATTACACATACTCATACTCCTTGTATTATTGAGAAATCTTTCTGTTTTATTACCACTATGACGTCAATCATTTTTATTTTATATTAATCTTTTTTTCAATTGGTGAAACTTTTTATTTCATTTTTATTTTTCACGTGGAAATCGTCTGATAGAAAATTAATTATTGTAGAAATAATTTAATCATGGATTTTTAATTTTTGGCATCTGCTATAACGAAAAATGTTTAAATTTAATAAGAAATGGCTGTTAGAATTTTGGTTTTTTATCTCTATTTATTAAAATAATACGAATTTTTCAAATTTTAATATTTTGAGCTCTTTATAGCTGATATTCAGATTTATACACAAAGCTTCAACTCTGTAAGTTACATAGTTTTTGAGAATGGCTCTGTGACAGACAGAAACGGAGCGGGAGTAATAGGGTTTCGTGAGATGAACAAAACATTAAAAATGGTTGCAACTGTGAAAGATCATTTGCGAGAAACCACAGTCACTAAAAATCACAAAATAATCCTTTATTAGGTAATTTTTTAACCTGTTGTCCTATTTCAAAAATTCCAGCCAACCTAGAATTTCAAATGGCTATATCTTACAGATAGAGGCAAAACAAAAAATGCTTCGTAATGCTTGTATCAAGACCTATCACGTAAGTAAATATAAATTTGGATTTCTAATTTTTGTACATTTTTTAGAGTTTGAAATCTTTAAATGGCGGCCATTTTGAAGCAAAAAGTAGTACAAATTTGACAAACGAACTCGGTCGAGATCGTGTTAAGCACAATACACATGCTTAGTTATATGCAATTCGGTTTATAAATACAAGTGCTATAGCATGATATATATATATATATATATATATATATATATATATATATATATATATATATATATATATGTGTGTGTGTAAGTAAATGATATATAAACAGGCACTTTACTGAACCAATATGACAAATAATCGATGAACAACAAAATATGCACTTTAATTTCAACTAATAACACTTTTGGTCGAAACTATACAACAAATTTACATTACGATAATCCAACCAGGCCTAACGGCCATATCCATTTTACATATCTTGCTTCATAATAAAAAGTAGAATACTGGCTCTTAGCCAAATCTCGCGATTCCAACTACTTACAACTCGCGCATCAAAGTCATGGACAATAATAGAGTGTCAGTTCAGTGTTAGTTCATTTGATGATCATTTGCGTGAAGTGTTTCAACTGAAATCCTACATATATATATATATATATATATATATCTGGTATTTGTCATGCCATAGCAGTCGTTATACACACATTTATATATATATAAATCATCAACATTTGGGCGGAGGGAGGTTTTGCGACTGGCGGAGGGGAGGTCATGATCAAGTAAATATACCGAAATTTTCTGGAATCCTTTTCTCCGAGCGGCTACAAAAGGTATCGTCTTATTTTTTGTAATGGAGCTACCTAATAAAAACACTTGTAAAATCATTTCGAATTCAACTGTATACTTTCATTCTGTTCCTGGATGACAATGACATGATACTACACATAATTCCGATATTGAAAACCGTCCCTACTATGCACTCAGTTAAATTATTTATCACCTATCATATCAACTTTCCTTCGACGTGTAACATCTACATATTGTCTTAATTGAGAATTTGAGTACTTTTATCGCGATGTGTGAAAGCCTTTCTTATATATTCCAGCAAATTGTATTATTGATATCAGTGTAAAAAAAAATAAATGGATACTAAACTACGACAATGTTTTGTTTCCGGCAACGAATGAAATCTGAAAGCAATGTCAGGTAAAATATTTAATTTACATGATCACATTTAAGAAAAAAATCACTAAAATAACAACATTAAGGATGCAAAAAAATTTTCGAGTTTCTCGAACACAAAAAATGCAAGAATTTTTACAACTCTGAGAATGTAGTATTAACTTTGCATTAACGTCATACTAAGATGTTACATACAAGATCATACTTTTAAAAGATTTTTTTTTTAACAACCATTATTTAAATATTGGCATTTCTCATTTACGTTCGCTATTACTATGTTTTTAAAAAGAAAAATAAATTACTTTTATAAAAAGTATTTTTACAGCAAAGAAATTTATAGAATTGCTTTTTCTTAGATATTGTTGTATTTTTAACCAAAAAAGAAATGTGAAAGTATTTTCTTTTTGTTTACAAAATGTATATGTATGTGAAACATTAATGAGCTGTGTAGTGCACTTTCGGATGACTCATGTATTTTAAATTGCCATGATAAGCAATGTTGTCTGGTGCTTGAAATATGAAACGTTCTTACTATTGTTATGGAAAATACTTTTACTAAAATATCTATTATCTGAAGTGGTGAACAAAGACAGTGTAGTTTGGTAATTGTGTAATTTAACGAAAAGTTTTATATATATTTGATATATCATTTGAAGAAAAAGTAATAAAAAATATATTAAGATTTTATAAAACTTTCTTGTTACGGAATGATAAACGATATTTGACAGAAGCCAGAAAAAATCGCACCTCTGCATAATGACACTGTTGTATGCTTGTTTTTAATTACAAAACATTTTTCTTTACCTATTTTTTAACCCTCTTGCACACATAGACTTCATATGAAGCTTTTAAATTATGACATAAACACAGATTTTTGAAAGCTTCTTCCTATTAACGTTTACTTTGAGTGGCATCTCTTAAACTTACAGATTTCACGTGTAGTTTCAAATTTGCATTATTTTTCTTTAAACAAATGATAGCAAATTATCGAGAAGTCACCCAAATAGCTGAGGTGGTAGAGTATTGTCATTTTAAACCACAACATATCCTGTGTTCTATTCCCGACATCGACACGCTTTCGCTCATTTGGAAAACTTACAATTCGTAAAATCATATCTATTTTATTCCAAACAATCTAGAACATGAGTTTTAAGTATATCAATACACATAATGATATTTTTCTTTGGATTTTTTCATAATTCGTGAGAGAGTGGGTTAAGGAAAAATATACTTTGGTTATGAGAACGAATGTTGAACTGACATATTCGTGAGAAATTAAAATATAAATAAATAAAAAATAAACGAAGTATTTTTGCAATCGAGTTCGAAGAAAACATAGTAAAATAGTTTTTAGTACGATATTAGCAAATTCAAAACATAGGTTGTGTCGTTTGAACCGCTGTATAGAAATATGAAAACATAAGAATTTCGAATGCAATTGGGAATATATATTTCAAAAAAGAAACACGCGGTAAAAGAAATAGAATACATAAGTGAGTATGGTAGTCTCGGTGTATATGAATTACAAAATACTTGAACTTCGAATAAGAATGTAGATGGTTTAATCTGTGATAGACTTTAACACTAGAACGGTGATGCAGGGTCATTTTGACCCAGACAAAATGAATAAATGTCGATTTGAACCAGAAATTGTTTTATAAAATAAGTTAAATGTCTACCAAATAACAAAAACAGTAAAAGTTAATAAATTTGTTAAATAATTTTAAATAAAAATTCTGGTATAAAATATTTTCATAAAACTTAACTAAAATTCCCTGCGGTTCTTGTGTTAAATTGGTCTTTTTGAATAAAATTTAGCAACGCCAACCATACAACCATTTTGTGCTTGAGTCAATGTAGCCTTTTATCAGATGTCTAACAAAGGGATAATGGGAGTGGACTTTATGCACGTGACGTCCACCACAAAGGAGGCGATATTTTGATTAGGCAATTTGCGTAAATGCAAATACAACCAGCTGACGAATTTTAGCCCGGCAGAGGTTGCGTGCATAAAGATTAACCGAAACTTTGCAAATTTAGAAAATGTTCTCATCAGATACAGAACAAAATTTTGAATTTGTAGTTCAATATATTTATTGCTGCAACAAAGCATTTTTGTGGTATTTTTAACAAATTAACATTAATAACACAAACTCCACAAAGCGCTCTGCTAATATTCAAAAGTAAATATCGCCTGCAGCCTTGATCTTAGGTCGCGTGCATAAAGTCCATTTTAACAGCTGAGACTGTCATTGTATCAGCTGACAATAGAATGATTGTCTATTGTGAAAAATGGTGACTTGACACATGAACAGGGATATTTCAGTTTTTTGTCCTTTCCACTACACTGTTAAAATTTTGCAGCAAACTGACCAGTCATTTGACCATTTTTACATAAAAAGGTTACATAACCGTAATTTAACTGTATTTGGAACATAATATGATCAGAATATAGTTAAATTACGGTTTTCTGTAAAAACGGTCAAATGATTGGACGATTTGCTGCAAATTTTTAACAGTGTACACTGTTAAAAATTTGGAGCAAGGTTGCACCAATTTTTGGTGCTGCAGTAGCTGCCACCATAAGATGGTGAAACGTTTCTCCAAAATTTAGTGCTAAGGTTGCACCATAAATTGGTGCAACATTTCCCCAATATTTGGTGCTAAAGTTGTACCATAAATTGGCGAAACGTTTTTTCAATATTTGGTGCAAGGTTGAACCATATATTGGTGAATTTTTTAGGGGTAATTGTGTGAATTGTTTTTTTTAAGATGTTTTCATTGTTTCAATAAACTTTAAAATTGATATTTACTGCTTCTCTGATTGATCTTTGTTTGAAGATTACTTGCGTATGTTATACAAGATCAGAAACATGGTTTATGTAGCAAATTTTAATATATTTTAATTTAATTTTTCAATTTGAAGCACTCATAACACCATCGTAATATTTACATGATTTACTCCTTAATTCCTGATTAACGTACATAAAAACTACGATGTTGTTATGAACGCTTTATATCGTAAAAAAAAGCAAAGTAATGTAATTGAAATGCATTATAATTTGCTGAATAAACCAAGTTTCTGCTCTTGTAAAACACACACTAGATATCTTAGGAAAAACAAACAATCAGAGAAGCAGTAAATATCAATCCTAGAGTATATTGAAACAATGAAAACATCTTTAAAAAAGAATCAATTACCTTATAACGCGAAGGGTGGGAATGCTTTTTTAAGTGTATGATTAGTCATTCTTTATTTAAATACTTTTTTTATATGTATGTGGATCTGTACATCAAATTTTGCTGGCAAATGAATATTATTACGATGCTTATTTATGGAAGAACACGATAAGTCATATTTAATTTTAATATTTTATGCGTATAGATTACGTATCTTGATGCGAATACGAGCTATTTAATTCGTTGCTTACTGTTTTTTCTAAAAAGTTCACGAAGCCTTTACAAATTTATGTATGACTGTTACCTATCAAAATTTACCTTTTTAAGTTTATTTTTTTTCATAAAATAAGAAAAAAAATAGAAAATGGAAAAAAAGAAGGAAATAAAAACAGAAAATTCATACAGAAATGAACAGAATGACTGCATAGGTACTATTTTTCACTGTTTGGAAAACATTTTGAATATAACGTGAATTCTAAACTAATTAAAGCTTAACTTATCATTAAAAATATTCAGTCTTACATAAGTAAGTATAAACTTATTTAAAATGAATGTTTTAAAATTACTCAATCTTGAAAATATAAAAAAGTAAACAATATCGCAGAAAAATGCATACATACAATTAAACAAATTCTACTCAGCTTCGAGTTTCGAAATATATTAACAATACAATTTTTTGTCAGTTAATTCTTTATTTTCAGCTTATAATCAATTATAAAATAAACACAGCGTAAACCGAAAATCAGCATGCAGTTTTTCTTGTTTATCTAATTATTTTTGCGATACTGCATGACGACGAATACGAAAAGAAAAAAAGCACCTGGTAGGAAAACGAAATCTCAGGATATGATTCATCAAGTTTTTAATCCCTGCATATTATGGAAGTCCTTAATGTAAATGTTAATCGAAATAGTTATCAGAATAAATGGATGAAATCTGTTACACTGAATTTAACAAAGTGAGTGTGGGGGGGGGGGGGGGGGGGAAAGGACTAAAATTATATTCTTTTGAGAAAATTTGCACATTGAAATAACGGAATGAGGCAAATTTGGAAAACATAACTAAATAAGAGACAAATAATTACTGAAATAAATTAATATATGATGCGATATCATAAGCTCATATATTCACAAGATACAAAATCTACAATAATAAAAGATTAAAACTAAAAATATCCTACCATGTCATTCCATAAATAATCCTAGTAATTATCTTGCCAACAATGGCGGCTATGAAAACTATCTTTTGTTTCCTTTCTCTTCTGCTTATCTCATAAAGACGCTGTAGAGATGCGCAGAAATCAGCGATTCTGATTCGCTGTTAGATTGCACCACTTCGTGGTGCAAATAAGGCAATTTTGGAGGTTGCACCATTTCGTGGTGCTTTTAAAAATTAAGAAATACAATTTTTTGGTGCTTTTCCTTATTTTACTCCATAGATTGGTGCAATTTTGAACGGAAATTTTTAACAGTGTACTACATCTTTGCCAAACTTAAATACATAAGAATTTCATTTCTAGATTATAAGTATTTCAGTTTCTTTTCTCAAAATGTTGCATATTTATCTCATTGATCAATATAATTTTACATTCAACGTATTCAAATGACTACTTTAATTCATTTTTCATGAGATTCTGAAACAGACGTACTATAACGAAAAGTTAATAAGCAATGTAAACATATAAGAAAAGAAAACTCAGTTACACCAGATGAATAAAAAAGGGGTTCGAATGAAAAATAGTTTTTTTAAGAATTGTTACATTGTTTAAAACTAGGCTTCATTCAAAGAAATTAGATCTCCTAATTCATACAAAAACGCAGAGGTTATGTTATTCGTTATTGGATAAATAACCAATATATCTGAACTAAAAATAGTTCAACCTCTGTCAGTATTATTCTTGTATTCATATCTATCTTTATTATTCACATATTCACTTTTATAAAATCTTTTATCAAATTTAAGTTCTTTAATGTTAAAAATATAAATTGATGTATTTTTAAGGTATGAATATATAATTTTTTCGCAAAGAATATTTCTTGTACTTCAAATTAACAAACACTATCCATAAACATAAATGTTTTAAAGCAAATAAATGACAATCAGGTGAAATGTTTGCATATCCTTGTTTATAGTTTAAATATTTTCAAAAACATAAAGTAAATCAAAAATTTCAAGGTTAATTTCGTACGAAGTATAGTTTCACGTAAACAAAAAGCGATATTTCAGTTTCGCATTAAATTAAAAAAAACATAAGAAAAACAAACATCTAAACTCCCTCACAAATATAAATAGATTACTAATGAATTATTATTTCGAGATTTATTCGTATTAATTTTAACATACATATTAAAGTTGCTGGTTTAGATATTTATTTAAAATAAATATTATGAATCACAACAGTCTAAAATCGAGTTAGAAGAACAATTGAATTTGTTGAAAATTTTTATTCATTTTTGCAGTCGTTTCAATATAGTGATTGTTTTCTCTATTTTAAAATAGGTTTTCTAATTTTAAGTTAGAAAATGCTTAATCAGCAGTTAAACTAAAATAGAATAATGGAAACATATTAATGCAATACGTGTATTATCGAAAAATTTAATGCAATATATATTTGATAAAAATGGAGTAGTTTTTTTTATTTTTTAAATGAAATAAATAATAATTTAATGAGAGATTTTATGTCGGCAAGAAGACACAAAAAAGAAGTATGCCACAAATTTTAGCATTTTAATGTAGATTAAATAATTGTTTTCTCTAGTATGTTTTCCAACGCAGTTGAAAAGTGTTTGTGATTTCGGTTTGATTGGCCATGCTTTAACTCATGTATGCATACTTCAATTATAATTACCTTAGTATATATTATTGAGATTGAAATTGAGTGTATATAGCACTTATAGTTCATTTCCTGGAGTACACAAAATAATTTTGGTACATTATGATCTATAAGGAAAATTGTTTGCGGTATATTTAAAACTTGTCACACTATTTCAAAAATAATGAAACTGTTGCGCTTTGCCAAGTTGCCCTACAATATTTTTATTCTAGAATATGGAGTGAATGACATTTATTAGTTTATTCGCAGGAATACAAAACAAATTTAGTTACAGTACTCTCTATGAGCGATAATCGCTAGAAATGCGTTTTTGGATGTGGTATGCGTTTTAAGGTTAACCAACTTTTAGTACATTACGTAATGTGTACAAATTCTACACATCGATAGGGAACAAAAGAACTCGTTACTATTACTGGATGTGGGTGTGAATTGCTTAAAAAGTGTTTTTAATTGAATTAGGCATTTTTCAGTGTAATTCTATTTAGTATATTATGTTTATACAATATAAAAATTTCATATAGAGGGCGACACAAAAAAACTGGATATGTTGTCGCCTATAGATGTTAATTATTGGAACAGAGTTTGTAGTTGTGTTATTCGTTTCCCAGCTGAATCCTAGCTGTGTAATAAAATAAAATTTTAGCTTTTATGTGATTCGTTACCTTGAATGGGCAGTGATTACTGAAAGTAATTTTTCAAATGCGTTATGCATTTTCTAGCCGAATTAAATGTTAGAAAAAAACATGAGGTGAGTATACAAATCTATAAATTATATACTGGGCTGCACTAAATATTTCAATTACGCAACACACCATGGGCATTAATTGTTTAAATTGATCTTTTAACAGTATGATGCATTTTCTAATTTAGATAATGTGACTTTTGTTACAGTATTCTTGAAGTTTTGGGAAGTATCTCATAATCTTTGCGTCACGCATGATTTTTCTTGTGCTTCATCACAACATGTATTTCTGTACCTAAACGCTCACCGCCTTCTTTTGTGATTATGATATTCAGTAGCAGTTACAGAGTTCACCTTTTGGTCTTTAAAGTTTGAAATGTTCTGAATCCAGTTTAAGCCAGACATCTAGACCAATTTACTATTTAGGTGTAAAAGGTTACTGCAAAGCCAACACGAGTAGCCCCCATTCTTACTAAACAAGATAAACAAGAAAAATCGTGCATTAAGTATAGATTATGAAACACTATCCTTCACATCCAAGAAAACTGTAACGAAACTTCACCGTTAAATAAAGTGAAAGAAGATATGTAGTAAACAGTTTAGGAAATATACTTTAACACATTTAAAAATCCAGTTTTAGCATTTACCTATGGTAGTCAAAAAAGTAGTCAAATTACTTTCTGCAGCTCTATATATGGTCTATAGGTTTCGATATATACTACATAGCATGATAAAAGTTAGTTCAGTTAGAAAATTCCCTTTTAGCAATTTTCGCCAATCGATGGAAATGCACTCTAAATATTTTGTACAGCTCTGTATATTATATAACGACTTTTATACACACCACAAATATAACCGAAAATTTAATGCTGACAAAATACGCCATAAGGCAATATAAAACTCACTTCCAGCAAATACCAACCATAGACGACAGTGTAACTTGTTCTTTTCGTAGCCCTGTATATGAATTTATTTATATTTCAGAAACTTATATTAGTCAACTAAATATAGTTCTGCAGAAAAATACGTAACACAATTAAAAACTACCCTTAAGCAATTCACTCCAATAGACTGTAATACTTACGGATTCCCTTGTGTAGCCCTGTATATGAACAACCGAGTTTATAAACACGCACCTACTATGAAAAAAATACCCCCACCGCCCCACAGCTACCGACATGCAACCACATAGTAAAAGATGAGAGACTCGAGGATACTACTATACACTAACACCAGTGGTCTGCGCTAGGTAGTTTTGGCTGCAAAAAGAAATATACGGACACACACGTCTATTTATATATATACTATTTATAGATTGTAATAACTTAATTTTATGTACTCTATGGCATGCGAGCTGTCAGCATGGAAAAATATATATTTGCAGTAAAATATTAAAATGAATTGAATTCTGTTAATAAGAAAATTTTAAACCTGAAAGTTTAGCGAATATGATGTAATCTATGTCCGACAATCTTTTGGCCAAACATACTCTGTGGACCCCAATAAAAAATTATGCATTTATTAACAAAAATTTAAAAATAAAATTTCAGTTTGTCATTCATGGTATTAATATATTTTTTTTTTACAAATATAGTTTTATAAATAAAATAGTTTTAGTTTTCAAATATATGTATACTCCTACATACTCTATTATATATTCATTATACTATCTTATACATATTGCATTTATAACAATTCTTACATTTATTGTCTGTTTTCACATGTGGAAATATTTCATGAGATAAAACTTATTTCCAATTTATACGTAGGTACACAAACAAATATATTTTCCAAAATTTATGAATCATTTTAAAACATAAATTACATTTGCATGAAAATATCATTATCTTGAACAGTTAAATGTACTCGACTGCTATAAAATTTATGAATTGTCAACAAAATATGGATGAATACCGAAGATGGCGCATTTAAAATGTCTGAGATATCAAATAACTAAGTAAAAATATTTAATTTACAAGAAAGATAAACACTGCTTTTAAAAACCTATTTTTCAAGAAGACAGACTTCAATATAGTCAAATAGATTACAAGTTTTATTTCAGGGTCTTAAAGTTGTCGCGATAAATTTTTGAAAATGGATGATCAGGACAGCAAGATAATGTTTGAAAATTCCCATTTATTGGAAACAATAATGAAATTTATTTATGGAAATTGCTGCCTATGTGTAGGTTTGAACAAGATATTTCAGTTAGACTAGAAATCATTATTTAGATTGTTGGTTTAGAATTTTGTTATTTTAAAACGCGGTGCAAAATTAACAATTTTGATAAACTGGAAAGATCTGTATATATATATGCATTGAATAAACTTTTGTACACTAAGAAGAGAGAATATTACAAAAATATGATTGCAATATAACTATTATAAAAATGTGGATATTTAAAAGATAATAATGAAAATTTATTTAATTATTTAAAATTAATGTCTTGAATTACATAGAAATATTGTACTAGACACCTATTTCCTGTTTAATAAAAAACTAAGCGTGGTTTCTTAAATAAAATTTGTTTGTACACAACTATTGACTGATATATCATTTGTACACTGAGAAGAGAGAATATTACAAAAGTATGATTGCAATATCTACCCTATATATATAAAATCCTAATGAAACGAATTTGTGAAACGATTTTATGAAACGAATTTATGAAACGATTTTATGAAACGACTGATTAAACCACTGATTGTGTTTCAGGGCTATTTTTAATAAAATATTAAACGCGTGATGGTGAAATTAATACCAATTGTCCATAAAAATCCGCGGATGTCAAAACTGGTAATAGAATTTCGAAATTGGAATTAGTTTTCGAGATATTATTTTTTTTTTCTAATTTTAATGACATTTCTGTAATGATGGCAACTAATTACTCAGTTTTTTTGTGACAAAAAAGGGAAAAAAAATTGAAAAGATCCCAATAGGGATTATTGATTTCTTTTAATTCGTCATTTTCAAATTTAAATTGAATTTATCTTTTATTTCAATCGATAATGAAGACAAGATTGTGATTAAATTATGTTTTTCAGGAAAATTTGGAAAAAAAAATCACATTTCTATCGTCAGGATTCAATCGTCTGACAGAATTTAATTTAATTTATAAACTGAAAATATTTTGAAAAAATTTCGTCCAAATGACGTCATTTATGTAAACGCAAAAGAAAGGGGGGGGTGAAAGGAATTAATAGTAATTATTATTTATTGATATCATTTTGGTATTTTTTTGAAAAATTTAATTAAAAAAATTTATAAAATCACCAATTCGGATATTTGAAACTAATATATAAAATAATAATTGCCCAACTGCACGGAAGGAGAATAAAATATCCTGCTTGGTTTTCTTTCCAATTTTAATGAGAATATGACATCAATTATGGTAAAATGGCATTTACTCCTTTCTCTCTCTGATTGGCAGCAAGGAAAAAAATGCTCCCTATATATTAGAGAAATGCTATTAAAGTTTAAAACAAATGAATATTTCAATAGCATTACTTTTTTAATTACTTTTTTTTATTTTTTAATTACTTTTTACAAATAATTAAATTACTATACTCGAAACACACTTAAGGTGTAAATTACGGTATATATGAAAATGATTTTCGTTTCTTTTCCAATATATGGGCTTTCGCGAGATACAGAAAGTGACCTTGGTGATGAATTGAAATTCGGCAACATGTTTTCTAACAATCTGTTCGCTTTTTGATATACACAAGCAATTATTTCGATATTTATACAATTTATTTAATATAAAGAAGCCTTTTATCTATTTTTATGTAAAAAAAGAGGTAAATTGAAAGTGATAAATAAATTGTATATATACATATAAATACATGTATAAACAAGCATAAAAGTTCGGTGATTTTCCAGTATATAGGTCCTTGACGAAACAGAGAAAGTAGCCTTGGCGGAAAAGGAAATTTGGCAACATACTTTCTGTCAACCTATTCACTTTGTCATTTCGTATACAGAAGCAGTTTTTCAATATTTATACAATTTGTTTAGAGTAAAATGTCATTTATCCTATTTTATACATAATCAGAAGTAATTTGTATAGAAAAAACAATAATAATATACGTATAATTAAAATACGCATATAAACAAAAAAATCGTCGAATTTGTTTCCATGGCTGTTTATGTCATTTGGCACCAAATCTCCCTTTCTGATGCCCGAATTGCGCCAAGCTTTTTAAAAAAGCGTCAAGACCCCTATAATAGAAAAGCACCAAAAGTTCATTGGGTTTGTTTTCATAACTTTTGGCAACAAATCTATGTATATTAACGAATCTATCCCTTTTTGAAGCTCGAATTACGCCAAACCTAAAAACAAAGGATCCTATACTGGAAAAGTAACCGATTTTCTTATGGACAATATTCAAGTGACATAACATGGTGTAAAATTATCGCGGATAGCAAATTTATTTAAGTATCTCATCAATTGATGCCGAATAAATGCAGGCATGCATGTACTAAATATTTAATTAATTTTGTATGATAAATAATTATTAGAAAATTCGTATATGCATATTAATTAAAATAAATCATTTACATATTTAAAATAACATAAAATATGCATGATGGTTTACTACAATAGAGAGAAAATTAAAGCCCGTTACTGAAAATGTCTATAACATAGTACTTTTCAATACCGTGGTTCTTAATGTTATTCACAAGCAGATGGAATTTTTCTCATCCTTAAACGCAAAGGAAGAATAGAATACAGATCGTTGTTATAAAAGTCCGAGAGGTAGCCACAATTTAAACCTAACCATTTTATACAAGCTGGTTTTCAAGGTGTAATTGATTTTACTTATCAATCCCGAAAACAGTCGTCAGTTGTCGCAACAGCTGTGTATGAGGCCATGATAATAAAAAAATGCCCCATTAAAACGTTAAAAGCATGGCAACCCAATTACAGATTTACCAATATTTTTAAAACAAAGCACGCTGTCATGTTTTTAGAGGCCTCGAAGTCTGAGCGGGGGTTGGAGAGCGTAGCTCGCAGGGGGTAGGCCCCCTAGTAACTATTATAAAAATGTGGATATTTAAAAGATAATAATGAAAATTTATTTAATTATTTAAAATTAATATCTTGAATTACATAGAAATATTGTACTAGACACCTATTTCCTGTTTAATGAAAAACTAAGCGTGGTTTCTTAAAAAAAATTTGTTTGTACACAACAATTTAGAGATAATTTAATGGTTCTCTAAAAACATTAAATTAATATACATCCTTCCCAAAAGTACTGAACAAAACTGACCATTAAAATATCCGTTTGATATTTATACACATATCACAATGATCTTTATACTGAATGAAAGTTTTTTTTTTCTTTTTTTTAAATTCCCAATCATTCCACATATTTCTATGAGAATTTTACTATTGGTCAAAACGGAACTCTTGCCTCATTACAATTTTATTGAAATCGATCATTCACAAAATACACAATGTATTTTGTGTGTATACAATTCAATTATAGGTAATAAAATCTGATGCAAAACTTGTTGCTCTTAACCATTTGTACAACTTAACAGAAGAAAGGGCATTGATATGTGTTGAAAAGTTTATTATCTTGAGTATTTACTTCATCTTATGTATCTAAAATAGGTCAGATTTATATATTTAATTATCAGATTTATTTTTCGCTTATTTAAAAATATTTTTGTATCAAAGATATAGGAGTAAATATTGATAAAAACAAATTAAATTTTAAACATAATAAACAAATAATATTTAAAATAAATAACACAAGGTTCTACATTACCTATAATTGTCTTCTTAAGAAAACGGATATGAGAAATGGTCGTTGAAAAACTAAAAAAAATCATATCATTTGGGTAACTAAGAGACCATGAAACTTTGTTTAAATGAAACTTTCTCATTGTGAGATGTTGCTAAAGTTATATTTTCTATTATTTTAGCTGAGTCATTGATTAAAATATATTTCTGTTAAAAGTTTGTGTCTACAGTCTATTTAAGTCGTTTTCAGGAAACAGTAGAAAACATGACACACCACGATAGGTATTATTCATCGATAGTATATTTACAACACATAAATGAAAAACCTTTTCAAAACTACAATTTGTTTTATTTACAATATAAAACGTAAAGCAGCCGTATATAAAATTTAATGTCACAAGATTAATGCACTCCACTTGATACAATATAAATACAGGCTATTGGGGAAATATCCGAACATGTTTTTAAAGACATGCGTTTAAAATGAAAGTAATCGGTGTGCAACATCTGATCATTATTTGCTTTCAATGTGTAGATTTGTATACCCACAATTTTATTTTGTTGTTCTCTTGGACTTATCGAATTCGCTGTACAAAACCTAAGCAGTAATTCATATTAGTAAATAAAACCTTTTCCACAATTGTTTAATCTTTAGCAGTAATCTATTTACAATTGATGGGCTTTTGTATTACCATAAATATGTTTTTTCTAGAAATATGCGTCTATGAAAATATTTTGAAAACATTATTCTTGAAATAAGAGTGCATGAATTAAATATCTATTAAATATGCAATAGGTAATTATTTCAGTATAATGCCATAATCAACATATTTGTCAGCAGAAAGTGCAAAGGCGAAGTTTCGTAAAGATTTTTCTCACTGGGGTTTAAATATTGGTACGTTTGAGATTTTAATCATTCACAGAAGAAATTGTTTATTTATTTAGCAGTTATGAAATTCCGTTCGAGTGTGCTTTTTGTATTATAATAAATATTTAATTTAGAAAATCATAATCTACGAAAATATTTCGAAAGACACTTAATAAAAAAGAAAATACGCTTTATTAAAATGTCTAAATATTAAATGTGTGCTAAGCATCTCAATTAATCGAAATCATCTAATGTTTATGATTTTGCATTGACAAGTACACTTTGTAGCTTTAAATTGATTAATGAGACATTTATCAATTCATTAGATTACGAAGATGAAAATGATATATATATTTTTTTTAAATTAGGGGGCTCAGCCCCCTGCTCGCTACGCTCCGCAACCCCCGTTCTGATTTCACAGCCTCTTAAAACCTGGTAATGTATTCTGTTTTAAAAAGATGATGATGATGATATCACGAACGGTGACTTTCTCCTGTAATCAGGTTATAATGTTTTTTCATTTAACTGGTTATAATGCTTTTTCATTTAATTCATCTTTTTTATTTTTAATATTCATGTGTAAACACAATTTTTATGACGTAATTTTCTTTATTTCCTGCTTTCAACCCGTGATCATTTAATTATTATTTTATACTTTCATTATTGTTTTTAATAGTCTCGCGCAAATACATTTTTTATTTGAGATAAAACATAATCGTTTGACGAACATAGAACGTGTTTAGAGATCATTTGCATGGTAAAAGTAACCACAATGTGAAATTTCATGTTTTTAGTCCCAGGAAAAATATATATATATAATAATAAGAAAATAAATAAAACTTTTTTTTTCCTGCAATCGTTTAAATTTCGCAGTTTTTAGAAATTGTTCTGTTGCGAGTATTTACGTCTTAAAAGTAATAGGCATGTCAAATTTCAAGTTTTTAGTCGTAACAGTTAAAAATAAATCATAATTTAACATAATTTTAGAATGTTTTCCTCAATTTAATCCTGTTAAATTTCAGAAGCCGTTCTTAGAGAGCATTTACATCTTAAAAATAACAAACAAGAGAAATTACAAGTTGACAGAAATCAAATTTTCGAACTTTTTTTTTTTTTTTTTTTTTTTTTTTTTTACTGCAGGTTTTCACAGTTCTCTTTTTGTAGACATTATCAGTTGGGAGTATTAAAGTGAATACAGTAGCAAACATGTCAGGTTTTAAGTTTCTAGCCCTAACTAAAAGTTCCAAATAAGTTGTTATTTCGAACGTTTTCCGCTCATTTCACATTTTTAAATTTCGAACATTTTAGAAACCATTATTTGTGAGTATTTACATTTTAAAAGCATCCACCACACAACGTATCATCAGGCCAACCCCAACAATATCAATGAAATTGCAATTTTAGAAAGCTTTTTTCTTTTGCACCCCCTTGAGGATTGTTATACCCACATAAAATATAGCCTATTTTGGAACAGATATGGTCACTAGCGTTTTGATACCATTATTTTTTTAATCAATTTTGTAGTTCCTGAGATTACACACTACAAACATACAAACGTTATTTCATTAAAATATTGTTATACATAAAATAATAGTTTGTAATCTTACTTAAAATCTTACTTTTGTAATCTTACTTTTGTAATCTTACTTAAAATCTTACTTTTGTAATCTTACTTTTGTAATCTTACTTAAAATCTTACTTTTGTAATCTTACTTTTGTAATCTTACTTTTGTAATCTTACTTAAAATCTTACTTTTGTAATCTTACTTTTGTAATCTTACTTTTGTAATCTTACTTATCATAAATTTACAGTATGAAAGTTTCATTAATGACTACTTTCATTTATAATATCATACATTAAGATTATTTTATTTTGCTATTTTGCTCAAGATCGGCTGAACAGCAAAGCGTACTAAATACCATAAATTACTCAAGACAATATCAACTTTTTGACACTCAAAGTAAAATTTTGATTCGTTGTATTTTTTATAAAAGGTTTCCTCACAGATCTAACTCAAAGTTCAAAAATTAGAGGTCGATAGAAATGTTGGCAGTTACATGCACTCTTAAAATTATATGTGTGTATTAAATGTTTTGGATCATTCACATGTAATATGTTAAATTTACGCATTCTACAAACATCCATCCGAAACATTTTTAAACAGATCTACGCT
Source organism: Maratus michaelseni (assembly GCA_963931845.1). Classification (NCBI taxonomy): domain Eukaryota; kingdom Metazoa; phylum Arthropoda; class Arachnida; order Araneae; family Salticidae; genus Maratus; species Maratus michaelseni. Next base: position 105,653,085 of record OZ007590.1, on the reverse strand, counting down.
GTCTGTTTCCATCTGATTTCATAAGCATCTTTACGCTGATACACATTTCCAAAATTTTATCAGTGTCTAGAAATGAATTTGATAAAAATAACATAGTACTTCTTTTGCGTGTTTGAATTTTTACTGCAAACTAAAGTCAGAATGTAATAACTAAAAATGTAAAGACCTTCGTAACACATCCCCTCTTTTTAAATAACAACAACAAAAAAACTTTTTAGCTTGCTCAAAGCACTTTTTAAATGATTACAAACGTTCTTCACAGTTAAAAATGCGGCGCAATGTAATAAAATTTTTCAAAGACATGTATATATATATATATAGCCATACGTTTTTACATATACCATCTACAGTACACTGCTTACATTCTTATCTGCTTTCCCCATTATAAACAATTCGTGGGGAAAATGCATTTTCAATAAATTTAAAGGCACGCAAACAAATAGATTTTCCAAATTTATGAATTATTTCGATGCATAAATTTTACTTACTTGAAACTAACATTTGTATGTCAACGATAAAATATATGTGACTAGCGTGAATTTTATGAATTGTCAAGGCGTTATGTATGAGAGCAGGAAATGAAACATTTAAAACGTCTGTAATATCTGGGAAAGAATAAAAGTATTTAATTTACGAGGAGTTAAACATTGCTTTTAGAAACCCAGATTTCAAAGAAGAGCATTTCACAATTATTTTATTATGTGATGCTACGAGTTTTGTTTTAGGGTCTTGAAAACGTCGAGGGGAAAATTTTGATATATAATGAAGATAAAAGTTCATAATTCAAAAACCATTTTTTGAGAATGTTGGAAGAAGTCATACGCAGTTTTGAAAAGCAGCAAAACCCTGATATTCTGGAACATAAAAGAACATTTGATACCATTTTGTTACAATGAAAACGAGTTATGTTTCAGCGAGTCGACAATTGCGACAAAAAATTATTTTAATCATGAAAATTATTTTACTGGTCGGTGTAGGTATAATAAAATATCTAAAGTTTTTACTTTATGGGATAGAAAGTTAAAAGTGCAAACTGCGACATTTTTACTTTGGATAATTCACAGAATTTTCCAAGTTTTTTTACGTAATTCATTTTGTGCACAATTTGTTTCTAGCTAAATGAGTGGTCATCACACTTGGATCGGTTACTTCATGGCCGATCCACATCATTAAACTCATTAAATGTGTCAGAAGAACAGATACCCAAGAATGTATGTATTGCTTTAGGAAGTATGCATTGTTAGAAATGAGAAAAAGTAGTCAAACATGGTATCATTTTACATTTAACTGACATATGTCATGTTAATTCTAGCATTTGAATCATAACAGTTGCATTTTCGTATCTGCATCACATAAACCAGTTTGTTGAGCTATATTTTGCAATGTAAAAATAGGTTATTTCTAAAAAATAGCTGTTTGGCTAGGAATTCGTTAACGATATTTTTACTATTCTCTTTATATATATTAAAAATTTCCGTTTTGCGAAAATCTTTAAACATTTTATTTCAGGCGAAAAGTGTTTTGTCAAAATATGAAATCAAGTCATTGATAGATGGGTGCTAAAAGAAAAACTTGAGACTGTTTGTGGCAGAGTGCCTAGCTACTTTTTATAAGAGTATTCTAGTGGACGAGTGATTATTGAGATTTTGCGTGGGATTTCGGTGTCTGTGAGTGGATGCGTTATATATTCTATCTATCTTTCAGTTTCAAAAAGTGCGTATGTACTTCCAGTAATCAGGTTATCACGGTTGTATTTCCAATGATATGTTAATTTTGTAACTGTAGTTGTGTAGTAGCTATGTATATTGTATAGTTGGGGGATTCAGTGGATTTTGAAAGGATCTCGCCTACAGGTAATCTAATTATCTCGTTCGATTTACTGCGTGTTTAATAGCAGATTTCGATAAATGCATTGGTGGTTAGATTTCGCCTATTTTGAAGAGGTTGAGCTTTATAGTTCAAATAATAAATCATCCGGATCCACGAGATTACATACATAGTTTATAGTTTCTTCTAAAGTGAATTTCTTCGTTTTTGTATAATGAACACTGGAAGTTGAGGTAAAAGACTTAAAATTAAAAAAAGTTTTGGAAAAGGTCTTTCCCCCTTTCAGCCTTTTCTAAATTGACATTTGATCGTCTAAGACAATCGTCTTTTTTATCGTCTAAATTCAAACTACTCGCACTACTCCTAAAATTCCCTGCTTTTGTTAAAAATATTTTTTTTTTGTTTTATTAAATGGTTCAAGTCCTCCTGTCAAATTGAAGCCTCGACGGGCATTTCACAAGTTGTTTTCAGAATGTCAATTCTTCTTCCCTATAAAAAGGTGTTCTAAATAGTATTTACATGTAAATTATTTCGGTATCTTGTTTACGAAATTTCTGACCCCGTGTACTAATTCTGAAAATCTTCAATCCTAAGATTTTGCCTAAACTATGCGATTTCTATTTTATCCGCATTCCATATTGTTTCGTATTTCTAGTCTCTACCTGCCCTACGAACATCCAGATTTTTAATAATTCATTTACGAAGAAACAATTCCGATATAAACTCCGTGAAAACATTTCAAGCAGACTTTATTCTATTAAATTCTAATAGTTTGTGCTAAAATTGCATCGTATTCACAGTATACTGCTAGTTTCGTAAATTTAAATACAAAATTCTTTTTTATTCGAATTCCGTATTTTTCCATGCTTTTTCGCCTTAGTGCGACATGAACATCCTGATTTTTAATACTTAATTTATGGAATAAAATTCTGATATAATATAGGTGAAAACATTTCTAGCAGATTTTAATCTATTGGAATGTCTTTAGATCATTTTAATCTGTTAGAATCTAACAATTATTGCTGATATTGTATCCTACTCACAATTCAGCGCTTCATAGTGTCATAAATTTAAAGGATATATTGACGACTAACAATTTTATACAATGACTCATGGTCATATACACAGAGGCCATTCAAAGCCCAAACGTTCATGTATGACAAGCATTCCTATTTTTAAGTAAGTTTAAAAGAAGGAGAAACGCGCGGCAAACACGAACGGTTAGAATATTTTAAAAGAGTAAATTTTAAATGTTACCTTCTTTTTCAAATTAACTCTAAATTAATCTTATCTATATAAATATTAGAAAGTCCTGACTGGGGAGATCATCAACGCACATCCCAAACTACTGAACCTAGAAACATAAAAATTGTGGGAAAATACTTCTTGGGATGTAGAAGCTCACTAAGACAGGATTTTCAAAAACTCCACCCCTAAGGAGAGTAAAAAAAAGAACAAATTTTAAAGAAATTTCTTAAAATTCAGCTATTATAGTTATGTGACAAATGATAACATATTTTTGTATGCTAAATGGAATAGTCCCAAGTACATTCTTCTAAGTCCAATAAATTGTGAGATATTGCATGTTTATTCTAATTTGACTAGGTCTTTGGCGCCAAACCTCCCAAATTCTAACATTACAAATGATAATTTCTAAAAGTACACGCGCTATTATAGCAACGTAAGAAATTCAAAGTATCCATAAAAGACAAGTGACTTCTTTTCATCGTTATAATATAACGTGGCGAAATTAGATTTATGGGGGAAGTTTCTATAATCGAATAAACCTGATTATAAAACATAGCCTGTTTATAAACATTGTGCTGAATGGATTTTGATGCGAATTCAACTGTTAGATGATTTTTTAGGGAAGGTTTGTGTATAAAAAATCGGTCTACGTTCTTTAGTTACATAATTATTTGTCAGAGGAATACATTTATTAAAGTTTAACCCTTTTAAAATGATACTGTTAAATGGATTTTGATGGGGCTTGCACATTTAGATTATTTTCCAGGGTTTTAGTAGTTCAGTAGGTTTTAGTATATAATACTAGTATATCTTTCTACGCTTCTTTGTTCTAGAATTATGGGGGAAATTCTATAATCAGGTGATTCCTATTATAAAACGCTAGCCTTTTAAAATAGTTCTATGGATTTGTTAGGTAAAATCTTTTCAGGGATGGTTTTAGTATATTGGATATCATTCTATCATCACTTGCCAAATCTTAACTGTAATTGATCATCTAAATTAATTTATCAGCTCAAATTCCATCTGACAAGGTATAAAATATAATAGCAAAAAGGCGTTCGTATCATTTTCAGCAATGCGGAAGAATATTCCAGGTAAATGTCCGCATTACTTTAAAGTACAAGATCAAATTCCCCGATATATTTCTTTTGATTAAGATTGTTTTTGAGAAACCAACCAGCGTAGCGGGCGAAGCCTGTTAGTATTTTATATATTTTTAAGTTCATTTTCGTGATTCATGAGATATGATTATGTGTTTCTTTTATGATGAGTTACTTTATATTTTCAGATATACCTTTTTCATGTGTTTTTAGCTATATTCATTTGAAAGACTCGTTCCGAAAATGGTGTGTAATTAAAAATGATAAAATTTTGTATACTTAAACGACAGAAATTTACTCAAGAATAAAATTTCACTTCCATGAGTGCACATTTCAAAATATACTAAAATATCTGTATTTTGTATGAAGTAATAATGAAAACTTTCCTAATAGAAAAAAATTATTTTATAAGAAAGAAAACATAATATATATTTATTAATATGCTAAACATATATCTTAATGAACATAATATTTTATTTGAAAATTTATAAGAAGATCATTATGTACATATTAACTTGTTACAGATGTCATTTAAATTGACCATTTGCTATTTTGATACGAAAATATTTTGCTCAAAATCATTTCTCAAACACAAAGAATGGTGCTGTATATTTTTATTAAATATTTTTAAAAAACGTCAAGAAAATGCGTAATGAGTACACATTTATATTTTAGTCATGAAATGTATATATACATTTAAAAAATAAATATGACGTTCAGTTCTCTTGAGTGTGTGTTCCTGTTATGTTAAATTTGCATAATAAGTAATGTTATCTGAAGTTGAAATCCGAAACTTTGCTTTCTATTGTTATGGAAATACTTATGCTAAAATATCTGCTTGAAGTGGAGTTACAAAGGTATTTTAGTTTAGTAACAATATAATTTAACAAACATTTTGCTTCAGGAACAGATTTCCTTTGTAGATAAATATTGAAAAATACATTATAATTCCTTAGGACATTTTTAATAAAGAAAGTTAAACGGTGCTACAGAAAATTATATTCATCAACATAGAATAATTAAATTTTCTTTTTTGTCTTCGTATACATGACATGACTGTATCTTCTTATTCATTTCAAACAGAGTTATAAAGTTTTATAAATTCGGGTTGTCTACCGTTCAGTCTGTCTGTGCTTTAACTCTCGTAAATATCTTTGGAATGCATGTCATTTTTATATGTTATTGAGGTTTACTATAGAATGTTCTATATTGAAAATGATATGTGTAGCATATATAGTTCGGGTGTAAGGACACACAATAGGATTCCGCTACATTACGGATTATGAGGAAAAATCGTTTGCGATGCATTTTATTTATATTACGATATTTCAAGCATAATGATATTGATATGCATAACTGAGGTGGATTTGGATTATACCATGCTTTCTAAGGAGCATGACATGAGTAGAATTTATAGTGTTTTTTACAGGAGCGCACAAAAGAATTCCATGATATTTTGAAATATGGGGATAAAATGGGAATGTGATGCATGTTAACACTAGACAACCATGAGCCGTCATTTTCACGGTTACCAAATGAATATATTCTGATTCGAACCAGAAATTTCTTTTTAAAATACATTTAATATAAAACTCACAGAAATACGTTAAACGAATAAGTTGAGTAGTTTTAAATAAAATATCTGGTGTGAAATAGTTTTACAAAACTTGAGTAAAATTTCCGGTAGTTCTAGTGTTAATGTTGTTATAAGTGTTGTTATAGTGTTGTTATAGTGTTGTTATAGTGTTAATATTGTTAAGATATTTCAAAGAAAATTAAGTTTAAAAAGATCACTGTGGTGCACTACAGCATATTTTCTATAGATTATGGAACGCGTAGCATTTATCGTTCACTAACACAGACGAAGAAAATAATCCGGTTACAGGACTGACTAATCTATATTATAAAGGACAAACGAGCTCGTGCCTAACGCTGACGTCATTTTCCGAATGCCAACACTGGACGATGAAATTTCGGTTTTGCGATTTTTGCTACTGCAATTATTTTAATTTCTCAACATCGCACATATTAAATTTTTACACCGTGATAAAGGGAAAAAAATATACTTTCAAATGCAATTTGTTTGAAAACTGTATCGCAATTTAATCATTTATTATAGCATTTAAATTAAATTTCAAGCATATTTTTTTTACAAATCTATCTCTATCGCTTGCAGACGATTACAAAATATTAATCCGTTTGCACTTTAAACAATATAAAGAGTTCAGCATTTGTTTCCAGCTAATATTCAATAACGAAATTAAAACTTCATTAAGCAATACATAAAATAGTTTAAATAAAACACAAAATTTTACAGACATGTAATTGAAAGAAGCGCTTAAAACCGCTGAAATTATCAGAATAAAAACAAATGCTGTACATGACGAAAGTTTTCTTCCGCTATTAACTTCTGGCACGAAGCCAAAACAAAATTACTGCTTTTAATAAATTTCAAAAGTTTAGTTGGATATATAATTTATATATTTCATATTAAAATGCTCTTTGGCGTTGTTAGAGGGTAATCTAAAAAAATATTAATTGTAAAAAATCTATTAGAGCTTAAATAAATAAATAAATAAATAAATAAAAATAAAATAAATAAATGATTTTTACCTATATTCTCTATCCCGTGAAGCCCGGGTTGAATGCCCTACTGATTGATAATTGCTGGAAGTACGTTTTCCACTGTGGTATGTATATTTAAACGTTATATAATTTTTAGTGCATTACTTGGTGTGTATAAATAATATAGATAAATAATATACAGTAACTCCTTAAAATGAATTTTTACTGAGATATGTAATTTTTAAATTGCTTATTTAGTTATTTCATATATTTTTTTTTCAAAAACTACGCTACCCTGCCAACGTCCCGCCATTGCAGGCTCTAAAAAGACGTTCGTTTGCTCTGTTTTAATTCACATGCTAAAATAATAAATAAATGATATTATCACGAAAGCGGCGATCTTCTGTAATCTGGTTGTCATTCTTTTTACTGGGATTTTTAGTTTCCTAACACTACATCCATAACTGTCGCGACAGATGACGTAATTGTTAAGTATGATAACTGACACATTTGAAAATCAGCTTGTATAAATTATTAAATAAGAATGTAGCTACCTCCTGGACTTTCATATCGCCAAGAAGAAAAGTTTTCTTTTTACCGCTATAAGAAAATCGTTTTATATATGACGTAATTTTCACCATTAAATATTTTTCGCAAGTAACAATTTAATTTTTTTAATTTTTTCTTCCTTTTTTAATAATTACCTGCATGTATTTCAATTTAAAAGCGTTTGTAAAACTTTTTATTTGGGCTTTTTTAAAAGCTGGCAACAGTAGATAAAAACGGCTATTTTGTACTATGAATTAAACCTCTGTTCAAATAATGCAATTTCGAAAGAAATTGAAAACAAGTAATATAAAAAAAATTAAGTCAATTCCTACTTTTTAATCATAAATATATAAAATAAAGCCGTGCAGCATTAATGTCCCATGTTATCTTTATTAAACATTATTTTATAATTCATCGTTGCGGTATTTTATTTCTGTGGCATCACTAATTTGAGATAAATCTTGCATTTCATTTATGAAAACAATGAGAGGAATTTTTTTCTCCCATTTAAAACTAAAATTAATTAATTAAATTTAATTAATGAATTAATATTTGAAAAAACTGTATTAACATAAAGTGTCATCCACAAAATTATTTGAACTTGAGAAGATGAATAGAAAATATTTTATTAACGATTGAAAATTTGAACAAGATATATATAGAGAGAGTGTGACCTAATAGTAGAAATTTAAAAATACTGCAAAGTTTAGTCAAATGATTGGACACTGAATCGCAAAATTTAGTTAAGTTTGTGCCTGCAAAAGATGGTTAAATTGCTATGATTGTTTTCTGATCACAGAAATCTTATGTAACTGAATTATCTTAATATATTTCAACATTAAATGGAGCTTAAAATAATTCTTCGACTTAAAAACTGTCTTCTTCAGCGTATTTATCATACGTGTCTCTATAATACTACTAGTTTTCTAGGGTTTATATGCAATACCTTTTGCAGGATACGCCGAGAAATTGAAAAGTTCACAATAAGTTCAAATGCGTGAGCAGCTGCTTTAAATTACTTTTTTTGGAATAGAGTAACTCCGCTAGTGTTGGAAAGTGTTTTGTAATGTACCCGACGCATGTTTTCGTTCTTGTTTCAAGTGGAAAGTTATTCTTCTTACATTTAAATTTTTTAAATGAAAACATTTTGCAAGAAATGTGTAAAATCAGTGACAGTCAGCTAAACATCGTTAACTATTAGTCCTAGATTTCGTCAAGAGTGGTATCGTACAAAAGCTCTTGTCACGAAGTTCAGTAACTACTCTCACGACTGCAACTGTACACAAGATACGAGCTATCCGCATTTCTTCTGCGACATCCCAGATAAGGAAAAGAAAAGATCCGATTTTGGCAAGGGTGGTATTGTTGGAAAAATTCTGTCACAAGGATGAAGAAAAGTATGGAACTTTGTTCAAGAAATAAGGCCCATTTTTTTGTCACTTCATACAAATAGAAAAAAAGAAACCATATTTTAGTCAAAAGTGTTATTGTTGTAAATATCTTGCTATGGGTAATAACTAATGATTAACAACGAAACAAGACTTCAGTTTCAATTAAAGATAACCCTAGCGTGATTGACATGACAACGTAGCTACTGTTAGAGGTTTTGTTTTGTTTTTTACCTTCTTTATGTGTGACGTAACGGAAGAAACTAACCTGTATCTCGTAAACAGTTGAATTCGAGCAGTTTTTTTTCTTTGAACCTTGTGGCAAGACCTACCAACGATACAACTCTTGATAAAATTCGGAAGCAACAGTTGAATACGTTCTATAGTACGATATTTTCTTTTAAAGGAAATATTGAAAAATGAAGCAAAAACTAGAATGTTACTATCAGTTCCGAGAATAACACGGGATAAAGAAAACTGGATAGGAAATATGCTTTCTAGACCGATATTTTAAGAAGAAATTTTAAAAAGAAAAATTAAGTGATTGTAGTAATTCTGCAGCAAATCGTAGGCCCATAGCAGTATTCAATAGCAGAATATTGAAGTTAATTTAGAGGTAGCGAAAATTATATACCCTTTGAAAAATTATCATGAGTTAATAATCCGTTAACCAATTGAAATTATCACTAAAGTACATAGTATTTGCAATGACGTTTTGTCAAATAACATACCCAATATTTGGTTAAATTTGCTTAAAGAGTTGCAAAATGAACAATATTCTACCTCTTACTCTTTTATCTTGTTACCAAGTGTAACTGAGGGGTCTGGGCAAGAAAGTACCAGGCCACGTGAAATAAATCTAACACTGTAATCTTTTGTCTAATATTGTAAATTATAATATCCAACACATAATTTGTTTCTAATGTCACTTGGTGGCAGCATATGTGACAGGTTTCATTTTGCTCCAGATTTTTATGCCCCCAATGAAGATAGCTAATTTACAAAAAACGTAATAGTAATATAATTAAAGTAATGCCATATTGTTACTCAGACTATCTCAAATGATACTAAGACATTGGCGAAAAAAACTTTAGCTTATATATCTTGATTTGAGTATTTGAAATATCTCAGGGATTCAAAAATGTGGCTTGGCACTCTCTTGTCCCGACCGCCTCAATTTTAATCAAGCAACAAACTAGGATGATAAAATGGAGCTTCCCTGCTTCTTAGATACATAAGCGGAGATTTTGAAAGTAAGACTTTGGTAATGTCAGTTGTATTTCTATCCCAGATGAAGGCTATGTGTGTAGCTGAAAGTGCTTGGAGTAATTGACATTGAATAATGTTAACGTAGTTTAACATCTTTCTTACAATTTTATTATCTTTTAAGTAATAAAGTACATTACGTGTAATTTTAATTTTTTTTAGTTTTTAAAGATTAATTTAAGCATTCTACTCATTTATTTGCAATGCAATGACTATTTGTAGCTTAAAACCTCTTCTAGTATTTAATAGGTGTAGTGTAAATAGGCGTCCCCCTATTTTCGCATTCAAATCTGTTCAGTAATTATTGATAAATTCGACGACATAAATATATAGATACATACATACAGACACACTGAAAAAACAATACAAATATTTCTTAATCAAGGAAATATAATATAACAACGAACGAAAATATATAATAACTTCTTCCGATTTACTTAAAGTACCGAAACGCGTTCTTTGTTTTTAGTAAGCCCAGAATCTAATTTATTTGGATATTTAATTAGTTTTAATGTTAGTTAATTAGTTTTAATTTTAGTGTATTAATTAGTTTTTCTCAAACCGAAACATAAAATTTGCGGATGCTGTCAATTCTGAATTAAGCATTTTCATGTTCGACAAACGTGTTTTACAGACAAACGTCATAAATTAACACCATTAACATTAATATAAAATTAATATTATTTTGTTGTTCTTGTATGTAAAATTTCATTTCCGCATCTAAGAATGTTTAATTGAAAATTCAACATGCAAAGAATCAAAATTTAAAAAGAAGTCTGTGTGTACGCCGAGATTGCTGTAAACGAATCCTACAATCAAGAAACAGGAATGAGAATGTTAATGTTTAGTTCTGGCATCGTCGTAATTGTTGTCGTTTTGAATTTTATGAAGTGAAATAACACGGAAAAATGAGAAGTGTCAAACAAATTACCATTTTACAAGGAGCACTCGGAAAATAAGTTTCCCCTGGCGACTGTGGACAGAGGTGTGTATGAAAGACAACCCAATGGTATCGGTGTCTTGCAATTTCGTGTTCACCTTCTGTGTCGTCTTTCGCCCATAGCCGTTCAACGCTTCGTCCGTATGCAAAGCCCTGATTTTTTCCTGGAGTGCTTTCTGAAGCTTATAAAGCGGTATGACAAATGTCTCAATGTACTTGTTACTTATGTGAAAAAATAAAGTTATGTTTTATCTTTAATGTCTCATTACATTTTTTGTCTTTCATACACACCTCTGTCCACAGTCGCCAGGGGAAACTTATTTTCCGACTGCCCCTCGTATAAATGTATTAATAATCCCGATTCTTCTGTTGTTCCGGTTTCTTTTTCCTATCCCTATTATTTTACAATTTTACAATAACATTAGCTTCAAAACAGTTAATATTTCAAGAAATTGTGATTTTAAAGTTGTTTTTTAAGCCAGTTAATAAAATTCCTTTTCCACCGTTAAAAGATAATTTTCCACCTCCAAACTTCTGGGGCATTTACAAATATCCAATGCCAATGTAGAACTGTCCTATATAGAAAAAACTAAACGACAATTCCGTTACATAATCAATTAACACAAAAACTATGTTTAGAAAAGAGGATTACAAAAATCTTCTATCGCTTATCATTGTTGGTATGAGGGACCCAATTTCAACTTTGATTTGGCCAACTCTTATTAAGAAATGCAAAAATCCTTCAGATTTAAACTTTTTTGAAGCAGTTTATATTCATAAATTTAGAAACTAGACGTTTTTTTTAAATGTATTTTACATTTCACCTTTCTGGGTTGATTTACTGTATCACAGTGCAGCACTTCCGGCTTAATCGCATTGGTTGCTCGTATATGATGGTCTTTCAGTGTGTTGTTTGCTGTCATTTGGGTTTTCGACTTTCAGTTTCATGTCTGTGTGGGGTGCCGTTTTCGTGATTTTATTCAAACTGATGATGCGAGTCCAAGTTACTCACGAAACGTACTTTTCGTTTTCATGGTGTTTCATTTGGATATTGTGTGTTTAAACATTTTTTTTGTGTATAAAGTAACTATTTTGATCTTTATGATTTGTTTCTTTTGCAAAATCTCCCGTAAAAGCATCAGAGTGATTATCAAAAGACCTGAAAGACCAGCGTTCATTTCTCCAATATATAAATGTTTCCCTCTTTGAACATATTACAATGCCTACTTCGCGCAGCACGTGCCCTTTACATTTTTTTAGGTTTAAAATTTTAATCATATTTAAAAAAAAAATCCATTTACATAGAAAACTATCCGACGAAGAGTTGCGGTTTAATTTTCAGGTATTTAGATATAGAGTTAGTTTTATTTGTTTTGCGTAATTGCTAAACATACATGAATATGACAACAAAAACTAACTTCAGACATTTCAAACAAAATTACTTAAATATGTCAGATGGTGGTAGAGTGTTAAAACATGCCTGCAAACCTTCCGGTGTTTTTTGAATTCCAAGAAACACAGAAAAGTAATTTTATTAATTGTATCTTGAATTGTTGAACAGTTTAGGCATTTATTGGACTTAATTAGTTGATGCCAACTTTACGCGCTGTATAAAAGTAGCTTCATTACTAAAATTTAGGGAGAAATAAGAGAGAAGACATAAGTGTAGTCTAAACTACATAAGAGTCAGTATAATTGCTAATAAAGCTAGAAAATCGTTTATGATACGATTAAAAATGAGAAATATAATTAAATTTAAACAGAAATATAGTACATAACCACAAAATAAGATTACTAAGTATAATTAAAATCTAGAAAAATGCTTAAGTGATACTAAAATAAAACAACAAAAGGCTTATAAAAACCTTTTTAATGATCCAACATACGTTTCAACGCTCATTACGGCGTCATTTTCAAGAAAATATAATAATAAACAAAGTATTCTTGTAAATTTTGAAAAATAACCTTGAAAAACACGAATCACGAGATCCAAATATGTAAAACAAGAGAAAAGCAGGTGCTTGAAGTAGCCAACGGTAATCGTGAAAAATATATTTCATTATTGCTTTTAAAACGGAAAAGAACCTCGTGCCAAATTTTAGGCAATTCAAATGAGGCGGATTCGTTGCAAATTTTTACGTTACGTGTGTATATTTCTATGGATTCACGGATAATGGATGGGAAGTAGACTCTTGATGGGTAAATTATTTTACTATTTTTAAAATCAATTTCTATTGCTTCGGTTCTTTGTAGATTTTAATTAGAAATATAGTAATCACATTTTTTGAAGTAAAAAAGCAACATGATAGACTGTTCAATTTGCCATTACATTTGAGAGATCGAGGAGGAAAAAGCCAAGACAAGGCATTTTTCAACCATAGCCATACTTTTTATTTATAGTAAGAGTATGGATATAAAAGTGAAAAATAAAATAATAATAATTTGATACATTTATTTATTTATATTATAAAATAAAATAAAATATAAGAAGTTTAAATTAAATGTATGTTAAACAAAAATAAATAAATAAATAAAAACATAAAAAAAAGAAGAAGAAAACAATAAAAACAACAGGAATGTTTCTTGCACTTGACTTTAAGGAAAGCACTATCAATAACCATATATTTCCTAAAACAAAGCGATGACAGCAAGATGAAGCGTTTCCTTAACACTGTTTACTGTTTAAATTGTTTCAAACATAAAATGCGAAAGGAAATTTTGAAGGTTTGTTTGCGTAAAAGATTGAGGGGATTCAGGGGAGAAGAAAAATTGTAGAGATTTTTATTAATCTAAAAACATAAAAAAATATAAATATCCAATCTCTTCTGGAAGCTTAATTAGATTAAAAGTGTCCTTTTGTATTTGGAGATATGTAGTTTTTGTATTATTATTATTATTAAAATGAAAGTTTCTGGTATTGCCGATGCTTACTTTTCATAGAATTTGAACATCATAAGTAGCCAAATAAATAGTACAAGAATAAGAAAATTTGTTGATTTATTTCTCCTTTATTGACATGTAAAGTTGAAATTTTACTTTAAGTAACTTTTCTGTTTTAAAATATATAAAGATATACAATTATTATACAGACATACTTACGATAATTACAATAATCCAACATGGAGTGAAAAGTTAGCCAGAGCCAGGAATGGAACCTAGGTCTACAGCGTGCTAGTCTGTTGCTCTAACCACTGAGCCACTCTGGCCGATTCCCCAGTCTGCAATTTCTCACTAATAAACCATGTTGCAAAGAAAGTCACCAGCCATCAAACAGACAACCTTGGATGACCGGACAACGGTGAATAGATTTTTAATATTCCACCGATCTACGAATATGTATTAATATATATTCGTAGTATGCATGTGAGGTTCTTCTCATATGTGACTCATGACTTCATCTCATAACTTATGAAATTTAATATTTTTTTCATGTTTGTGTGTAATTGTTTGTTTTGTTCGATTCGTAACATATTTACTACTTTCCTGCAGTATTTCGTGTCAATCTAAGCAGTACTTGTCGACTTTTCCGCAGTTTACTGCTGTGTTATTAACTTTTGGCAGTGAGTGTATTATCAGATTTTTGAAAAATAATCGTCATTATAATCTATTTTGAATTACCATGAAAAAGAAATGACAAGAATACACAATATTATATCAATATTTCTCTGTCCCTGGAAGAAATGTATTAATAAAAGTAGTGAGTCTCCACAATGTACGTGTTTGCTTTATATCTGATATAAAGTTTGGGAAGAAATTACTATTTTGAATTTCTAATTATTTAATTTAAACACCTTCAATTTGTAATATTATACTTCTTTTATCAAATGTATAGGTTATTTCTATTAATTTTGCTATGATATTGTCTATTGTGTTATAGATAAAGCCGATAAACCGACGGTTAATTAGAATATGCTGAAACAAATGCTATGCTTATGATATATTTTGCAATTATAAATTAATAATATGTTGTGTATTTAGATATGGAGCGGAAATCATATATTTTAAATCATTCTATATTTACAATGACAATCAATCAGTTTCGCTTTAAAATGATTCATGAAACATGGTTCAACGAATATATACTAAATAAAATATATTTTCAAAAATGGAAAAGCTAGTTTGTTGTTAGTTTAATAATTTTTCAGAGATTTTTTATTGACACAATAACATCATAATGCAAAAAGCTGTAGCAACCATAAAAGCATTGTTCATTTCATTATTTAAAAATAAACTATGACATTAAATTTATATTATGGGTATTAATTTTATACTACAATTGGTTACTATGACACTGAATTAATGCTATTATGTAATACATAAAAAGAAAATTATAGAGTAATAATTCGATACTATGTATGGTATTAAATAATGTAGTAATAATGCACATAGTACTAATGTACATAGTACGAATGCACATACTACTAATGCACATAGTACTAATGTACATAGTACTAATGCACATACTACTAATGTACATAGTACTATAGAAGCATATAGTACTAAACTATTACTATGGAAGTATATTAGCGTCTTTGAAGATTATTTTAGATATAAAAACGTACTGTAGTATGTGAAAAGGTCACAGCAAGGAAAAAATATATATCAGTAAAACCGTATTACAAATGTATTGAAAACTGCAAATATACTGCACTTTCTTATCTTGGTTTTTGATAGCAATGTACTAGCCGTGAATTAATTAGTTTAGAGACCAAGATACATGAATTCGAAATGAATGTCAATTGTGCCACACATATCCTTAAAAATGATACAGCTTTGTAATGAAAATTCACACCAGTGTCATGTGGAGACAAAGAAAAATCTGGGTAACAATGCTTTCTAATATCGAACTGTAACGTGTTGAGCGGAATATTTTAAATGTGGACACACAGAGGCGATTAACACAATAAGTAACTGACGTCCAACATCATTTTACAATGAAAATCCTTCAGCCATGATCAAACGCTATCCAATTGAAGTGATACGTTAGGAATATTAACATAGAAATAGATAAGGAGTGCTAACACAATAGCCTTTCGAAGAAGAAAACCGTTCCCCCAAGAATGTTTCAAATTGGTGACGCCTGTTTAAGACTGTTGTTCTATACGTCATCATTTCGTCTGCTTTTTCAAATCCTCTGCTTGATATTGCAATACAAAACATTGTTAGTGACAGTTTCGGTTTGTTGTTTGTAAGTGACGCTGTCTTAGCAGGGATGAATCCGGGTGTGGACCACAGTGTGCGTAGCTGCCATTAAGTATGAAAATAGATATTAACACTATTTCGTTAGCAGTCCTTATGTATTTCTATGTTCGAGTTGCCGTCTGGCTCTCAAACCATGTGGTTACATTTGAAAATCGGTCCAATGTCTGGCTAGTAAAACAGCGTTTATAGGTAAGTGGGAATGCTCTCTCCGGTTTTAAAAGTTGCATAAAGTAATTCTGTTCAAAATGAGACCAGCCACGACCAAATCGGCCAATTTTAAAATGATTTATGTCCAATTAAGTAAAATCTCAATGGCCCTATGGCGCCGATACATGGCATTCGAGCGTCAGTGTCCGCCATGTTTTTTTTATTCTTCTAAACGCGTAAATTGTATATATTGTGTAAATTATTATTGTATTCCTAATTGTATATGAGTTTGATGCCATGTAGTACCATTTATTATTCATTTTAAGCTATAATATTTGCTTAATTAATTTGTAAAATTCAACTCTATGAAAAACCCGGATTTTTGTCACTTTTGAATTTTTTTTAACTATCTTCCAATCATCATATCTCTTAGATTTTTGGAGTGTTCATGTATATAAAACTCCGATGCATCCTCAAAAATTTTTAAATGGCTGGCTGAATTTTAAGTTAAGTGGCGGGCTTACCAAAGTTTGCCTCTCCCGATTCGCCACACTTTCCAGCATTCTCGATTTTTTTTTTTTTTAAATACTTCCAATTTTTATTTCACCCTGTAATTCTGTGTGTACATATATATATAGTGCTCCGGTAACCTCTCAAAAATTTATAGAGCTGTGGCTGAGTTCTAAGCTGGGTTTTGCGCCATAAGTTTTTCAATTTTGGCCCCCGTTTATCAACTTTTCAACTTGTTTAATTTTTTTAAAAATACTTCCAAATTTTATTCCGACCTGTAAATTTACAAGCACATGTACTTAGTGCTCCGATAACCTCTCAAAAATTCTCAGAGCAGTGGAAAAATTTTAAGGTGGTGTACCAGCTTTGTTGCTTAAAACTAGGTGCTTCACTTGCAGTCGTGGCGTGGTTGTTTGTTTATGTTGGTAAGTTTCAATTTAGCTCCCCTTTTTTTAATTAATTTAGTGTTCCCGAGAGCGTTAAGTGTTCATTTGACTTTGTAAAAGGTCTTACTTAGCTCTATGGGGCACTTTGGCATCATTAATGTGTAATTTAAGATCTTTTATGAGCATTTTGCCAAACCTTGTTACGTTTTGTTATTATCGCCGCTATTTTCATCTAAGTGTTTCTTTTTCAATCCCTCTTAAAAAATACTAAATATGTCTTTTTTATATCTCCGTTGTATGTTATAGATGCTCAATTAAATTTCCTACACACTGATGCTATTCATTGTTCCCTCAGTATTTTATAAGTGCATGTTTTATTGCTTCAAAGTGAAAATTTCATTTTCTATTCAAAATGGCACCATTATAAGGCATTCACGCCAAAATTTCCATAAGATTGGTTGGTTGACTGTAACACGTCGCTGCATAAAACTCGAGTAGGCGAACTCAATAAGAATTGAGTTGCCTTCATAAGAGTGGTAGATCATATAGTTATATGGCAACCAGCCCACAAATAAATACAGTAATTTAGCACATTACACTTTACCCATAGCAGTAAGGAATGTTAAATAAAACATTTCAACTGCATAATGGGTAATTTCTCTCATAATATATAGTCTCATAGGAACAGCAAAGTTTTTCTAGCTATAACACGCATCTTTGTAGGCTTTCACGATAGGCCCTAGGGCCTATTTTTATTGAAATTCTTTATTTTTTATCCATTCTTAATACATAATACCTCATTTTAAAGGTCTTGAAATGGGCTTTCCGATTCTGTGGCACATTTTAATTTTGGGCCTGTCAGGTTGGGCCCTGGACCCCCCCCCCTGAAGTTGATTTCACTTTTCAAATCTTACAAAGTTTCTCCATCTTTATATAAGTATAATACCTCATTTTAAAGATCTTCCAATGGACTCTCCGTTCCCGTGGCCAATTTCATGTGACGACCTCTATTTTATGCCCTGGGCCCCTAATTGAGGCACTATTTATAAGCATTCTGGATGTTTCATACCTTTCCCATAGTCCAATAGCTTTTTCACAAGGTCTCAGTGTGAGCATTTCATTTCCGACCCCCTCTTCTTCCACTGGTCCCATCAAGGGGCCCTGAGGCCCTTAAAAGGGCCCTTTGATAAATTTTAATCCTCCTTGCTTTATAATATCTCTTTTTTATGGTCTTTCATGGACTCTCAGTTTCCGTGGCCCTTTACTATGGTTCTACTTGCTGTGGCCCACATCCCCATAGGCCTTCGTGTTGGGCCTTAGGGCCCTTTTATGGAAAAACTTTTATTTTTTATCCAATCTTAAAACATAATATTTCATTTTTTAGGTCTTCAGATGGGTTTTCCGATTCTGTGGACCATTTTAATTTTGGCACTGTCAGGTTGGGCCCTGGACCCCACTAGAAGTTGATTTCACTTTTCCCATCATACGAAGTTACTTCATATTTATATAAGTATAATACCTCATGTTAAAAATTTTCCAATGAACTTTCCGTTTGCGTGGCTATTTTCATGTTACGACCTCTATTTTAGGCCATGTGTCCCTTAAAAGGGCCCACTCATAAATTTTAATCCTCCCTGTTTTATAATACCTACTAGTAAGCCTGCTGACCCAACATCACACCATAAAACCTTTCATATTTCATATATCCATCAAAACCTGAATTAAACGTAGTTAAAATCATTTTATTTTTCTTTGTTGCACCAGTGAAACCCCATTCAAAAATTTAATTACTTCAGAAATTATAGTAAAAAAAAAATCATGGTATAAATTGAATAGGAATGAAAGTGCACCGCATGGCAGAAAGTCCATACATTGTAAAATTCTTGTCATAAGGGTCATCTTTGTAAAAGGGAAAATCTCCCACAGTTCTATAAGTTTACTCCAAAGTCAATGCCCTTTTGACATTTTTAATTGCAACAACTCTCATCTTTTATGTTCTTAGATTCTATAAGTGAATAATACTAAATTTTACCTTTTAAAAGTTTTTTTTTGTTTTTTTTGTTCATAAATTTAACTTCTAGTAACTTCTGCCATAAGAGCCACCTTCAAATGTTTAATCATACCTTCATTCATCTCTTAAATATGTCGTGAGATCATTAAATAACAGTATTACGTTTCTTCTGGCTCCATGGCACAAAGAGTCGTTACAATGTAAATTTATCGTTAAAAGGGTATTCTCTAACCCTAGTAAAACTTATTTTTCCCAGTGTGATTGTTTATTGAAAATTTCCCACAGCTTAATAAGTTTTCTCCAGATTCAATGCATTTTGACTTTTTCATAATAACATTTCTCATCTTTCACGTTTCTAACAATGCTGCAATTCAACTCCGGCTGGTCTCATTATTTCATTACTTTTTTTTTTAATTATTTTTATTTATAGTTATTTTTTAAGCCCCTAAGGCAGCCCTTTTCCACAGTACTACTTTATTGCTTGTTTTTTTTTAAATTACATTCAGTTTTTTATTTTTATCATCCCCCCTGTTTTGACTGGAGAGAGCTCCCCACAAACCTAAAGCTTAATTCAAAATTTCAAAAGTTTAAATCTAAAGTTTAAAATTATAATCGTTGCAGTGAACGAAGGAAAAAAAAGTGTGTAACCATAAATGTCAGATGAGGAACTAGCAGAAACCAAAAGATTAAAATTAAAGCCTAAAATTAAAACTAATATAGCGTACGAAGGAAAAGATAAAGTTAAAACAGTGAGTTACATGATAAATGACGGACGAGTCAACATCAAACATCTCACTACAAGACTATCCTGGAAAAACAATAACTCCCTCAACCATAAAGAAAATCGAGGACAGAAGTAGAACGAGGAAAAACTACGATATGGCTTCTCAACCACAAAGCACATCAAAATCACGAACAACACAACAGCAAAAATGGGAGAAACTGACGATAGTCGAATTGCTAATAGAATACGACAATCTACCTAAGAGCAAACAGAAAAAGGACACAGAAAAATTGCAGAAGTTAAGCATGGTGCTAGACAAGAAAATCACAGAAGCAGAGAAACACAATGAAGAAGCAGAGCAACTTTGAGAGGAGCTAGCGCAGTTGAAATTGAAAGAAACCAGTTTGCCAGAAACAGAAACACTACGAGCAGAAATAGAAGAGAAAGAAAAACAACAAAAGGAAAAACTACAAAGATATGATGCGGAGATGAAAAAGCTGAAGTAGATAGTAGAAAAGCAAGAAGAAAGAAGAGAAGAAATAGCAGCACTGAAATTAAAACAGAAGGAATTAGAAAAGGAACTAAAAGAAGCACAAAGGTACCAAAAATAATCAACACCACAACGGAACAAACAAGAAATTGAGAGGTTGATACAAGGCATACAGGCCGTAATCCCAGTAGACGACCAAGAACAAATGAACAAACTCCGAATACAAATAGATGAGTTAATGTTGTGGATTGAAGACTATGACGATGACAGAACAAAATGGAGTGAAGAATGCCGAAGGCTAAGGAATGAAATAAAACTGTACGAAAACGTGGAGGAGCAAGGGAAAAGATTAAGAGAAACAGTGGACAGGAAACTTGGACAACAGGGCGCACATATCAAATCAGCGCTACAAGAGTACAAAAAAGAAATAGATACACTGAAAAAAACGCTGAGAAGTCAAACAATACCACAAAGTAGCAAAAATCAACCACAAAGAAGTGAGGGATCCTCATACTCTCAAGTTCTGCAGCAGCGGCCCCCACAGAAACCATCTCTGGTGGTGACGCCAAAAGATGGAAGCCTGACAGTACAGGAAATCCGCAGAACCCTAAACAAAGAAATCGACTTAACGACTTTGCCAAATCTCAGTTGCAGGCCAACAAAAGCAGGTAACTTAGTAGTTACCTGCAATGATGAGAAGGACCTCACAGAACTACAGTAAAAACTAGTAGATAATGCAAGACTAGCACCAAAGATAACAGTGAGCAAAATAAAACTCCGAACTCAAAAAATAATCATATTTGGAGCCCCTGCAATAACAGAACACGACGTAGATGAAGCAAGAAGCACCGAAGGAATCCAGGCTGACATAGACTATTATTCGGAGAATATTTTAGCCCCGGCACTGCTCAGGACATTAAGGGTGGAAAAAGTTAACTTCAAATTACACAGAATCATGAAATTTGCACAAAACAATGAATCAACGAATCTCATCGTGGAATTGCCACAAAGGGACGCAGCACTCCTGGAACAAACAAAGGTCAACATTGGTTTTAACAGATGTGGAGTTCGCAAATACATAATCACACCGAGGTGCTTTAAATGCCAACGA
Organism: Maratus michaelseni; assembly: GCA_963931845.1. NCBI lineage: Eukaryota > Metazoa > Arthropoda > Arachnida > Araneae > Salticidae > Maratus > Maratus michaelseni. The sequence goes on along the minus strand of OZ007590.1, from coordinate 105,631,621 downwards.
CTAGGCCACATGTCAAGAGAATGTCAAAATCCTGAAGTGTGCGCGAAATGTGCCAAAAATCACAATACATCGGACTGCACATCCAACAACAAAAGATGTGTGAACTGTTTAGATGAAAACAAACAACGTACAGGAAGTGATAGACACTTGGACACAGAACACTATAGCTATGATAGCTGCTGCCAAACGTATCGACATTACCAGAAAACTTACATTCAACACCGGACTCAGATGGCATTAAGTTCAAGGTAATCCAGTGCAATCTACAACGTTCCAAAAGTAATACGGCAGCATTTGTAAATTTTATAATTGAAGAGGGTTTTTCACTGGCATGCCTCCAAGACGCTTACATCTTCGACGGCCGTCCGGCTTCTTTGCCCCTGAGTGTGTCATGCTACAGCTCCAGCTCACTAAATAGTCACATCCTAATTTTAGACCAAAATCTTAAACATTGTCTATCAGAAAAATTTAACAACTCTGCATTTATAAATTTAGACCTACAAAACGTAATTTTGAGCATTGGGAGCCTGTACTGCCCTCCGAGGGCTGAACTCGAAACTGACCTCCAGGACTGGAGATCAGCTAAACATTTGAGCGACTTCTGTTTGGTCCTTGGGGACTTTAATGCGCATGATCCTCTTTGGGGGTATAATCGGGTGGATACCAGGGGAAGACTCCTTATTGAATTCTTGCTCGCACATAACCTTGTAATACTAAATGAACCATCTTGCCAACCAACCTAAGAGTCGGGCGGAAGGGGGGGCCGACCAGATTTATCAATCTGTTCACAACCCCTCTTCCAACACTTCAGCAACTGGGAAGTTGTCCCAGAACTTTTTGGTGACCACAGGCCAATTATTACACAACTATTTTTAACAGTAATGGATTTACCAAAACGCAGATTTAAAACTAAAAACATCCCCCCCCCTATAAATTTCAAAAAATGGTTCAACACAAATGTTTAATACATAATATTAATTTTAAAACAATTAAAACATCCCAAGATCTGGAAATCCATTATGAAAAGTTCTACCAAATTATTAAAGATTCAGCAAAAACTTCATTTAAAAAGAAACCCTGATTTCGAAAACCTAAATTTTCCTGGTGGTCGCCGGACCTTAGAGCACAGAGGAATAAAGTAAAAGCTTTATATAATAAAACAAAAAACTCTAATTTCGATCCAATAAACAACCAAAATTACAAAAAAGAAAAAGCCAAATATAAAAAACAAATTCTCTGTGCAAAAGAGAAAGCGTGGGACAATTTCTGTAAAAAACAAACTGACCCTTTTGGCATCTCAAAAAAACTCGCATTCCAAGATTACCAAGATAAATTAATTAGCTTTCTGCCGGACTCATCTTTTCCGGTTTTCAGGTCCACTTCATTAGCTAACCTAACAGAAAGAATTTTTGGGCCTTCGGCAGGTATGCCAGTACAACCCGCCCAGGCATTTAACATACAACCTCAATCAGACCAACCAAAATTTACAAAAAGAGAATTAAGAAATGCAATATATAGCTTCAACCAAAACAAGGCCCCAGGGCCAGATGAAATCGATCATCGTATGATAAGAGCGATATTTGCAATAATACCAGATACACTACAAGACTTATTTAACTCAGCACTTTCCCTAAACTATTCCCCGGTGGCCTGGAAGCTGGGGGAGCTTATCTACTTTAGAAAGGAAGGTAAACCACACGACGAACATTCATCTTATAGACCGATAACTTTACTTCCAATAATAGACAAAATTTTTTAAAAACTATTGCTGCTAAGAATTAATCATATACTGACGCTAAACAATAAATTAACAAATAAACAACACGGTTTCACACAATTAAAATCAACAGAAACTGCTCTTCAAAATGCACTATCATTTATCGACATCAACAAAGAAAATAAAAATTACACGACATTCATATCGCTGGATTTCATGGGGGCATTTGACAACCTTCCATGGGACCAAGCGATTTTATCACTAACCGACTTAGGCATCCCGCAGCAATATATCAATACAATTATCTCCTTCCTTTCGAGTAGGCGGGCTCAGGTTGATTGGCAAAACCCTAATATCTTGCATTACTTCACAAAAGGCTGCTCACAGGGCTCCTGCTTTGGTCCTTTTCTCTGGTTTTCACTTTTGGAGGGCTTACTGCGTTACTTTGTCTTCGAGAACTGTGCGATTGTGGCATACGCGGATGATGTCTTGTTAATTATTTGGGGTCCAACACGCGCTGCGCTAGAGCATAATGGTAGGATTGCCCTGAATTATGTTCAAAATTGGGCTACGAGCAACCACATTGAAATATCATTGAATAAATCAAAAACAATTACATTTGGCAAACCTAAAATCTTAAAAAGGGACCCAATCTTCAAACTAAAAGGACAAAACCTACAATCAGTCAAAACCTTAAAATACTTAGGAATTACAATAGACCAACATCTTTCATTCCTACCCCACATAGTAATAAAAAGGGAAGAAATTACTAAAATTACTCAAAATTTATATAAATTTTCGTCAATTTCGGGTAAGTTGCCAAATCATTTCTTTAAGATATGGTACTCGGCAATCCTACAGCGCCAAATCGCTTATGCTTGTGGGGTGTGGTTCACACGTATGACACGGTCGCATGGTGTGCGTCACCTCTTGGCAGCGCAGAGAAAAGTACTCCTACTCATTTCAAGAGCGTATAAAAATACGTCAACAGCGGCATTGCAGGTCCTAACGGGTATCCCGCCCCTGGACTTGCAACTGGAAGCAGAGGCTGAATTTGCTAGAGTCACTAGATTGGGGATATCATCAACGCGTATTAATGCACAAACAATAGCCACAAAGATCTCAAAATATAAAATTTCACCAACTCTAGATCAAATAAAAACCTGTCCTGGTTCAAAATTCAATGGGGAATTCCATATCTTTACAGACGGTTCAAAAATAGCTGAAGGCACAGCATCGGCTTTCTGTGCTTATAAAAATAATATAATTCATCACACGTGGCGTGCAAAACTACACTCGGGTAATTCAGTTTACCAGGCCGAATTACTTGCGATTGGAGAAGCTGTGCGCTGGGCTATGGAAGAGGATTCGGTCAACTTTCTAATTTCATCGGATAGCTTATCAAGCTTAATGGCTCTTTCAAAATTTGACATAGATAATTATTTAGTTCAGGAAATTTTAGTACGTATAAATCTATCCTAAAAAACTTCTTTTTTAATTGGGTCTAGGGTCATTCGGGTGTAGCTGGAAATGAACTGGCGGATCAGTTGGCGCGGTCAGCAGCAAACGATGAAACGCTGGAAACAACTTTTCTTCCTGTACCACCGTCCACACTCAAAAGAGAATTAAAAAAACAAATCACAGACAGTTGGCAACAACGCTGGTATACAGCACAAGTGGGTCATTACACAAGAGACTTCCTGCCGGAAGTCTCGCAACAACTAGAAATACACAACAGATATCTATACCTATTTTTAACAAATCATGAACCATTTCAACAACACCTATTCCAAATTAACAGAAGTGACTCACCACTTTGTATCTGTGGATCAGAAGCAACATCGTTACACTACATATTAAATTGCACTCTAACTTCACAATTCCATGTCAAAAAAACACCACAAATGCCACTTAAAAACTGGCTACAATATCTCCTGGACCGTCCGGTTCTTCTCCAGTGCATAGTCAACTGCATATTTATTGAAATATGTAATATATAAGTAAGGTAATATTTATTGAAAAAAATGAATTTTTATTTTCCAATCCTCTTCCTCTGTAGTCGAGCGCCCGCTTGTCCAATATAGCAGGGGTCCTGTTTTCTCTGTACATATGTATATAAATAATTGTATTTTGTATTTGAATATAATAATTGTTGTAATGAGATTTAATATCCCACTGTCTGTATATTATTAGTATGTGCATATTATTTGTAAATTTTTAGTGTATTCGCATCTGTATATTCATATTAGTATATTATTAATTGTATTAGAAGTATTTAACCAAGAATCTGCATCCCATTTAACCAAAAATCCAAATTATAAAGTCTGCACAGTACTTGTATATAGTCATATTCTGGAAATGGTCTAAACTGTATAATTGTATACTCGAATTAATATTAATAACTGTATGTATGCATCATTTTTTTCCATATACATCAATTGTAGTAAAGTATTTGTATAAAATATGCTAGCCAAGAATAACCCGTCATATTTAACCACTAATAATTTTAGGCATGATGCCTGCACAGTATTCGTAAATAGCTCATCCGGAAATTATATATTCTGCATACATTGAAATAATAATAATAATCGTATGTATGAAAGCAATAACTGTATTATCAGACAAAATTCATGTGTAATATTATATTGTAAAAATTGCATACATAATTCTGTAATTGTGGTCTCGCTGGTGATAGAGGCGTGTCAGCCCCTCAGGATTGCACACAAACTCTAAGGCTTAAGCCGGGTTTCCTGAGGTGGTCATCCCTGTATTTCTATGTTCACTTCACGGTTAGGAATAAATAATTCGCATTTGTAGCAAATTATCTTAGTCATTAATAATGCTCATTTAGAAGGTATTCCACAGTAACACTCTTATCTATACTATTATATAAAGAGGAAACGGTGACTGACTGACTGACTGACTCATCAACGCCCAGCCGAAACTACTAAAGTCAGGGTCACGAGATTTGGACTCTAGATTGCTGTTATGGCCTAGGCAAGCAATAAGAAGGGATTTTTGAATATTCCCCCCAGAAAGGGGTTAAAGGGGGGTCAAATGTTTCAGGTAATTTTGCCATATCTCAGCAGCAATTTTAGTTAAGAGTTCAAAAATCAAGAAAACAAATCTACTAAAAAATGATTAAAGACCTATTTTAGCGATTTCAGAAATTCCCCCAGAAGGGGGTTAAAGGGGGTGGTCGAATGTTTTAGGTCATTTCGCTATATCTCAGCAGCAGTTATAGGTAGGAGCGCGAAAATCAGGAAATCAAATCTACTAAAAAAATGATTAAACACCTATTTCAGCGATTTCAGAAATTCCCCCAGAAGGAAGTTGAAGGGGAGGGGTTCAAAACATTTCGAAAATTTAAAAGTATGTGGCCATATCTCAGTAGCCGTTTTAGGTAGGAGCGTAAAAATCAGGAAAACAAATCTACTAAAAAAAGGATTAAACATGTATTTAAGCGATTTTAGAAATTCCCCTCCCGGAGGGTGTTAAAGGGGGATCGAATGTTTTAGGTCATTTTGCCATGTCTCAGCAGCAATTTTAGTTAAGAGCGCAACAATCTGGATAACAAATCTACTAAAAAATGAATAAAACACATATTTCGGCGATTTTGGAAATTCCCCCCAGAAGGTGGTTAAAGGGGTATTCAAAAGTTTTGGGTCATTTTGCCATATCTCAGCAGCAGATTTAGGTAGGAGCGTGAAATTCAGGAAAACACATTCTACATGAACACATATAGTTGCTATGGGCCGTGTATTATTTATTGGTTTCAATATGTACATAAACAGAAAAATTTATTCATCACATTTTTACAAGCTTTTAATTTTCAAAATTTCTAAGTACTGCAATTTTGTCTCACTCCCACTTTTATCCAATTTAGAACAATTTTTTTAAAGTACCTACACTTCTCTACCATACATTGTAGTCAGCACATTGTCCACCTGTGCAACGCCGGGACGGGCCGCTAGTTGTAAATAAAGATCTCGTAGTCTTCGCAAGATTTATGAAAGACCTCTAAAAATGCATCAAAATTTTATAATATGGAACAGGATGACGTCAATTCTTTCAACAATATTAACTGATTGGATTTTTTTTTTTTTATAAATTTTACTTAAATAAAATCATGATTTTTGTTTGCACCTATTTAGATCTTATCTCACCTTGTTAATTTTTTTATACCCAGTCCCAAAAATCTTTGATTCAATCTATAAAAGTAATTACTTGCCACATACATTGATTAAAACATATTTAAAACATATACAATGATTTACGTCTACGATTTGTTTTACAAAAAAATCATTACGATTGTCATAACCCCGGCATTACAAGGGTAATATTTCATAACCGCTGACTTTTTTTACGCCATCTTGTCTAGTAGTTTGATTTACTTCTACGGATTTGTTTTCAAACTAGTCGGATGTGCCAATCCCAAAACTTTCTCCTATCTCGGTCATGTTAATACTTCAAAATTCGCTATCACATCGCCAATAAAATCAATATTTTTCATCATTCTGTTGTACGTCAGCTGCGTGCGAATGGTCGGGTTACAAGGATGCGAACAACCGATGTATACTAAACTACGAAAAGTCCTTCTGGCCTGAACCGACAGGAACACATAGCCTTCCTATTCCTTGGTTTTACGATTTTAGCTAATTAATTTAATGGAAAACACGAAGGTAAAACGCGTGGAACCTAAATAAAGAAGATTCAATCCCAGTTCTCGTCAACATTGAATTTGAATGAGAATATCACCAAATTAGTCCTCTACAGCCAAGTTGGCTTCATTTATGGCAACTTATTTTGGTCGCCAAAATTTGGCGATATTCCGCCAACTGTCGCCAAGTTTGGCGAGAATTTGACGTTGGCGAATATAAATATATAGTGATAAGCAAATAATAGGATTAATGGTTACAACAATGAAAGAAAATTTGCCGAAACCATGTTAACTAAAGCTCATAAATTAAACCCGTTTATGGATGAATTCTGCTGTCTTCTTTGAAAATGTTAGCCACCCTAAAATTTCAAACTGCTATATCTCAGCCATTTTTTAACATAGAGGCAAAGCAAAAATTGTTCCGGATTCTCCGGATCAAGGCTGAACATTTAACGAAAAATAAGTTTTAGGATTTCTAATTTTTTTGAATTTGCACATCTTTTTTGAATTTGAAATCTTTAAATGGCTATCGCAACGCCCCCTTTCGTCGAAATATCCCCAAATTCTAATAGAACCTGCTTGCCATAGCCAAAAACATAGAAAATAAATGTGGTTGAATTTGAAGCATAACTTCATACACTTTTCGATGATACAATAGTGAAAATGGAACAAAACTATTGATCACAGCGCCCCCTTTCGTCGAAATATTCCCAAATTCTGATAGAATCTGCTTGCCATAGCCAAAAACCTAGAAAAAAAATGGTTCAATTTGAAGTATAACTTTATACACTTTTAGATGGTACAATAGTGAAAATGGAACAAAAATATCGATCACAGCGCCCCCTTTCGTCGAAATATCCCCAAATTCTGATAGAATCTGCTTGCCATAGCCAAAAACATAGAAAAAAAATTAGGTTCAATTTGAAGCATAACTTCATACACTTTTAGATGGTACAATTAAAAGCCACACAGACGGACAGACGGACAGACGGACAGACAGACATTTTGTAAAAACATGTTTTTCGGAATCTCTGACCCCTAAAACGTGTAAATTCGTCGAAAACCGGAAGTCGAAAAAAATTTCGATTACAATACTTTCTTCTATTATAGATAGAAGAAAGTAAAAAATTAGGTTCAATTTGAAGCATAACTTCATACACTTTTCGATGATACAATAGTGAAAATGGAACAAAACTATCGATCACAGCGCCCCCTTTCGTCGAAATATTCCCAAATTCTGATAGAATCTGCTTGCCATAGCCAAAAACCTAGAAAAAAAATATGGTTCAATTTGAAGTATAACTTTATACACTTTTAGATGGTACAATAGTGAAAATGGAACAAAAATATCGATCACAGCGCCCCCTTTCGTCGAAATATCCCCAAATTCTGATAGAATCTGCTTGCCATAGCCAAAAACATAGAAAAAAAATTAGGTTCAATTTGAAGCATAACTTCATACACTTTTAGATGGTACAATAGTGAAAATGGAACAAAAATATCGATCACAGCGCCCCCTTTCGTCGAAATATCCCCAAATTCTGATAGAATCTGCTTGCCATAGCCAAAAACATAGAAAAAAAATTAGGTTCAATTTGAAGCATAACTTCATACACTTTTAAATGGTACAATTAAAAGCCACACAGACGGACAGACGGACAGACGGACGGACGGACAGACGGACAGACAGACATTTTGTAAAAACATGTTTTTCGGAATCTCTGACCCCTAAAACGTGTAAATTCGTCGAAAACCGGAAGTCGAAAAAAATTTTGATTACAATACTTTCTTCTATTATAGATAGAAGAAAGTAAAAAATTAGGTTCAATTTGAAGCATAACTTCATACACTTTTCGATGGTACAATAGTGAAAATGGAACAAAAATATCAATCACAGCGCCCCCTTTCGTCGAAATATCCCCAAATTCTGATAGTACCTGCTTGCCATAGCCAAAAACATAGAAAAAAAAATTTGGGTCAATTTGAAGCATAACTTCATACACTTTTCGATGGTACAAAAAAAAGCCACACAGACGGACAGACGGACAGACGGACGGACGGACAGACGGACAGACAGACATTTTGTAAAAACATGTTTTTCGGAATCTCTAATCCCTAAAACGTGTAAATCCGTCGAAAACCGGAAGTCGAAAAAAATTTCGATTACAATACTTTCTTCTATTATAGATAGAAGAAAGTAAAAATTACATCACGATTGTCATAACACCGGTATCACTAGAGTAATATTTCAAAACCCTTGCATTTTTTATGTCTTCTTGTCTAGTAGTTTGATTTACTTTTACGGATTTGATTTCAGAAAATTATTAACTACTACAGTCATTTTAATAATTCTTTTTTAGAAATAGCGGAAAAAAATCGAACAAAGCTGAATTTTTGCAAGGAAGTTTATTCGTATATGTAGTTTAACATACTAAAAGTCCTCATCGATCAGGTGTGAGCTTTTGCCGCCAGGGGTCGCGTTTGATCTTGAAAATCGTTTTTTGTGAATATCTCATGAACGATGGCATCTAGAAAAAAAAAGCTCCGTTTGAAAGATGTAGACAATTTAATTTCCTACAAAAAGTGTCCATAACAATTTTTTGTCACACCAATCCTTCTCTGTCAAATATCAAGAACAGTGAACATAACTGGAAAAAAGGGTAAAACGATCATATTGAACGCTCCCAAGAGGAACAAATACCTATTTACTTTCCAACCCTTCCCTTTCTGTCCTGACATTGACTGTAGACGGATTTCGCACGCTTGTGCTATAAGCATTGTGTCACCACATACTTATGTCGAAATATACCACGTGCTCGTATCTTTTGCCGTGCTTTATTTTAAATTGATGAGGATTTCGTTGGTATTAAATCACTCTAACATATTGAACGAAGTTTTCTTTGCGAATTTTTAGAAAGTGAATACTTTTATTAGTCACGTGTTTAACGACTTTATCGTGTTTAGAGAGTCTAAAGTGATTCTTTCTTCATTGTTGATCAAGAATTGAAAAATGGAGATTGACGAAGTAGTTTGTCTTGTATGTGGTGAGGGCTGCGTTGCGAATAATTATTTGAAAGTTGGAAAAAAGGACGCAAAATCATTGAACAGATTTCTGGGAAAAAATTTGGTGACTTGAAACTTTCACGTAAAGAACAAGTTCTATCATTAGAGATGATGAATAATTCGTTTAAATTTAAAGATAATACTATGACCTGTGATACACTGTTGTTTTTTCAACGTATTTCCATTGGTATGAAACATCAAGAATATTTGGAAACTTATTTGCAATATCAACTACATCCATATCCTTTATCATTATTTGATGAAAACGGTATGAGAAAAACCACCAACTAATTATTATATTCAATCTTTGAAAAAAAAAGGACAAAAAGATTTGAAGTGAATGTGTGTCTACGTATATCATCGATGGAGGATGGCTTTTGCATCGTGTTCTTTGCACTTCGGTGGAACATACAGGAGTATCGTGGAAAGTTATATTTCTTATGTCCTAAGAAACTAATGTGGTAAATGTATAATCGTTTTCGATGGTTACTCTGACGAAGTTTATAATACAAAAATGGCAGAAAGAAATCGTCGGTATTCGAAAATTGTAACTCCCGACATTGATTTTAACTAAGAAATGAATGTGTGTATTAATTAGTCAATAATTTTTTTTTATTTAATCAGCAAAATAAAACACATCTCATCTCTATAGTCCAGGTGCTAGGAGTGAAAAAACTGCAAATCGTGATACAGTTATACCATTTGGTCAGTATCTACTCTATATTAATACAAAGCATATAAGAAGGGGAGGCATCGCGGAAAGTGCGGGGAATTCAAGATGGCGGCCGTTATTCAAAATGGCGTTATTTTCGGGAATTAGTGCAATTTCGTTTCTATTCATCGTATAAAAGAATGTTTGATGCAAATTTAGATGTTTTTAGATAAAAAATACTATTTGTAAAACTTTATAGAACAGTCGAAAAGTATTTATGAATTCAGTTTGCCTGTTTGTCTGTCTGTCTGGTCGTCTGTCTAGTCACTCTCTAACTCAAAAAAAAAACTATCCGGATATCCAGATAATTAGAATATGGTATTGTAGTATACCGTAACAAGTTCGGTATTCATTTTCAAGTGTGCATCATTCATAGTTCATTTACAGGGGCAATCAAAAGTATTCTGTTACATTATGGTCGGTAGACGAAAATCGCTTGCAATGTGTTTTAATGATATTATACTCTTTGTAACATATTCAAATTAATATATATCAGTGCGGTGCAGTACAAGTTACTCACTATGGAATATGCAGTACATTGCAGTTTTCGTTCATTTACAGGGGCTCACAAAATAATACAATCACACGACTTTCAATAAGCACAATGCTGTCTATGCGCGTTTTTAATTATATAATGTGTTTTTGAACTTTGCTAGCTATGAAAGAATTGCAAATTGTCATATGAACATTTTCTTTTATATAAATATACAATGTAACATGTATTTATGTATTTATTACAATGTATTCTGATGACGAGGCACCACCCAAAATGAGATGTATTCACTATGGGGTTCTGTTCCAAAATTCCAATTCATATTTCATTTTAATGTTGCGATTTCTGACTCTACTCTCAGACTCTTTGGTGCGCAGACGATCAATCTGACAATTGAAATGAAAAGATTTTTGTTTATGAAGGATCTGTTCTATATATAGTTTCATAGCGCGATGCACGATTATATACAGAAACGCGTGATAAAGATTAATCTTTCTAAATATTCAGTGTCAGTATCTGTACCATTTACGTTTTCATGTTAAACAATGTTTTCGTTTTTTCTAAGAATCCAGTTTCGTTCAAATAAATAGTTGCACAAAATCGTCAGTTAGACCTGTAACATTTTTTTCAACTATGAAAATCAATCATTTCCCCCTGGTTTTTCCAGTAACGGTGAATTTCGACCCATTCATAAAAGTGATTTAGCACGTATTTTAGGGGAAACTATTGAGAAGAATTGAAACACCTTTCCAAGAACATGCGATGCTTTAATTTATGATGGGCCAGTTTTTATTAACATTTTAAAGCCTCACCATTATTCAAAAACCTTTAATGATTACTACATTAACACATTTCAACCCCATTTATGTAACGAATTTGATAGTTTTAGTTACCAAAGAATAGATTTGATATGGGATAGATACATTACACCAAGCATTAAAGAAAAGGGGTGCAGAGACCAGGCGGCAAGTGTTATCGCATGTCAAACTACCTAAAAATTAGCAAGATTTCTTAAGAAATTCAAGTAATAAAGAATAGTTATTTAATCTGCTTGGAACACTAGCTATAAATACCATAAAAAATACACAATTTATAACCACTTCAGCTGAAGAAGTTAAAGTAAATAATATTGCACTAAGTTCCTTAATTGGAATGACTTGCCCTGGCCATGAAGAAGCTGATACAAGGATAATCTTGCACCTCAAAGACATGGAAGAAAACGTATTGAAAAATATTGTTATACGCTCTGTAGATACTGATGTATTAGTTTTAGCAATTGCACATTTCTTACTCTGTCAGATAGACACCTGCAAACTGTTTGGATTGCATTTGGAACAGGGAAGAATTACAGACTTATTCCCACCCATACTGTAGCTGCAGCAATTGGAAAGGAAAAAGCAATGTCGTTACTAGGATTCCATGCTTTCACAGGCTGCGGCAGCAATCCTGGTTTCACATAAAAAACAAAAAAGTCAGCTTGGAAGACATGGATTCTCTATAAAGATGCTACTATCGCCTTTTCATTTTTATCAAAACCGCAAACATCCATACCTGACGATATTCTAAATATTTTAGAAAAATTCGCGGTATTGTTGTACTGTTCAACATGTAACAGCATAAGTGTAAATGTGTGCTAGACAGAAATTGTTTATGACAAAAAATCGTCCTATTGAACATCTTCCACCAACCAAGGGTGCACTTGAGCAACATATTTTACGGAGTGCTTTCCAAGCTGGACACATTTGGGGACAGGCACATGAGCGGAAAATATGTCCTCCCTCTCCAAACAAATGGGGATGGTGGTTGGATAATTTTTCATGGAAATTAAAAACATCGGAGCTGCCCGAGATTGCAGATTCTTCCAAAGAACTAATAAAATGTATGTGCAAAATCTGCAAAAATAAGTGTAGTTGTTGGTCTTTCTTGCACATTATTGTGCAACTGTAAAAACGAATGCGAATGAGAAATAATATGCTACAAACTAAAGTTTTTATATTCTGCAATTTTATGTCATTCATTTGTTACGTAGCATTCATTTTTTTAATATGTTGTATAAGTAAGGCATTAGTAAAATGCATTTTTTTTATTATTTATTTATTCCATTCATTTTACTCACTGTACAATAAAAAATAATAATTGAACTAGTTTCATTTTAAGCATATTTCTGATATTAAAAAGAAAATTTTTGATTAAAAAAATTGAAAATGACATCAAAGACACTTTTATATGACGAAAATGGAAAACATTGAATAACAGTCTAAATCTTAAATTCCTAAGACATTTCATTATGCCTCTCTTATATGCATTGTTTTAATATGAAGAAGATACTGACCAATAGGGATATTATTATTAAAAATTGCAGTTATTTCATACCTAGCACCTCCCTTAATAACAATCGATTTAGCTGATGATCTATAAAATTTATACACACGTTATAAAGGCACTGTGATCGGAGACATAAATGTAACGGTAACCGTATTATTTTGTGAGCCCCTGTAAATGAACGAAAACTGCTATGTACTGCTTATTCTACAGTGAGTATTTTGTACTGCACCGCATTGATGTATACTAATTTGAATATGTTACAAAGAGTATAACATCATTAAAACACATTGCAAGCGATTTTCGTCTACAGACCATAATGTAACCGAATACTTTTGATTGCCCCTGTAAATGAACTATGATTGATACACACTTGAAAATGAATACCGAACTCTTTACGGTATACTACAATACATTTTAATTATCTGGATATCTGGTTATCTTTTTTCGAGTAAGTGCACGACTAGACAGACGATCAGACAGACAGACAAACAGGCAAGCTGAATTCATAAATACTTTTCGACTGTTCTATAAAGTTTTACAAATAGTATTTTTTATCTAAAAACATCTAAATTTCCATCAAACATTCTTTTATACGATGAATAGAAACGAAATTGCACTAATTCCCGAAAATGACGCCATTTTGAATAACGGCCGCCATCTTGAATTCCCCGCACTTTCCGCGATGCCTCCCCTTCTTATATGCTTTGTATTAATATAGAGCAGATACTGACCAATCGGTATAACTGTATCACGATGTGCAGTTTTCACCTTAGTTTTGTCGTGTAGCACTATGCTCATGGAGAAATTTATGGAGAATGGTCTCGAAGCGAAACAAGCAGAGGACGATGCTGACACACTTATCGTTAACACAGCCATTGAAGTAGCAAAGTCTGGTGTGCATATTGCTATTGTCGGCGATTATTGACTTGCTCGTGTTGTTGACTGCCTTAGCATCTCCAGAGACAGAGATATTTTTTATTAAGCCTGGAAGAGGAAGAATTGCAACCACATTGTTTTCAGCGCACAGTCTAAATAATAATGAATCACATATTGTTCATTCATGCTTCTACAGGTTGTGACAATCTGCATTGTTTGGGAAAAGCAAAATGTCATTATCAAAAATTTTTAAACAGGAAGGAGTCCGTAACATTGAAGCTACCAGCACTTTTAAAAGTGGCAAAGCATCCCAAATTTATATATCTGAGCCAGAAAAACTATTTTTTTGCTTTATATTGTGGTAAAGCAAAAATTTCTCTGAACAAGCACCGTTACATATGTTTCAAGAAAGGAGTTGCTGTTGGTAAAAAAAGCATTTTATCATTGCCGTCTACCGATGATGCAGCTAGATTGCACAGTTTACGTGTTTATCATCAAATGCAATACTGGATGGTCAATAAACTTCTTTCTGAGAACTGAGGCAGGCACAATGCACCTAATTTGTCTCCAAGTGCAGCTATCTTACCGCCCGCACCAAAAAATATTATTGAATCCATTTTTTGTACTTGCTCCAAAGGATGTGGCTGCCGAAAAATCGGATTGAAATGTTCTGATATTTCCGTAAATTGTTGCGGAGTTTCATGTCACAATGCAAATAAAGTTGAATTTGAAGACGAGGAGGATATTTACAATATCCTGTCCACTGCAAGGGATGAGGGAATCGCTACACCTGAATTTAGTGACGATATCGAAGGCCAACCAGAAAATATTGAAGGAAATACAACAACTGAAAAAAAAATACAGATCATGACGAAACTGAATCGGGTGAAGAAGTTGAAGATGTGCCAATGACTACTCAAGCAGTCAAACGATTGAGATTTGAATAAGCCAGTCATTATATGTGGACTATGCCTACGGGAGACACCACAATTTAAAAAATATGCGCTAAATACTTTACCTCAAGGGTGGTGGGTAAATAAGCATATAAGGGATATTATTCACTCACCTCCTTTCTTCAAAAGTAAGAATTTGGGACTTTCAATATAATTTATTTGAAAATAGCAGCAGCTTTTAGTATTTTTATCTTTTTTATTCCAAGGATGTTCACTGTTTTTGATTTTTGGCAGAGAAGGGTTGGTGTGACAAAAAATGTTATGGACACTTTTTGTAGGAAATTAAATTGTCTGAATCTTTCTAATTGAACATTTTTTTGTAGATGACATCGTTCATGAGATAGTCACAAAAACCATTTTCAAGATCATTCGTGCCCCCTGGAGGTGAAATCTCACACTGGATCAATGAGGACTTTTAGTATGTTAAACTACACACCCTAACTAGCATCTGTGCAAAAATCCAGCTTTGTTCTAATTTTGTCCGCTATTTTTCCTAAAATGACTGGACTAAACACGATTGTGATAACCCCGGCATCACAAGAGCAATATTTCTAAAACCCTGCCTTTTTTACGCCTGCTTGTATGGTAGTTGAGTCGCTGGTGTTAAGTTCGAATACAGGTCTAGGTTTAAATGTTCCTACTGAATGGATTCAAAATTATTCCGATTTTCTAATCTGTTTACCCTTCGTGTGCAAAAGGTCACCATAGCGACAACAGAAAATAAATATATCATTTTTTCCTCATAAATAAAAAGAAATTATTTTTTAAGAAAGTTTTTCTTTCATAAAGAATCATTTACAATATTTTTTATATATTTCACTATTGGATATTTCTATATAAAATAGTTATAATTTTTAAACATAAGTATTCTGATATACTGCTATTTACTCCAATATACAGGGTGTGAATTTGTCGATCATATTTTAAGTGGTGCTACAACAAACAATTTTAAGAAACCAGTGTCGTATTTCATTTATCCAGTGAAAAATACAGTGTATCGTTGTTTAACCGAACTTGTATTGTTTGCTGAAAATCTTTAATAAAAAATAATATATTTTAATGACATTTGAAACAGACAGTGCGAAATGTAAAGATGGTAGCCATTCCTTTCCAAATAGGAATGTTGACACACGATATTTCGGAACATAATTGAAAGTACATAATTTTATTTATTTATTAAAATACTCTAGAATTCCATAACTTTGGTAACGTAATTACATTGTGCACAAAGAAATATGTGTAGGTTAAAATATATATTATAAAGCTAAAAAATGTCCGTGAGTAAAGCTGACGTCATATCGACAGTGGCAACAACCTAAACAATTTATTTCCCATTTTTCGCAAATTTAATTACTTTTAATCATCGCATAATTTATTTTTTTACCCTGTCAAATGAAGAAACAAATATGTAGTTTCGAATGAAATTTGTTTGAAAATTGTAATTTAAAACAAATTATCTGTATCACTTGCAACTTGATTACGGTATCTTAAACTACGGAAGATGCGCTTAAAACAATAGAAATAGTTCGGTGTTATTTCTGGCTAATATTCCATAACGAAAATCACTTTCTCAATAAATAAATAAATAAATACATAAAACAATGAACTAAACAAGGATTTAACAGGTATGTAATGCAGCTACGTGAACAGCACTGAACGAGTCAGAATCAAAAAGGTAAGCAGCAAAATCTTTTGCGATTTCTTCGGCTAATAATCTCTGACATGCGGCTAGTACGAAAGTATTGCTTTTACTGATTTTCAAAACTTTATTTGAATATATAATTTGTATTTTTTATATAAAAATGTTTTTTGGAGTTGTTAGTTTGCAATCTAAAAAAATATAATAAATGCAAACAGTAAATTGGAGGTTTAAATAAAAAATATTTTTTTTTTACCTATGTTCTTTAACAAGGGAATCCCGGGCTGGTTTTAAAAATTCTTTATCTTTGCTAAAATTATAAACAATAAATATGTTTATATGAGAGTGAGACACTCTGTTATTCTGAGTGGAGAAATTGATTACGACTGCGGTTTCCTATACAATAAATATTTGTTGTCCTATATAAGGAAGATTTAGTGTATACTCTACCACCATTTAAAATGTGAACAATCAATTCTGAATAACTCTTTATATCTATATTTAATTATCTATCTATTCCATTTATAATAATTCTTGCACTTATTGTCTGTTTTCTCCATTGGAAATATTTCATGAAATGATATTTATTTCTACTATATTAGTAGGAATGCAAACAAAGAAATGCATTATCAGAATTTATTAATTATATTAAATGAGAAATTTTACTTACATGAAACTAACATCTGTGTGAACAGAAAAATATATTTGACTGTCTTACAATTTATGAAAAGCTAGCATATTATGTTTGAATACCGAAAACAAAGCATTTAAAACGTCTCAGATATTGATAATACAAGTAAATATATTTAATTTAATAAGCATTGCTTTTAAAAACTCATTTTGCAAGAAGAAAGATTTGCATATACTTAATTAGTGTTACAACAAATTTTATTTTAGTGTCTTCAAAATGTCGCGATAAATGTTTGAAAAATGACGCCCATGAAAGTAAGATAATTCTCAAAAATTTCATTATAGTGAAAACTATTGTGAAATTTATTTATCGACATTGTTTCTCGGTTTAGGCTTTAACTAGATATTTTAATTAGATTAGAATTTATATAGTGATGGAAAGTTTTTGTATTTTAAACAGCGGGGAGATTTGCATTCTGGATAAACTTGAATAATAATACAGTTTCCAGAATATATACTTGTACATTAAGAAAATAGTTTGTTGCAATAATGGAATTGCAATATAAATATTATAATACTGGATTTAGCTGCTAAATAATGATAATAAGTGTATTAAGCATAGAAGGATTGCAATTCGTTTTTCCTATATGCTTTTAAAGTAAGATAATTATATTGCTATTGCAATATATATACACTCTCAGAAAAAAACTGTAAATTTATGAGCATTGCCCTTCAATTTTCACGGGCAACAACCTTATTTGATGAAAAATGGTCTGATCCATTAAATAAACGGCCTTATACCTTAGATACTTAGAAAATTAAGAGCAATCCACATATTCTTACAGTTCTAGCCCATATGTTAGCAAAAATACGGTACGACCCTATACATTGTCCTCCGCTAGGGTGTAACCCTTCATTTTACTCGTGTTTCGAAAATTTTAACCTTCCAAAACAGCGATTCTGTGATGATTACCTAACGTGCTACGTGTTACGGGACAGTAAGCAAAGTGTTATTGTGTTTTAAAATGCATTATATCCTGCGCATTATAATGCTATATTACTTTGCTCCATAAAATTACGGGCTGCACGAAATGATGGGCATGGATTGTTTTTTTACGGGATATGACTGGAATCTCTGTTGCCGGCCTCTGCCCGTAATTTTACTGCAATTTTTTTACAGTGTATTATAATACTAGAGTTAGCTACTAAATAATGATAATAAATTTATTATGCATAGAATGATAGCATTTCGTTTTACCTATATGCTTTTACATTAATAAAATAATCTGTTGCAGTAATAGTATTGCAATAAATATATTATAATACTGGAGTTAACTGATAAATAATGATAATGAATTTATTATGCACAGACTGTTTGCATTTTTTTTATAGGTGCGTGAATGTACCTTCACTTATATTTTAATAAGTTGTCGCAATTTGATGCTTTACGCTTCGTCCATTATTCAAATCTGAAATATCTTATTCGCTTCGGTTCTTTTTTTGAGAAAGCTTAATGTAATGCCAATTTATAATGAGAAATGTCGTAATATATAAATAGTTTCCCTTCAAGTAAAACTCAAGCATGGTTTTGTAAAACGTTCCTCATTATACACAAAAAATTGCGTTAATAATGTATCTGAATTAGAGATATAAAATTTCCGGAAATTTTGAAATGGTAAAAAAAAACATTTTTTTTTCCGTTTTTTTCTGGAAAATTGGAAATTTTGGAAAAATGGATTTTTTATAAATGTTTTTTAAAAATAAGTTACAATTTCTTAAAAAATATAAAATAATAATTTTTTTTTTTAATTTCTGCATAGTAAAAAATATATTTTTTTCACTTTACATGAATATATTACAAAAAAAAAGTCAGCTATTAAAAGTTTAACCTTTCAGTCTCAGAATTTTCACAGTAGCTTTTCTTACTTAATTTAACACCATTGTTTGTAATATATTATGTCTCTGTTGAAATGATTTTTCAGTTGCATTTCTTCTATTACCAGTAGAGAAAATTTAAAAATAACAACAACAAAAGAAAATCTTATGAGTTTCAACCAATGTTACTGCAGTTTGAAAGCAAATTTAAATTGCATTAAATATCACCTCAAGTCAACCTAGTATTGCTTAAGTATATAAATGTCATTTTAAATAAACAAATTATTGTAGGTGTGACATTATAAATATTACCGTTTTAAATCTTCCATTACTTAAAAATTTAAACTAATTTACAATATTACAAAAAAAAAAATTCTTACAATTATAATTTCTATTTCACATGTATTTAGTTTTGGTACAGCTTTCCCGTCTAAACCTAAACCTACTCTATATGTTTTGGTTTTAGTTTAAGTTTTAGATTCTTAATATCAAATTAATATATATACGTATGTATATTTCTTTAATGAAAGTTATAAAACATGTGGATTTATTAATACTCATAAAAATTGTTTACAACTAATTTTTTCACAGAAAATTTACATTTTCTTTGCAAAGTTTATTTGTATGCATTTATTAAAAAAAAAAAAAAAAAAAAAAAAAAACAGAAGTCTTAGAATCTATATTTTAAATAAAAGGAAGAGAAGAGAAGAAAGCTTGAAAAGACTAAATAATTTCAATTGCATGTTATTAAAAAAAGAATTTCTTTCTAATAATAGTTAAATATTTCTGGAGATTATCATCTGATTACACGAGAAATGGCAGCTATGCCAATAAACATAAATGCATGTTTAAATTTTTACATTCAATTTTTAGTATTATTGAAACAATTTTTTACACGGATTTTCATTTTTAACAACACTGTTAAAAATAAATCCGTTAATTTACGGTAAAACTACTGGCAGCAAAGTTGCCAGACTTTTTCCGTTCCGTTAGTACATTTTCCGTTTTGAAAGATAAATGAAGGGAAAACTCCGTTTGAAGAATAGATAAGTTTCCGTTATAAATAAACTCGGTTTTTAAAAATGTTATCTTTATTTGTGCTGCCATTTATTAGTTATTACGGGGTATTTAATATTTGATATAATGCAAGAACATTTTCTCCCCGTCCTGAGGATCGAACTCGGGACGTTAGTGGTTTGAGCCGAGTGCTTTACCGTAAGAGCAGCGGGTCCTTGCTACAGCAAGAGTGGGAAACGATTATACGGGATGTCTTCAAATCTCTGCTTGGGACTTAAACAATTTTGGGTTTAGAAAACTGGTAATTTTGAAGTTAATTGCGGGGATATTTCGTAATGAGATGATGGTTGAAAACTATAGTATTAATAGAGGATAAAAACATGCATTATGTATATTCTTAATTTGATTGTTAGATGTAAAATATAAATATTATATTTTGAATTAAATTCGATAATTTTTTTTGCTTTTATGCGAAAATCGATTTTTAATCAACTATTATGTATTTTTCAAATGTGTTCATTTAGAATATATTTTCACTGTGAGTGTTTTTTATAACTTTAAAAAATAAATTGCGAATAATTTTAAAGGAATGAGATTAATTCGAAACCATTATTTTTGTTTGTTGCTTTTTTTAAATAGAATCGAATTTTTTTGCAGTTAATTTAGCTATTATATATATATATATTAATCTGTTTGTTTAGAATATATTTTAAGTGCGAATACTTTTTTATAACTTTAAAAAATGAATTGCAAATAATATTAAAAGAATGGAAAGAATTAATTTTTGCTTTTTTAAATTCGTAAGCACTATTTTCTTGTTGTTGTTTTAAATAAACTTGAAATTTTAATTTATGGAATTTTTAGTTTTTCTGTGCAGCAACATGTCAGTTTTAGAAATATTGAAAATAAACATGCAGCAGATAACGGAATATCTCCGTTGGCTGCTTTCTTATATGAGGAAAATTTCTGCTTTTAACTGAAAATGCCCTTTTGTTATGAAAAGGGACTTTTTCTGTGAAATTCCGGAAAAAAATACCCGCGAATTTCAGATTATTTTTAACAGTAAACTGTAAAAGAATTCCGTCAATTTACGGGAAAAGGACTGGCAGCAGAGTTACCTTAATGTTTCCGTTTTTTGAGGAATGTTCCGTCTTTGTAGCCCATAAATGGCGCGATACAGACGCGAAGGAGTTTAAGCGCATGTGTGGCGATCAAAAATACTCCAATCCCATTGGATGATAGCTTTTTACATTACTAATTCCGTATTTGAATCTCTGTAATCCTAAAAGTCTAAAAAGTGTACAATTTAGGGATACAGTTTATGCATTTTTTGTGCACAATTCAGTTTGCAGTTTTTATGCATAAGTAGAGCTGCCAAATAAGTTCGGATTTTGTGCACTTTTTTTGCAAACTTTTTCTAGCTGGGTAGCAACAGATATACGGGAGAGATTCCATTTTTCTAACAAAACGGAAACTTTCTGATCAAAATTCACGGAAGACAAGCTGTCAATAAACGAAAATTTTTAACAGTGAAGAGAAGTTGCATGGTTCTGCTTAAATATATTTTTTTTCATGCGATCCTGTTTTTGTAAAGCTTTGTATAAAAATATTGCCTTATAAAAAAAAAATCTTACAAAATTGTCATAAAAATATAATCAAAATTTTGTGAATTAGAAATTATCGTTATATTTAGGTTCCTATTTAGATATTTTTAATAAGGTTTTTCATACATATATACAGCTAGATAATAGATTCAATGATGATTTCAGCTGTTATGTGATAGGTTTTGTTATTCTAAAATCGTCAAATTTCGAGAGGATTCATAATGAAGATTGAAAATTTTTCTGAATTTTGTGAAGGATCCAATGTTTCAAGATGAAAAAATTGTGATGGGTTCTTTAAGGGACTGAAATTCTTTCTAAACTGCTTACAGATCATATGTTTCATGTTAACATTTTCATGCGAGACTCTGAACATGAAAAAAATATCAGAATGCAGCCATAATAACATTTTGAATGTATTATTTTATAAATTAAATTTCCATTTTTCCAATTTGGAAAAATTGAAAAATATACCTTCGGAAAAAAAAGGAAAAAAACCTGTTTTTCCCCCAAAGTTTACGGTTTTTTTTTCGATCATTCCCCTCTCTAATCTGAATATATTAAATTAGTACTGTGTCTGCTCAACAGTATTGAAATAGCCATAGAATCATCCATTTAGTATACATAGAAGTTTAATAAAATAAAAAAAGATATATTTTTTAGTGTACGTAAATTTATTATTCCGAAAATAATATTTAGTTTATTAACAATTACATATTTCACTCAACTTTACAGTTTTATTATTGTTAATTATAGAATCCTTGCTTCATTACAATTTTAGAGAAAACAATTACTCACAAAGTGGAGTTCATGGTGTACGTTTGTAAATGAATACATATACGTGTGATATTCAAAGATATTTAACGCCAGTCCTCCCAGTGTTCAGCGCGTTGGCAACACAGATAACAAGTTCTGAAACGTGATTTCGTACAATCAGATTATGGTAAGCGTGTAAAACTTTCAAGTTTTTCATTCACAAAACCACAAATTTGGAATAATCTTTCCTTCATACATTCTATTCAAAGCGGCGCTTTGTCCATTTTAGTGTTGTTTTCGGACGACCATTTACGCAGAAACGTAACACATTTTATAACTATAACGTATAACATTTTATAACTATAAGAAAAAATACTTTTTTTTTATGTAGTGAATACATTTGTGTAAACACTCAACTAAAAATGTGTTATTAACAATCAAAAGAAACGAAACGCTGTATTGTTACACTAAAAAGCATCATAAAAGAATGCGAAGAATCTTGTTCTGGAACATCATGTACATTTTGAAAAAAAAAAAAAAAACTTTCACTGATCTGTAACATTAAATCCTTGATATTTTCTTTGATATTCGGCATCAAACTTTAGTAATAATTTTAAGATTTATTTTTGTTTTTGATTTTAAATAATTTTTCTGTAATATGTGACAGATGTATTACATATGTTGATAAAAAAAGTACTTTTAAGAATTTTCAAAATTTTCGAACAGCATAGTAAATAAATGAAAAGTCAAATTAAAAAATTGCTATAATACTCTTTTTTAATAAAATATGTTTGACAAGTTTATTCAAAAAACGTTCATTGAAAGGTCAAAAAATCGTTTTCAAAAGTACATTTATAAACAGCACATGACAGACGACGGATTGTTTTACTCTTCAATAAAATATATAAATCATTGAAATATATAAATGGAAACCCTATTCAAAAATAAAATGTGTTTCATAGCCAACATAAAACTGAAAGTGCTCTATCTGGAATTTTATGTCACACGAGAGAAAGTATTTTACATGCTACAATATAAATAACAGTCTGCTGAAAAAATATTCCAACCACATAAGTTTAAAGTAAAAGAAGTCGTTATGCAGAACAAGCAAAAAATTATTTGCTTACAAAGTTTGGGTATTTGTGCACACTAAATTTTATTTTACTTTTGTTTTCTTAAATTTTCCATTTAGATGAACATTGTGTAATCTGTTGAATAATTCATATCAGCAAATAATTACTTGTTTCTTAAATATTTATATTTGGCAGTTATGAGTTAACAATTGACTGTGCTTCTGTAATATCATGAATTATTTATTCAAGAAATAGGCATCTACGAAAATACGTAGAAAAAAATAAGCTTTAAAGAAAGTTCTAAACTTTAAATGGCTGTTAAACATCTCACTCAGCAAATGTTATTATGCTATACGACAGTTAGCCTATTTATGAGTGAAAAGATTAAAATAGATAGTTTCGTAATCATTTTTTCTTAGTGGAGGTGAAATAAACGTATATCTGTAATTCGTCATTTATAGAATAAATTATTTATTTATGTAACAGGTATAGATTTACGTTTGAGTGTTTTTTTTAATAAACATAAATTCTTTGTTAAAAAGGCATTTATGGAAGTATTTTGAAAGAATTAGTTACTATTTATAGAAAGCTCTAAATAATAAAGGAACGTTAAATATATTGGTAATCTAAATCATCTATTAGGTTGGTGCAAAAGTTCTGTTGTATTTTAATACTTTTAATACCGGTAAAATTTTAATACCTGATACTTTTATTATACCTGTTTGCTTTGAACTGATAGGTAAAATTATCAGGTATTAAATTTTTGTCGTTATTAAAGGTATTAAAATTAGTTATTAAAATACGACAGAGCTTTTGAATCAACCTTCATTTTCCGTTGACAAGTAATTATAGTAATTTTAAAATGATCAATGTTACATTAGTCAATTAATCAGATTGGAAAGATGAAAATGCTGATGCTTTATGAAATTAGTATTTCTCCAGAGAAAATATTTTTCATAACCTATTCAAATTGTAACATATTTGAACAATATTCTTCATTACGCCATATTTTGTTCTTCTTACATGAACATCAAATACAATTACCTTTATTTTATACCAGGAATAGCGACTACGCTCATTAAAAATGTCACATATTAAGTTTTTTTTTAGTTTTTTTTTACTCAAAATCATTTGAGTACTGATTACCACGAAGTCTTAAACAATATTAAAAACGACATTTGTATTTAAATCTCTCTTGTATCTGTAAATTTGTATCTTAAAAAACTTTTCCTCGCAGATCGGATTCGAAATTGAAAATTATAGGACGATAAAAAAGACGGCATTGAAAGATTGTCTTAACCATTTGTGACAAAACAACTCATATTTGAAAAATATTTACTCAGATGTTAGAATACATCATATAAAGCATGTAAAAAAATTAAAAAATTCAGAACATCAAAATAATTAAAAAAATTACTAAAAGGTACATTTTTAACATCTGCAATAAACTCAAAATTACATACTTCTGATAAACATTGTCGTTTTTTAATACTAAATTGTAATGTATACGAACTTGCCTTTGTAAAAAATCTATTTTTCGACGTCTCCAGATTTTTTAATTGGGCAAAATTTACGAAGTTTATTTTAGCAATAATGATGTGAAACTGATTAATCGAGAAGTAAAACTTTGTAATGAAAAATTAACCTCAGTACTGTCGTCTGTTGAGAATTTTAAGAACAATTTATATTAACTGCTGTGATGAGCGATAGCAGCAATACATAAAATCACTTTTTAAAGCCCACTGCATAAGTAACATTGACTTTTGGGTATGTTGCAAATATGCAACGTGGTGATACAATTTGTTAAGATTAGTTTTACAGACAAATTTCACATACATGCTAGATATTCGCATACTGAAAACATTCTTGTTTACAAAATTTTAAATAGAAGCACATTTTCTGTTTCATCAGCCTCTTTACACTTATACGCATTAACTAAATCAATATCTAGAAAAACATTCCATTTTTGTTGAAAGCACTTCATGAGTTGCGTTTGCATTATTTTGTACGCAAAATAAAGCCCAGTTGAAATCCCAGTTGAAATAACTTTTGAAATAATCTTCGTAAACCTCTTTCGCTATACTATAACTTAAAAATATATCGTTTTAGATTTGTTAAAAGAACTTTTTTACAGCAGTAGAAAACTTCTTTACAATTATAATTTTCCCGTAATGTATGAAAACTTTCCAATACATTTATATTTCTAGAATTTTGCGATCCATGTATAATACTTTTTACATTTGTTGTCTACGTACATGATTACAAACATTTCGTAAGGAAAAATGTATTTTCATTAAATTTATAGACACGCAAACAGCGAAATAGATTTTTGAAATTTATGAATTATTTCGACACATAAATTTTACCTACTAGAAAACAATAGTATAACATCTACAATAAAATATATGTGACTATCCTGAATCCTATGTAACGAAAATGAAATATGTAAAACGTCGGAGACATCACGAAAGAAGCAAAAATATTTAATTTATCAAGAGTTAAACCTTGCTTTTAAAAACACATATTTCAAGAACAGCAAGCATTTACGAATATTTATATGTGATATCAGTTATGAAAATTTCGAGAATAGTTTTTTGAAAATTAATGAACGTGAAAGTGAATAATCCGAAAAAAACCTTTTTTTTAACAGAGTAATGGAAGATGTGTTATAGTTTTGAAGCTCTGCTCACAAATGAACAAGAATATAAATCATGCTTTAAACATGGATTATGAAACATTTTCCAACACATTTAGAATACTGAAAGAAAATTTTATTGATTAAGAAGGTGAAAAGTAAACAATTACTAATTAATCAATTTTGGAAAACACATAACATATAGGAAAACAGTTTCAGTAATTATCATTAATAATCAGAAAAATATCCGATTCTTTTTCTGCAGCCCTGTATATTATCAATAGATTTGTATATATACTACATAATATGCTAAAACTTAGTTATTAGAAAACGCACAGCACAGTTTAAAATTTCCATTCGGCAATTTCGGTCAATGAACGATAATGTACTCGAAATATTTTGTGCAGCCCTGTATATGATCTATACACAATTTTTATAGATGTGTATGTGTATACAATTTATACACAGAAAGCAATATGCAAAAAATTAGTTAAATTTGAAAACGCGTGCCACAGCTGAAATCGTGCTTACAGCAATTATTCTTCATAAACAGTACTATACCCAATTCTTTTGTGTGTCCCTGTAAATTAACGATGCATGCTATGCCCTCCATAATCTATAGTAAGTATCTTGTAATGCACCTCAGTGATATATAACAATTTCAACCTGTCTGAATATCATTAAAATACACCCTAAACGATTTTTCCCCATAGGCCGTAATGTAACGGAATCCTTTTGAGTCTCTCTGTAAAAGTTACACACTTCATTTTCAATACCAAACATGCCATAGTAAACCTTAATAACATATATCAATTGCATGGAAATCCCTTTATATTTACGCAAGTTAGAGCACGGACAGACAGAGCAGAAGACAGACAGACAGACAAAAGCCGAATTCATAAACACTTTTCAACTTTGTTGGAAAGTGTTAAAAATACACATGATGCCCCAAGGTATAGGAAAAGCTACACATTTGATGTCATTTTGTAATAATGGAAACCCTTTATTTTTCAGCGAATCGCCAAGAGTAATAAAAAAAAATTCAAATCGTGAAAATTATCATTTGTTGTCGCAACTTTATACTAGAATATCCGAAATCTACTTTATAAAGTAGAATTTTTAAAGAACGCAATGTTTTTTTCTTATTAGTACTATTGTTAGAAGCATTAAAAACCTCTCCATACTTTGTTATACAAATCATTTTGTGCATACTTTTTTTTTGTGTGCTATATAAGGTAATTGGACTTAACACTTCATGGTCTATCCACATCTCTAAACTCGTTAAATGTGTCAGAAGAAATGTGCACGAATTTATGTTTTCCTTATACAATGTTATTTTCCACGCTGTATTAATTTACATTTAATTTACATTTGTAATTTTAATTCCTGCATTTAAATCTTAGCACTTGCATTTATTTGTACTGCATTAAATATACCCGTTTTCAACAGCAACTTTTTGAAATGTAAAATTCACCCATTTCTAAATATCTCATACCCCAGAAGTTCGTCTACGATATTTTACCGTCCTGTGTATGAAAATTAAAACTTTCTTTGCGAAAACGTTTAAACCCTTTTATTTTAGGCGCAAAAAATTGACATATTGAGGATTCAGGTAGTTAATAGACGTGCGTGGAAAAATAAATTTATGTCAGTTAAATTCGAATTGTTAATTTAAAATATTCTATGAAAATAATGTCTGTATAATATTTACAAACAATGGTTTTCGGAGTAAGTTTCCGAAACCTGTGTCTTCCTAAACCATCTGAATAATGTGCATTTTTTGCTTAATCTACTATGGAGTTTGTCAAATGTAACATAAAGAAATGTAAGTGATTATCAAAATCCTGAAAGGACAACACATTTTTCTCCAATTAATCCTCCTAGACAAACAGACTCACATACACACAACCTTCTTTTGCACGTGTCACAGCGCCTGCTTCACTCAACTTGCACCTATTTTATTTTTTAATTTGAAATTTCAATCTCATTTCTAAAAAGGTTGAATAAAAGTACATCTGAACAAGCATTATGATATATAACTGACCATCTAAAGATTTATTTTCAAGCGGAGAGATAGAGAATTAGCTTTCTATGTTACTGTTTAACAGATACAAATTGTCAATTAGGAATAACTGTCAACATTTCAATCAAAATTCCTTTAAGTAAATCCGTTGATAGAATAGTTAAAATAGAAAACTTTGGTTGCTTCTATTTGTTATACGAATGGTTTAATGAAACATAGAGCTGATTATTAAGCTAAAAACACAGATATATCCATACTCAGTTAGTGGTAAAAATATCCCAATATGTCCAACATAACAATTTATCAAACTCTTTTTTTCTCACCAAATCGGGTTTCCAGGATTACAGATCATACTGCTCGGTGTACAGAACATATGTGAAAATAATTTTTACTTGTCAATTGTTATATATATTTTACATTTAATATACATTTTGATGACACTCTAACAACATCAAAAATCATTTTTACTATACAAATATAAATTATGTAATGAAATAAAATTTTAAATTTATTAAAATCGGTATTTTCGTATTAGCCACATAGCTGTGGTTAATAGACAAAAAAATCCTCAAATATTTCACTATTTACAGAAATTTGTTTTATTCGAGTTATTTCGGTGTTTAAGCGCGCATTTCTATTACATCTTTGTTAAACTTTTGTTTTATTTTAAACTTGTGTTTTATTATAGCGAAGATTTAATTTTGTTATAGAATATTAGCCGAAAACAAATGCTGAACTATTTACATTGCTCAAATGCAAACGTGTTAATCTTCTGTAACCGAGCTAATTTAACCGAGAGAACTAAAATATCCACGCTTGTAAATTATTTTTGTAGTTGTTTATGTTTTTAAAACTGTAAAAAAATCAGTAATTAGAGATACAAATTGCATAAAATTAGCATATGAAAGTACATATTTTTAGATATTCGAAGATATAAAAATGGAAAATGTGCGATGCTTAGAAGTCAAAAAAGTTGCATTAAATAATTAAGTTAATATTAAAGTGTTGGCATCATCAATATGACGTCTGCATCACTGATTGATGTGTTTTTGCTTTATAATATACATTTAACAGAAGTCATGAAAGTATATTTGCATATATCATTTAAAATGTTAGCAATAAACTCGTTTATGTAATTTCATCCACTCAATATTTATAAAATTGTGAGGCAAATATTATCTTCTTTCGTGTAAAATGCTTCTTACATTTGAAGTTTAAACAAAGCGCTATCAATAACCATACATTCTCTAAAGCAAAGGAATGACAGCAAGATGAAGTGTTTTCATAACATTGTTTACTCTTTAAATTGTTTCAAATAGAAAATGCGAAAGAGTTTGTTTGTATAAAAGATATATTTTGAGTGTAGAAAAACAATTTTATAGTTTCTTATTAAATTAAAAACATAAAAAATTACAAACACCAAACTATCTCGCAAACTAAATATAGATTAATAATGCGATAGTGTATTTAAACATGCGTACCTTTTATCTTATCTTTTTTCATGTTAAAATCAAAGTTTCTGCTAATTTAGATGATTCGTTTTGTCGAATTTGTGCGTCGTAAGTAGCCAAATTAATTCAGCAAGAATAATTGAATTTTTAGATGTATTTCTCATTTATCCACTTTTAAAATTTAGAAATAAATTTAATGAATTTTTAAAAAATATATATTTCCGAATTTTGGGTGATACGATGTTATACTGAAATTAATAAAAAAAGATAATGTAATATACACTGGCCTTCAAAAGTTAAGGTACAACCAGTTTTTTGACGCTCACTATTAAAATAATGAAAATAAAGGTAGAAAATATGGTTTATATGAATGATAATAAGTAACTTCAATAAAACCTTATGAAAAAATTATACCCATCTCAATTATTTTAATGTATTGGATACTTATATGTTTGACAGGAGGAACTGCGAATATCCCACTTTGGAAATTTGTGTGAAATTTATTTTATGGTTGATGATGTTGAATTGTTGGTACTAAAATGGTGTTGTCCATGTCTAGGAGATGTCGTTTACTTGATTCGCCAAGATGGCGGGCAATCCGATTGATGGAAATGGGGTTATCAAAAAACTGGTGCTGCTAGACATCTTAATGTGTCTCGTAGTGTGGCCCAAAGGTTCTGAGACCAATTTGAATCCAAAAATTCAGTAGCAAGAAGACTTGTTCCTAACCGCTCATGAGTTACAACCCCTGTACAAGATCGCTTTCTAGCTCTTTTGGCCCGAAGGAGGAGCATCACTACTGTAGATCAGCTCATTTAAGATCACCGTAAAGCAACAGGTATGACAATACCTGCGATTACGATGCATAGACGTCTTCACAATTAAGGACTCTATGCAAGACGACCCCTTTGTGTGTGGCCCTCTTAATCGACAACACAGAAGTGCTTGTTTATGTTGGTCAAGAGAGCAAGTTACCTGGAACACACAACAATGGGCTTCCGTACTGTTCACAGATGAGTTCCGGTTTGCTTTGGAGGGGGATTCATTTCGTGTGCTGATCTGGAGAGAACAAGACATCAGATTCTACCTATGTAACATTGTTGAAAGTTGAAAGACACAGTTATAGAGGAGGTGGAATCATGGTTTGGGCTGGAATCTCTCTTTTAGTCACAGTAACTTCCATGTGTGCTATGGAAGAATTATGACTACTGTGAAATATCCGGACAAGTTCCTTGCTCCGTTTGTCACACCGTATGGTGGTGCTATTGGCGATGAATTAATCTGAATGGCTGATAATGCCTGATCGAATTGAGCTAGATTCGTTGATTAATATCTAGAGGATCTAGGTTTGGAGCGAATGAAATGGCCAGCACGATCTTCGGACCTTAATCCTATAGAGCATCTTTGGGACTATCTCAGCAGACAGGTGGCTGTCATAAGTCCTCCTCCGAAGTCGTTGAATGAGCTGGAACAAGCGTTGCTCCATGTATGGGAGTTGTTTCCCTTTCCAGTGTTCGACAACTTAATTGACAGTATGAAAAGTCGATGCCACAAACTCATTACAAGTAGGGCCGAACACATCCCGTCTTAAAATCCGTTTATTCATTTTTTTTCACAAAAAACTGCCATTTATTTTATTTTTTTATCAAACAGTGGACATTTGAAAACAATGCAATTTTGTATTTGGCAGTCATGCTTGATGATAAGTAAAATTCGATAAATAACTGTTTAAATCACAATTCCTCTAAATTTCATGTTTTTATCTTCATTTGTTTTCAAATTAGACACAAAAGACTGGTTGTACCTTAACTTTTGGAGGTCAGTGTAATTATCATTTTGCATACACTTTCAACAAGTTATTAGTATATATAAATGATCAAATGAATAAATTATTTGATAAAAGATAAATGCTAATTTCATAACATAATTTATCATCGACTAGAAGACAAAATATTTTATAGTTGTGCCATACATTTATCCGTTTAGCGTTTATTGATCATTTCGTTTTCAGGTCAATTTCTTTGTGTTTATTTTATTTTTTATCAACATATTAATTTTTTGTGTCGAAATCCATAATCTTGCATCGTTCTGTAGTGGTTATGTTACTGGAAATCAGTTACCGGTTGGTCTTGGTTTCCGGTTATCGAATATCTATTTCGGTTCTATTTCGATTCTATTTCGGAGTTGAAGTTACAAATATTCTGAAACCAATTTCAGCTGCAGGTCTAGATCCATTTATTCTTCATGTGTGATAAGTTATTCCAGGTATCATCGTGAAATTTGTCCTACTACAAAGCATAGTTATTTTTCATATTACTAAAACATGTGTTGAAAATTAACTAAATTTTTTTGCATTAGAAGTAATCCTACGATACACGATGTGCTACATCTTATACATATCAATATATATGACATATTTCCCAATGTTTCATGAATTTTCATACTGAAAACCTTATTTTATGTTTAGAAAAATCAGGCGCATCATATTGGAAAAAGATGTCTGTTTAGCATTACTACGCTACTTATTTATTCTCATTTTACAAATAACAAGAGCCGCATATATACACGCGTATAAGTAGAGATTGTTCTAATTGTCTTATTCACTGTATATTAGCATTTAAAATAATATAAATTACATAAGCAATAATTTTATATTAAATTATATTTTACATGTTTACATGATTTGCATAAACAGATATGCTACTAATCCCACAGGGCACTAATATATTTACTTGAATAACTGAAACTTCGATAATAATACAATTACAAAATTAATTGAAATGCACTGTTTGTTTTACACTTTAGTATATAGTTTATATTACTTTAATATTCTGTTTAGACCAAATTAAATTATAATTAAGATTTGTACAAATATCATTACATGTTTTCATTTTAAACATTTAAATCTACCAGAATAAATAATATTTCTGAATTTATATCTGAATATAAACATACAAATCATCATTTCATATCGTAATGTTTTTCAATAAAAGTCCATATTCATTAGTTTTAATAGAATTAAATTTACTGATATCGTGTTTATAAAATAAACAATTGTTGCTTTGCTAATTAATAATTTCGCGATTATCGTTAAGGTATTTTATGTTATAGATGCCCCTTATACTTGAATGTTATTTTATTCACACTTTTTATGAAACTGGAATTTGGAATACCAAGTATCAAGATTAATCTCTGAAACAATAATTATAACTTAAAAAGTATAAAAACCTACCAAGATTTTCATAATACTTTAATTTAGATAATAGAATTGCTATATTTTGTTTGAGTTATGATGCAATAAAGCTAAACCCTTTACAAAGAGTTAAAATTCTTAAGAGCGGAAGAAAGTAAAACATTTTTTATTCTAATTTAATCTTACATGAAAATAATTTTGTCTTTTATATAGACAAGTATTTTGTTGGGCAAGAATTCTGTAAATTAATTTATTTACAGATATTTTATACTCTCTATATTTCTGTATACTTTTTCAATATATTTTATCAGTATCTAGCGTTATATTTCTTTAATATATATATTACAGACAATGACATAAACAGCAAAATGTTCGTCATTTATGATATCCTGGGTAGAGGTGAGAAATTGCTGCTTCAATTTGGGCAGCGTGATTGCAACATTGTCAATGAAAATATATATTCGTGAAATATTTGATGAGCATCGTAAAAAATTATACAAATATGTAAAGTAGTTTTGATTTGAGAGAGTTGCAAAAATGCCACTTTTTGAGAAAGATGTAAATTGGTACTAAGCATTTATAAAAGCATTATTACAAAATTTTCCATATTTTATTGTTAAAATTTTTTATTATATTTAGAATGAGGTTAAATAGAATGTTTATGAATAGTGCAAATATAAAAACTTGAAACACTGAGATGAATAAAATATTATCTAAATTAGAGAAGGGGAAAGGGTTACAGTCTTTTTTTTTCTTAATAATGGCTAAATTGAGACCTGTTGTTTAAAATAAAAGTATGCACAAAGAAGATGTATGTCGGCAAGATATTGATATAAAAACATCGGCTTTGATACTGGCACCACATAACTACGAACAAGAGATAGTTAACGGGTTCTAACAAAGTATACTGGGTGACTTTGACCGTAGGGTACTGCTTGAAACCTAAAAAAAAATATTCTTTAAATACCTGGATCTCCTATATTGAGAATACTGACGTGATTCAACAGGTAACAGCACTAGATAGTAAGACTAAGCTAGTAACACCAGTACTGGTACACTTAGTACTGGTTTAAGCACCTACATCAGCCATGCGAAAAAACACGCACGCTAATGTTAAGTCTATGAGAAGTTTCTTGCACGATTTCTCGCTCGCATTTTAATATTTTGAAATGATTTTTTTGCATAGGATAGCAGAGGTCGATCTCTAACATTGTTAGTGTTTACTTTTTCGATTTTGGTTCCAGCTTTTTTATATAAGGGGACTTTCACTTTCAGAACCGGTTCCAACTGGTTCCAAAATTGAAAAGGTCCACTTATAAAAAAAACTGGAACCAATATCAAAAAAGTAAAAACTAACAACGTTAGAGATCGACCTCAGCTGTCCTATGCAAAAAAATCATTTAAAAAATATTAAAATGCGAGCGAGAAATCGCGCAAGAACCTTCCCATAGACTTAACATTACATGAGCGTTTTTTCGCGTGACTAGCGTAGGATCTTAAAACAATTTTTATTTGGATCAACACTGTTAAAAAATGTTTGCTAGTTGAATGTTGAACTAACCTTTAGTGCTGCGGTAGCTGAAGCTATAAGATGGGGCTATCTTCTTCCAACATTTGGAACTATGGTTCAGCTGGGAATTCAAATGTTGCAAAGAGATTTTACCATTTTATGGTTGCAGCTAATATAACACCAAAAGTTGTTTCAACACAGCACACAATGTTTACAGTGCACGTTATCCCCTTCTGTCTACAAGTAATCTGAAGTTATGGTATGCCTTTAAAAACCGTAAATAATGCATTTTGCTGTGGTCTAAACTGTCCTTGAGTCTTAACGTGAATGGATTTCGTCGTGTCATTCTTATAAAAGCGCCAACAAAATATTTTTTCGGATAACTTTTCGTTTCCTACGAGATGCTCAGATAAATTAAAAAACTGTGTAAACGCACTTTAAGGCTCTTTGTACAGACCTTTGTTTTCAATAAAAGAACGCAGTATTTGAATTCACTTTGACAGCGTGAAATACATTTTTGGACTTTGAGTCAATTATACGGAAATTTAAAAGAGTGTACTAACGCAAAATTTGGATAATGCAGATGTTTTCTTTAAAAAATATTTGTGATCTATTCGTATATTTTACCGAAATCCTTACGACTGTTCAAATATGTTTAAATCTATGTAAAAATTCCAGAATTTTATTGGTTAATTAATAAATGCTACTTTAAATTAAATATACTAATCTATTTTTTTTAATATAATAAAACATTGTAAAATCTGTGTTAAAAGATAAGGCTTTACATTAATATATGTATTTTGCTGTTTATGTAAAAATTGACTTCATTTTATGATTGACAGCATTCTCTATAATGTAGTTACATATTTAATTCACAGAAATTTCTAATAGAAAATGATATTTAAAAAGAAGATATTTATTAATATTTTTTAATAATATGAAAACTATATTTTCTGTAATTATAAACAAATCCGTGTTAAAATCTTACATTTTAATAATCCTGTAAATTTACAATATCTTACAACGTTTACAGATTTCTTACGTTTTATATCATTAATAATTGTAAATAAATGATAAAATGATTTTTTCTCTTTTTAAATTTCTAAAATACATCAAAGTGTTTTTTTCTAAATTCAACACACATAAATACATATATAATTATTACCCTATTTTAAATTTATTCTAGACTTTTCTCACTTAATTTTACTATTTTTCGTCTTTAAAAATGCGATTATTTTTTTCTCTTTTCAATAAATCTGCATTTGTAACGCGACAGTTTCTTTTCCTTTGACAATGCGCCAGTAATAATTCTCTTCGATGATTTCGAATTCTAAACGTTTATTTGGCCCAAAACAATCGAGAATCTTTCTTCCGATTTTTTTAACCGAATCACTAATTTTATTTAATTCGACGTTTTGATTAGATTAAATCCTTTAGTAGTACGCATTTGTGGTCCTCCGCAAATGTGTTTTAAACCAATTGCACGACCAATTGCACGAAATTAAGTGATATCGTCTGTTAAAATATAGCCACGGCATAAAAAAATGTCTGCTTCATTTTTAGAGTTTCCTCATCCAAGACGCATTTGTGGTCCTCAGCAAATGTGTTTTAAACCAATTGCACGACCAATTGCACGAAATTAAGTGATATCGTCTGTTAAAATAAAGCCACGTCATAAAAAAATGTCTGTTTCATTTTTAGAGTTTCCTCATCCAAGATGTATTCATTTAAATGTCGTACTGCCGAATTTAAGAATACCCCATTGTTGTGTGACGAATATGTCAATAAATAAGAAGTACTCAATATCTGTTTGATTCTTTCTTGGGAAAACACTCAGGTATTTTCGACGATTGCCACTACAATTTTTGATTCACTCAGTTCACGTTGGTACGGCTGCACTGTTACTAACTGTGGTCGCTCATTTAATTTACTGCACGCTTCAGTTTTTCATTATGCAATGTGCGCTTGTATGACTTCAAATTAGTATTTTTCAGATCCAACTTTATTGAATATGTGTTCGTTTGGAATGTATCACCTTTAATTCATTGGCAGTATAATATTTTTCATGGTTGTTCACCGAAAGCAAATATAATTTCTGCTATCACGTAATTGGTGTATACTGCTTAATGCAATCTCGTCATATACATCTTCCATATACCTACAAACTTAGAATAAATATGGATTTAGAATAATACTAACTCAACATCCATCTGTTCATATAACAAAAGAATAAATGTTGGATGTAATGCTTTTGTTATGCTGATGTTTGTTATGGATGTAATGCTGATGTTTCCTTTTAAGATGCAGTACGATTTTTATTTAAAAAGATTATGAAAATTAAAAATTGAAAGTATAAGTTACATTTTCTTCATTTTAAAGTTACAGTTTAGTCTCACTCTTAGTACACTTACAAATACTAATTTGTTATTAAACGTACTAGATAACGGAAAATAAAAACGTCAAAACATCTGTATTATTGTGAATGACTCATAACATAGCAACACAATTCCATTATTGAGTTAAATTGAATGAAACATTTGAGAAAAAGCACTTTTAATGATTAATGAATATTTTGTTGTGCTATTTTAAACTGTCCAGTGCGTTAAACATTACTGGCGATACTACGTTTAACTCCGCCTTTTCTTCTTTGATATCACACATCAAAATGAATTGGTTATTTCTTAAGAGTTTCTCTTTATCAATAATAAAGGTCGCCTTTCTTGGATATAATTTATTAAGCAATTGACTTTCTCGAAATATTCCTTTAGACTGTTTAGTATATCTCTGATAATATTAACATTAATCATTCAAATGCTTAACTGCTAACTGTAATGTTAGTTTATCCTAGGTTTTTCAGTGTTCATTTATTAATTACATGCATAATTGATAATTTAATGGCAAAGAACAGCATCCGAGAAGACACATCATTAAACCTTTAACTTATTTCCGATACCAACGATACATCACCGTTATCTGTAGCTCTTCTAAATTTCAAATCTTCTGCATATTTACGTATGGATTCAAAATCATATTTTGATGTCAAAAATTTTATTTACTTTTAAATTGATAGATCATTAGTCCAATATTAATCAGGCGAAATGCATTTAAAAAGATCAAAGAGTTGGTACTTTGTGAAAAGATAATTTTTTCAAAGGAATTGCTGACTGAAATAACATTAAGTGAAAGCATTTTGTAATAACACACTTTTGAAAGAAAAAAATCATTTTTTTAAACTAAAAATATACTATAAAACCTCATGAAATAAAATTTCATTGATGATGATAATAATTTATATTGACGTATACTTTAAGTAACTTTGTCTTAACCCATTAAAGTACTTTTTAAAGTACGTCTTTAAAGTACTTCTAATAAAATTTAAGACATTAAAATATTTAAGAGACACAGGATTTCTCAAAATGGTGCCGAATGGGGGTAAATTAAGAAAAAAATGACTTATGACTATGTGCATTTATGGTAGTTATTCCTCAGTTCATTAACTATAAAAGGGATAATATCTTTCTGAAACTGATATTTTACGAAGAATTCCTATAGATTAGTCCAGCATCTACATTAAAAAAAATATATCGACTCCAAAAGCATTTACATTGTTCATCTCTTTATTTTTCATCATTATATCATTTTTGTCCAATTATTTTACATAAAAATGATTGAACAATTTTATTCTTTTATGTTGCGTTTTCTTCCTTTTTTAAAAAAAATTGAATTTTAAACTATTTTTTTTTAAACTTTGTTTAGTGTTTTCTATATTCGGGTTTCAGGATTCGTCGGCACATTTGCCTAAAATATCAAGTATGCGTCTAATAATTTATATTTTTTTAACTGTAAATCATTCTTGATTGTATTTCTAGATTGTCTGTTAATTTAGAATTTACGGAAAGTTGTACTTCACCAGATATATGATGGTGTAAATCGTCGCATAAATTATTTTCTATTTCATCTTCCTCATTTGTTACAATACTGCGATCAGGTGGTAAACGAACGATTTTCCGATCATCCGAAAAATCATCCAAATATATAATAAAAGTTATTCAATCATCTTCCATGTAAAATAGTCAGACAAAAATGATCAAATGATGAAAAATAAAGAGATGGATAATGAAAATGTTTATAAAACTCCTGCTTTCTTTTTTTATATAAATGTAGAAGTTAGACTAATTTACATGAATTCTTCGTAAAATATCAGTTTCAGAATGATATTATTCCTTTAATATCTTATAAACTGAAAAATAACTACCATAAATACACGGAGACATGTTGCTCCCATTTTGGAAACAACTTGTGCTTTGGTAATTGTGACTGATCTATTATACATATAAAGTCCGGATTAATGTCGTTTTATATAATAGACTGTTATAAACATATTTTAACTAAAAAATATAATT
The DNA here is from genome assembly GCA_963931845.1 of Maratus michaelseni. Taxonomy (NCBI): domain Eukaryota; kingdom Metazoa; phylum Arthropoda; class Arachnida; order Araneae; family Salticidae; genus Maratus; species Maratus michaelseni. Next base: position 105,593,016 of record OZ007590.1, on the reverse strand, counting down.
TATTTGAAGTCATTAAAAAAATATATTTCTTTCGAATGCGGCCTAAAAGCTAAATTTCGACTTTCTTAACATATTTTTTAAAAATAGAAAATTAAAATGACACTTTTTAAAAAATTACAGAAGTCATCTCATATATTCAAAATACAAATAACACGAGCCTTTTAACGATACATAAAATACTCCCTTTAGAAAAAAATTATTAATTGGTTCCCAAAATGGAAGAATTGTGGGTTAATAAAATTATGCTTTTTGCTGCAACCAATTTCGATCGCCACCAAACCTTCAACTAAGGCTTACATTTCTTGGAAGCAGTTATAAAATATTTCAACGTCTTTGCAAATTGAGAAAATTGTTTACTGTTGCTGCAATTGTACGAAAGTTGCCACAACTTTCGCTTCGACCTTAATTAAATAACTTTTCAGGACTCTTGTATTGTAGACATTTACTTCAAAGTTTTCTGCCTTTTTATTGCCTATTTGCTCGCAAGGTGAATAAGCAGTTTAAAAAGGGGGCACTGACTGATGATCAGAAGGTAACATGCCCGAATGCTAGTTGAGGCTTGGATGCTTCTACCGGGCAAATTCAATTTTAAATCGATTCTTTATGTTTCTATATCGCATTTAAATATAATCGTAACCAATTAATATATCTGTTTTCGCAATAATTTTAAAATGTTTTTCGGTTTGATGAGAGAAACCTATCTAAAATTAACAGCCTTCTCCACAATTATATATTTATAAAATATGAAAATAGTTCCAATTTTCAAACGTATGTACTATACCACTCAAAAATATTAGAATATACTCAAATGTATTAGAAAGGGTAAGCAAAAAAATGGCGAAATCCATGCGAAACAAACATGCATGCGCCAAAAATAGAAAGTACACATATATTGAAGCTTAATACAAAAACAAGATGTCAACCCATTACGTATGAGAATTTAAATTTTTTGAAATGATGTCAGGTAATATAGGGACGCTTCAAAGCATCAATTTGGGTACCTGTAAAGGATCAAAAAAGTTGTTTGAAGATGGTGAAGGATTTTTGCAGGGAGTGGTCTACAGTCACCTCGAACAGTTACGGGTGTTGTACACTTGTTTTTCATTGATGAGATGCTGTTGTCGATAAGACTTCTGTTCCACTCTTTAAGAAATGCTATTTCCAAAACCCGGACAGTTAACTGAGGCACTGATCTTAGTGCAATGAGTCGTTTACAAATGTATCAGGTGTACTCAAACGGATTTAAGACAGAACATAGGCAGTATTGTTTCCGTTACAAGCACCTCCTCCCGAAATCGAGCTGCATGAAGTCTGGCATTATCATGATATAGAGTAAATGAATCCGCATATGATTCCAGCGTAAGGTACGATATCATAGCTGAGTATCTTGTCTGCATATCTTTGGCTATCAAAGTGTCATTACGGATAATGCTTATCCGTATGTTCCCATGTGTTTATTCTGTCCCATACGATCAATCAACCTGGTCTTTTCTGTGATCTTTCATGTATGAGCATGCGTTTATTTCGAGTTCTCTTTTTGCCTTTCTCTCTGTTCCCTTTGGACACGATGTAATGATGTCAAAAGAATACACACCTTTGACATGAATGCATAGAAGTCACCCGGATAGACTGTTTCGAACTGTTAGGCTTGAGATCCTCCGTCTTGCTGCCAAAGGAATCTATCTTTGATTCCTTTACAGAGACAGAACACGACTTTACAGAACATACAGTGTTACTCAGAAGAGTATAGGGACTTTGCCTAGGTGGACGTTTACCATTCCCTGTTTATTGGAGTCGATTCATAAACTTAAAATGACTTTTTTTTCTAATCTGATAGCTTCCGCTACACTCCTTTGTGTTTGTCCGTTATCCAGGCTCACAATAATTTGCCAAGCCATTGATTTCATATAATCTCGCTTTTCTGACATTTTAAATTAATAATTTTTCAAACACTTTGCGTTTTACGAGCAAGACAGTTAAAAAAGAAATGCTTCTGAGAAATCGTTATTTCAGAACTATTATCATTTTTCTGGACTACGTATGTTCTATTTTATGCTAATTATCAATAGAGGTGTTTGAATAATTTCCATAAAACCATGCACTGCATTAATTTTTGTGCAGTGTATATTTCTTCCTTTTATACATCTTAAATAAAGTAAGTCTATTGTCTGTTTTAACGTTTTAAATTTATTTCCAAGAAATTTGTAGGCACGTAAACAGAAAATTAATTTTTTGAAATTTATGAATTATCTCATTAGGTACATAAGTATTACATACGCGAAAATAACGTTAGCGTAAACAATAAAATATATTTAACTGACTTGAATTTTATGAATTTCCAACGAATTTTGAATGAGTTAGGAAAATGAACCTTCTAAAGCACTTGACATATCATGAAATGAAGAAAAATTAATTATTTGCCTGATGGATAAACATTGCTTTTAAAAACATTTCTGCAAAATGGGAAATTTGCATGTACTTAATTTTTTAATTTTTGAGTATACGTTACATTTTTTAAAGAAAAATTCTTTGCATATATATATATATATATATAAGTATACAAATAGAACAACAAGTTTAAATTTGTTATAAAGCCTGGAAAATATCACGGTGAACTTTTCAAAAACTAATGAACGTGAAAGTTAGATAACGTTTACATATTTCCCTATAATGATAGCTGGGGCGAAATTTATATTTCTTATTTACTGCATATTATTGTACAGTTTTACGATTTAACTACATATTTTAAATTTTAATATAAGAGAAAGTTCACCGTACTTTAATAGCGACATTAAAAAATGCATGCAATTTAAAGCTAACATCGAAATTCTAGTAACATTAATAGTCTGAAAATTGAAACATAAATAATTTTACTAAATACGTTTTCTAAGATAAACAAGAACAAAAAATCATGAGTCAAGCATATATTATGTAACACTTTCCAACACGTCCAAAATAATTTTACAAATCTTTACCGTTTAATAAGGTGAAAGATGATATATAGGTAAAGAATTTTTAAAACCCGTAACATATATTTCAGTAGAAACCCAATTTCCGGAATTACCATCAATAGTGGGAGAAATATCCAAATTATTTTGTGCCGCCCTGTATATAATTTATAGATTTGATAGGCACTACATAGAATGTAAATTTTAGTTCAGTTAGGAAAAGTGTAGAAAAGTTTAAAATCCCCCTTATTGAATTCCCCTCCATAAACGGAAATGTACTCGAGGATTTTTGTACTGCCCTGTATATGATCTGTAGAATTTATACACATCAAGTAATAAACAAAAAAAAGTTAAATTTAACAAGGCGTTCTGCAACTGTAAACGCACTTCCACAAGTTATTGTTAATATACAGTACCGAATTATTTTGTGTGTCTCTGTAAATGAACGATGAATGCTGTACTCAAAGTATTCTATAGTAAGCCTTTTGTAATGCACCTTAATGATATACTGTATGAATTTCAATATGTTTGAAACAGTGAAACATTATTAAAATATACCCCAAACTATCTTTTCTCCATAGACCGTAATGTAACAAAATTCATTTAAGTGTCCGTGTAAAGGAACTATAAGTGCTATGCACACCATATTCTATTGTAAACCTCTTGTAGTGCACCTCAGTGTTATATATCAATTTCAATATGCTTGAAATTCAGTAACAGCATTAAAATAAACCGCAAATGATTTTTCCCCGTAGACCATAAAATGTAATGGAATTATTTTGAGTGTCCCTGTAAAAAAGTGCTACACACCTTATTTTCAATACTGAACATGCCGTAGTAAACCTCAATAACATATATCAATTGCATGACAATCTGAATATAGTTACGCAAGTTAGAACACGGACAGTCAGGCAGACAGGTGGCAGACAGACAGACAGACAGACAAACCGAATACACAAACACTTTTAATTTATATTTAAAAGTGTTACAAACAAAATTTATTAGAATAATGTAAATAAAATTTCTAGGCGATCTGGCCCTGACTATCCGAGTAAAAAAAATGCTCGATAAAAATACCCGGTATACTAAACGTAGATGAAAATATTTTTAAATTGAAAATTCCAGTTTTTTTTTACATTTTGTAGATTTTTCTAAACTGACAACCAACTCCATCATTTTTGTTACTTTTGTATTAGCCACATACGATGCATTAGCCATAGTGATTAATCGCGAAAGATTTCTCTATTTGTAGTAACCTTTTTGATTATGTTTATCTAAGTGTTTAGACACGCAGTTCGATTAAATATTTATTAAATTCATGTTTTATTTATTTATTTATTTATTTATTTGTGAAGATTAAATCCCATTTGGCAATTTATTATACGGAAACAAAAAATGCTTTTATATTTACACAATTTTAAGCTCGAATGGATAAACTTCTGTTATAGGATTGTATCCCAGTTGGCTTATATTAACAAATGAGAACATACAAATTTAATGTGTTAATGTTTTAAACTACATGCCAAAGTTAGCGCGTGTATGCATGCAAGTGTACGCACAGACGGACATGTGCGTGTGTGTGTTTAAGTACTACATTTCTGTCTACGTGCAAGTTCAAGAATAGTTCCATAATCTCGGCTCGGCCATAGCCAATTAGCATATTTTTGCGAGCATCGTTTGGTGCATTGTTAACAATTACATTCTAACTCTCATGCAGAAGTAACAACATTATTGCTATCATCATTATGACGTCAACGTTCCTGATGCATACTTTTGCGCTTTATAATGTAGATAGATATATTACATATTTAAATGAGATAGAAAGTGCCTATTTCCTATTCCAAGAAACTTTCATAATCTGGTCTATACTTAATTCACGTATTTCAGCGAGCGCGATTTGGTGAAAAATTTAATAATTTTATTTGGTTACAACACATGTTCTCCATATTTGTGTAATGAAATAATTACGCTAAACATTACATGTATCCCAATCTTTTTTATACTATATCTACGTTGAAAATTTCAAACAAAAAAGTTTACCAATTTCTCCCTTTTACTAAAGAAAATATGTATACATTAGGTAGATTTTGTAAGAAATAGTACCTATTACATTCTCCCCTATATTGAAATTTCTGAAAAATTTTGCAGATCTACACCGATCATGACTCCCAGAAACCACCCCCAATTCAAAACTTTATCTATCTATCTATCTATGTCACATTTTATGGACAAGATAACTTCAATAATTTTGCACAAATCTTTTCCAAACTGATACATAAAATCAACTGGTATACAATCTCGGTCAATTTCGTTAATGAGAAAAATTGAACTAAGGGGAGATGGGGGGGGGGGGGGGCTTTTTGTGAAAATAGAAAAGAAACCTATAACTTCTTTAGTATGATACATATCGAATCCGTTTAAAGTTATTATTACTGCTAGGAAAAGGGCCAAAAATGTATGTATGACAGATTTTTGATATAATTAAAAATGGCCTCAAGCGGGGGGGGAGAAAATGGGGGTTTAAGAAGAAAAAAATTCATAGCTTCATCAACATCAAATATCAAATATCAATACTGATATCAAATCAGCTTAAATTTATTATAAATCCTCTTAATATTATCTACAACTTTTATATTGACAAGTTTTTTATAAGACCAACCCTTACAGCAAATAAATAAATAAATAAATAAATAAATAAATAAATAAATCCCTGTCGGCTCCGTCTACAGACACAGGTAGTTTTCGAAGTGGGTGGTCCTAACTGCCGCATCGTGGCAAAGAGGTAATTTCTTCTGCAATTCTCAATAAACAGGCACCTCACGGTCTATATCTTCGAAATATACCTGCGCCTGAAGGCCGAGCCGTCAGGGACTTTTTTATTCTGTCTTATGTTGGCAAAAACTGAAAAAGAATGTTTCGTTAAGCATCTGAAATCAATCGACAATTGTGGCAATTATCTTAATTTCTCTTTGATTTTGCATAGTTATTTTTATTATTTAAAGTGTTACTTTAAATGTAATGTAATACAAGCAAAAGTTTATATTTTGAAATAGATTTTAAAAATTACTCTTTGAAAATTATTTTAAAAACCATAAATATTTAGTAAATTGAGATTTTTTTTTAATAAAAATCGATAAGTACCGATATTGTTTACTGTTTCTTTTCACCAAATTATAATACAAGTGACACATTTTAATTGTAGAACAGAGATGTGTTAGTTATTTAGTAGCATTATTTTTTTCCAATCTCGTATGAACTAGGTTACAAGTAATACCTCTCTTAACGTATAAGTCTCTTTACGTATATGAATAAACGTTTCAAATACACTATTCAGTTAATTGCAGTTGTTATTCACAGTTTTTGAAAAGTTTTACTATTGATCAATTTAACCCCTTTCCTATTTTATATATGATCATTTTTAGTAAAAACGATCATTCCTACTTTCAAAATGCATGCTGTATGTTGGAAAAAGGCACGTAAATATAAATGTTTTTCATTGAAATAGTGCGCCAGTAAGTAGAGAGATTTCAGTGATTGCAACAAATGTATAACATTCGTGAGCTCGAATTTATCCAATTCGGTTAGTGTGTTTGCATAAAATATTTGGACTTTAACTTAAAGAAATTTAGAATTTTAAACTCACTTCATAATTTTTTTCCGATGGCAACACCGGTTATGTGCGACATCTCAACTTTGCGTTTTCAGGACAATCACACTGTATACGTTTTTTATGGCAACACCGGTTCTGTGCTACATCACAACGCACAAACACGGTAAACGAAATACCGTTTGATAAATTAAAACGAAACACGATGTTTCTCTATTACTGATTATACTTAACCAAACATGAAACCAAAGAGCTAACACCTATTAGTAGAACAATAATACACGATGTTATTATAATAACATATGAAACAATATACGAAGGTTGTTGCTCTGAAATACTTTGTATCACTTGAAATTATGTAATGAGTTATTTTCGAGAAACTTATCTTAATATCGTAATGTTTGTTTTCAAGCATATTGTTCTCAATATTCCCTGTATCTTTTGTATGAATCCTTTTAAATTGAATTTCGGCTTATTTTAATATATTTTCTACATAATATGTAACAATAACAATTGAGATAATTTTAATTTTCGAATTTTGAATATCTTGGATCAATGTATAGTAAATAAATAACAAACTAAAATAAACAAACTAAATTGTCAAAATTTTCTTGAATATATTAAATTTAACAAAGTATTTTGCTGATTGTAAGGTAAATAAAATCTTTTCTAAAACCACTATTATAAATAAAACATAGTAGAAGACGATTTGTATTATTTATCAATAGTTTGTATAAATCTTTGAAACACATAAAAGGAAATCCTTTCCTACAGGAAATCTGTTCCATAGCTAATAAGACAAAGAAGCCGTTCTACCATAAAATTTATATCACACAAGGGAAAATATTTTGCATGATACATAACAATAAAAGGTTTTTGGAAAAATATTTCAAACACAAATTTATAAAGATGTAAATTTAAAGTAACATTAGTTGTTATGCATAATTTCCTGAAAATTAGTTGCTTCTATGATTGTAGTTGTATACACGGATATTTTTTCCCTTTTTAAAATCATTTTCCCAAATTAAAGTCATAACTAAAATCGAAACAAATATCAAATAGTATAATACTTTAAAAAAATTGTTTAATGTTTCAGCATTTTATGTGTTTACAATTGCATGCGGTTTTGAAGTTTATAAATAATTATTTAAGGAAATGAGCAGCTAAGAAAACCTTTCGAAACAAATCCCCTTTAAAGAAAGTTATAAGTCATAAGTGTCGGTTAAACAAACCAATAATTATTTGTCTTATATTGTACCACAGTCAACATATTTCAAAAGTATGATAAACGTGATTTCTTTTAACACTTTCCAACATAATTGAAAAGTGTTTTCTGTCTGTCTGTCAGTCTATCCGTGCTCTAACTCGCGTAAATATATTCGGATTTTCATGCAATTTATATATGTTATTGAGGTTTAATATGGCATGTTCGATATTGAAAATGAAGTGCGTAGCACTTACAGTGTTTTAACAGGGACACTCAAAATAATTCCATTACATGGAGAAAAATCCTTTCCGGTTTATTTTACTAAAGTTTCAATATTTCAAACATATTGAAATTGATTTATATCACTGAGGTGCACTACAAGAGGCTTACTATAGAATAGGGTGTGCATAGCACTTATAGCTCATTTACAGGGACACCCAAAAGAATTTCGTTACATTACGGTCTGTGGAGGAAAATCTTTGCGGTTTATTTTAATAATATTTCACTATTTCAAACATATTGAAATTCATATATATCACTGAAGCGAATTACAAGAAGTTTACTGTAGAATATTGTGTATAGCATTCATCGTTAATTTATAGGGACACACAAAAGAATTCGGTACTGTCAGTTAACAATAATTGCTGGACGTGCTTTTTGAGTTGCTTTACGCGGTTTTAAATGTACCTCATTTTCTGTCTATTACTTGATGTGTATAAATTCTATAGATCATATACAAGGCAGCACAAAAGTTCTCGAGTATATATCCTTTAATTAACGGAAATTCCAGAAGGGGAATTTTAAACTGTGCTACGCGTTTCCTAACTGAACTAAAATTTAGCATTTTATTTAGTATATATACAATTCTATAGATCCTATACAGTGTTCCACAGATCAGTTTGAACATTTTTCTGAATATTGTTGGCAATTCCTGGAAATGGGTTTTAAAATATATTATTCGTTTTCGACGCATGATTTTTCGTTCTTGTTTAAAAAATGTAAGGGCTCACTATTTACAGGTCTAAGTATGTTACAATTGAGTATGTTTTTGTAATATACAAATAGTAAGGGATCCAGCTTGGGCTCCTTGGGTCACAGAGCATAGATCAAAACCAATTTTTTTTATTTAAAAACTCCGATAGATTTTTACATTTAATGTAACTTTTTTATTGCCCACTAACAACCACAAAGACAATTTTTATGTGAAAAATATCAATTATACATTTAAATAAAGTTATAATATTTATCAACAGTAATACTTTCACTACTGCCTGCCAGAAGTTATAACCGAAGAAATCGCCAAAGGTTTCGCTACTGATTTCATTATAATAATTTCAATGATTTAAGCACGTACTTCGATTGAATGTCGGTTAAATTTGTTTTTAATTTATATTACTTTATTAATTAATTTATTTATGGATGAAGTTGTAATTTCGTTATGGAATATTAGCATGAGACAAATTCTGAACTATTTATGTTGGTTAAAGTGCATACGGCTTAATCTTTCCTAATCAGGCTGCTCACGATAGAGGTAGACTAAAAAAAAAAAGAGGTGGATCCTATTGGAATCCAACGAAAGGCAATGTTCAAAAGGAACTGTTAGATTGAATTTATTTATATATATATATATATAAATAATACTTACAATACAAAATGAATTACTTTGAAAAAAAATCCAATTAAAGTAATTATAATCCTATTTTTATTAACTTCAACTTTTCAAAATATTGAAAATTAAAATTCATTCGTATAACTAATCTGTAATATGTAAACTAGAGAAGTAATAATTATAAAGTTATCAATTGTGACTCTGACCTTTTGTATTGAGATATAAAAAAATAGCAAAAAAATACGCCACTTTGACACAATCATACATTTTGCTTCAATGAAATCTAAACAAAACAACATTTCCATCATCTGACTTCTAAATGAAATATCATTTGAATTTTTGTAAGAAAGTAAAATATTAACACATTAGTGGTCATAACGTATCACAGATAATCAGGTTTGGTAATAAAATGATTGACGGTACATAAATGTGAATGTCGCGGATTGATTGAGATTTAACATTTCCACACGTGATCCAAGCCTAAAAAAAGACAAATGTAATTAATTGTGTAAAAAGACCTCGCGAATGTCAAATCCGCGAATGTTGAGTCTATCTCTCTGCACTAAAAAAGGAGTAACGTTCTATAAAATTTTCATTAGAGTGGCATAGTATTTCAAGAAAACAAAAGGATATATGTATTAACAGTACGTTATGCGTAACATATATGTATGAATGTACACACATATTCATATTTATGGAATTTATTTAATGAAGATAATTCAAATTAACTGACTGGAGAAATAATTACAGCTAAAACACAGTTTTTTTTTTATAAAGTAATTTCGACTCTCTATTAGCAAATAGATGATAATGTATGCAGCTTCAGCTTAATCTCAACGAGAACCTACACAAGAAATTAATAGATTGAAGATGCTGTTACCTTACCACTTCTAATATCCCCATTGCAATGAGTATTCTGCTGTTGTTATTATTTTGTTTTCCTACAACACTCGCTCCTTTTCAGTAGACAACTGAAAATTGATTTGTAAATACATTACTGAGAAAACACAGGAGAACAATCTTTAACCACTGTAAAATCAGGAAAAGCAAAGATATAATTAAAAAAAACTCGCGAATAATCAAGTCTGATTCTCGCGAATGTTAAGTTTTCCGCATTTTCATCTTCGCAAATAATCAAAACTCGCGAATATTAAAACCGCGAATGTTAAGGGATTACTGTATTACCTATTTGTTACTTCGGATTCTGGAGACAAATCATCCTTCAGAAACCATTTCTAGAAAGGCAAACCACAAATCCCAGAAAATAACAGGTTTATGGGTTTTACAGCAACATATATGAAATAAAAGATCCATTTGTTGCCCGAATACGTCCAAAGTGTTGCTATGTATTTGGAACTACTGTATTTCTATCTGATGCATTTGATTAACTTTTTCTTATTTTTTTAAGTTAATGGGGAAAATTATATAATCGTAGGTAAATGTCGATTCCCCACGATTAAAAAATCTACTAAATTATTGAAAGTTTTACTATTTTTACTTTCTTGCAGAATTTTTTTCTATCTTATCAGTAAATTTTTACAGTATAAAATAATTGTTATCGTAGGATTATGACTATCACAGGGGTGTTGTTATTCGGATTTTGTACACATATTCAATAACAAAACGCTTAAGTATGTTCCGAGCAAGTAGTGATCTCATTTGGTGATCTGAAAAAGGGTTTCAAAACGTTAAAAATGTGGAATAACAATTACGTCTGGAGTAGTGTTAATTTTACACATCGGTATTCTTATATGTTTTTAATGAGTTACAACATTTTACGATTAACTAAGTTTTATATCCTATTTTTGTATCAACGTAAAATGTGAATTGTTTATTAGGGTGTATCAAAAGAATTTCTGTTTTTTGAATGCTTTTATACCAAGGCATGTGGGTGACACTTTCGCACACTTTCTGTTATGAGCCTATGCTAGTCACGGGAAGAAACGCTCCAGATAATGTTAAGTCTATGGGAAGGTTATTGCACGATTTCTCGCTCGCATTTTAATATTTTTAAATGATTTTTTTTTGCATAGGATAGTTGAGGTCGATCTCTAATGTTGTTATTTTTTACTTTTTGATTGCGGTTACGGTTTTTTTATAAGCGGACATTTTCAATTTGGGAACCGGTTGGTACCGGTTCTGAAAGTTAAATTACCCTTATATACAAAAACTCGAACTAAAATCGAAAAACTAACAACTAACAACGTTAGAGATCGACCTCAGCTGTCCTATGCAAAAAAGAATCATTTAAAAATATTAAAATGCGAGCGAGAAATCGTTCAATAACCTTCCCATAGACATAACATTAGCTTGCGCGTTTTTTCGCATGACTGATGTAGGCTCTTAAACATAAAATGTTATTTCTGAGGATATATGTCCCTCTATATTTTATAATGATACAGAATTCATTCTTTCACTTCTAGATCACATAAATAGTGATCGAAATATTGAGATTTTATACTTCTTAAGGCATTATTTTAAACTAGGTATTAAAACCAATAAACCGTTCGCAAAATACGTGCAGTTGGAGGCCAGGACAAGAGCAGCGTCCGCACAGTTAAAAAAAAATCCAAACGTTTTAAGGAAAGGGACCTACGCCTTGAAATCAAACCCAGAATTTTCAAATCAACATTTGGAAATTTTGGCCAGTTGAGGAGGAAAGTAGAACAGAATTCACCTACTGACATCCGAAAACTAACGGAGGAACTAGGACATACATAGCACGCCATGTGACAAGTTTTATAGAAGTTTAAAGTAACTTGTAAGGAATCAAGAGAAGTCAAAAAGCGAAAATTATTTTAATACACCCTTATAGTATTTTGAGCAGCTGTTTTACTAGCCTTTAATACAAATAACCGGGAGCGCCTGTATAGAGGACATTTTTAGGGTTTTGTTCATCTCACGAAACCCTATTACTCCCGCTCCGTTGTCTGTCTCTCACAGAGCTATTCTCAGAAACTATGTAACTTACAGAGTTGAAACTTTGTGTATGTAGCTCAATACCAGCTATGAAGAGCTCAAAATACTAAAATTTGAAAAATTAGTATTATTTTAGAAAATAGAGATTAAAAACCCAAATTCTAACATCCTTTTACTTTTAAATTTAAACATTTTTCGTTATAGCAGATGCCAAAAATTAAAAATCCACGATGAAATTCTTTCTACAATAAATAATTTTCTATCAGACGATATCCACGTGAAAAATGAAAATGAAATAAAAAGTTTCCCCAATTGAAAAAAAAAAGATAAATATGAAATAAAATTGATTGACGTGATAGTGGTAATAAAACGGAAAATTTCTAAGATTTCTCAATAACACAAGGAGTATGAGTATGTGTATGTACACAAAGCAGATTAATATCACGTCATTAGAGAATTAAAAAGAAAATCTGACGTCATATTGGATGTTTAACGAATTTTTCAAATGTTTGAGAATAATGCAAAGCGAGTATCAATATGAGTAATAGAGAATAGTAAATATATGAGTTTGAGAAACTTATTGAATCGTGATAAAAAAACGATTATGGAAGTATTCGTATATTTTAACATTTTGAAGGTGTACAACATGTTTAATTTTGAAATTATTTTTTTAAATATCGCATTTAGTCCGCATGACAGATATTATTATGACAGAGTATAATGGTGGGCTTCGCCCGCTATCAGGCCGGTTCATATATTCGAAAAAAAGAGAAAAATAGACCGGTAAATTTATACTTTATAAAAAACATGACTTTTTTTTTTAATGAAATTTATTTGGATTTATTAAAGAAAGGATAAAGTGCTTTGATAGGAATATTAAACGAAACCCTTTGAGCGATCTTCGATCACACTTACCCACTTGTTTTATATATCTCTTGATACTTCTACACGTTTGTAATTGTTTTAAAACTCCACGCGAACTTAAATTATTTGGATTTTACAAGGTAAATTTGTTTTTTCAAATTGAGCACATTAGCATAGTCTTAAGTGTTTCGATTAATGAATAGATATCTACGTTTAAATAAAGGAAATATTTCTATTCTAAATTAGTTGGAGTAAAAATTAGAGAAACTCGACAACTATGCATACTTTTTTTTTTTGCTAAATTGCGTGTACGAAAACACTTCATTAGCGTGTTCTTCTTTATTGATATTCATTAAAATATAAAAAAATCTGGTTTATTTATTAAAATAATTTTTATAAAAGAAAAAAAAGAAGAAAAATATGTTTTACTTCAACTTTATTTGGTAAATTTTGTCGTTAGTTAATTTATTTTTTATAAAGAAAAATAATAATCTATCTAAATCAAGTAAGATCTTCCAAATATTGGAAATTTTATTTATATTCTTTTTTATTCTTTATTGTGAGTGAAAATAATCGTATAAGCGAAAACACTCTGCTATCTTTCTAAAAACATACTATTCAGTATGTTTTGCTTTTTTTGTTTTTTCATTTTATTTAATGAAGGAATTTTTAAAAATAAATTGTATTATATTATTAAAAGAGCATAAAATTAATACAGAAAATGTATTGAATTTTCATTTTTTGCACATTATTTGATATTTTGTACATGCAACTAAATTAATTTTGTTATTTTTAAATCAAGATTTCAAAAGCCTAAATTTTAAAAATCTAAAAAAAACACGAATGTATTTTTTTTTCTAAAAAAGGTATATAAGCACGCCTTTCAAATTCAATTCTACAAATATATAAATTTTAACGAAACTAGAATTTTCAAATGCCTTTCAACCTTATAGTTGTTTTAGTATGAAAAAAAAAAATTCTACGCGTATGTGCAGATAAAGTTTTATTATTTTTTTATGCATATTATTTTGAATTTATTCGTCTATGATAAAAGCATGAATTAAAATTGGAACTGTTATTATCTTTGAAATAGTTCTTTCATATAGTAGCTATAAAAATACTTCTTCGTACTGATCACCCAAGATAAGGTCACGCTTATAAATTTACATATGTAACTTTTCTCAATCGATGAAAATCTTATTTTATTAATGAATAAGGCAAATTTTTTCTCGATTTTAAGAATTATACAACAATTGTAAATTATTTACGTATATCGACATTCTATTTTAAAATAGCATTTAAATATATACAAGGTGGCCATAATTAAACTGACGGTACTCAGAGTGTTCTGTAGCGCGATGTAATTGCGAGAATGGCGCCAAATTTTGTAGGAAGATTAAACAAGACGGGGGACAAAGGATTATTAATTTATATGTTATTTTAATATTTAAATGCAGTTTTAGTTTCCTTTTATCTATGAAAACGAAGTTAAATATTATATTGAATAAAATCTTATCTCCAAATCCTTTAAATTGTGTGAAAAATATAATCCAATTTAATTGAAAGTAAACTGGAAAATGACACAGCTTTAACTGTTTAAGAAACAAGCCGTATTTCATAACTAACTTTGTGTAATTAAGCTTATAAGATATCGTCCTGACTTTGAAAATGTGCTCAATTACAATAAAGCAATATGTATTAAATTGAAACATGATTTTAAAACAAATTTGTTATTTGCATTGAATAATACATTATTTTTTTTTTGAATGAAGGAATGAACCGATATGTATATTTTTAATATTTACCGTAAAAGTTGTATACTTAAACCGAAATGTTACATTTTTGTAAAATTATTAGTACTATATAGGGGAAAAATATGAATTATACTGATAATTTTTTTCCAACTTTTGTGATAGTTTTCTAAGATTTTCGCCTTATTTAACCACAATTTTAACTTTTCATGCATGTAATAAATTCTTGAAATTTAGTTTCTATTAACACCCGGGTTTGGGTTACTTGTTAGCTATTGGCTTCTAAAATTTATTCGTTTAAATAGGCGAAACGCTAAAGCAGAACATAGAATCTGTAAATAACATGCGTAGAATGATTATAATTGGAAGAATATTTATTTAAACATGAAATTATATTGGATAATAAATCGTAAATACATCATAAATATATGTGTGACGCCGCTGAACTATTTTAGCAGTACTTTATGTCTTTGTAATTAGTCCTAGTAAGAGAACACGATACACGAAAAAGTTGTTTACTTCAAAACTGAAAATAACATTCATCAGTTTCCATTGAATATTTTTCTTTTTTATATCACAACAGTTATTGTAAAAAATATCCATAGACTTACTTATGCTAAAGAAAATAATTTAACATATGCTAAAACATTACAAGTATGTGTAATGCGTATGGTAAATGTCCTACTAAAATTATGTTTTATAATATTTCATAACTTAAAATGAAACAAACATTTCATTTTGCGTATTTAGAGAAAGATTAATAACACGAGATTTAATGCTAAAGGAAAAATATATTTAAATATTCCTTACGGCATACATTTTATAGTACGGTATGCAACCAAACTTCTTAATAACAAAACATTATTTACAATAAATTATTAGCATATCACGTTCAAACTTATGCAGGTCTTTTTGTGCTACATTTGAAAACATTCTAACGTTCTGTCGTACACAGTGGAAATAGTTCTTTTCGAAAGTAAATAAAGACAAATAAACATAATTTCTCTTAAAATAACGTGATCAGTTTTTAATAGAAATAAACGTATTCTGAATCAAAATTTTATTTGCTTGATCTCTTACTCTCGTGATATTCTTATTTGATAAACTTGATATTCTTATTGTTTCTCAAAACGATATCAAATATATTTTTAATAAACATAAAACATCAAAAAGATGTTTTACTTGCAAAATTCTTTATACATAAGAAGCATTAAAACCTGTATGCATAATTAATTGTTCCAAAACTTTTTTTTTTGCACACGAAAAACCAATTAAAAGCATAAATGAAATTAAATATTTTTACTTACTCATCTAGCTAAAAAGAAGAATTTGAAAAACAAAATATTTTTAACTTGCACTAAAATATTAAATGTGTATGTGTAATGCAAATGGTAAATTTTCTACTAAAATTATGTTTTATAATGTTTCATACCGGAAAATAAAATAAATTTTAATTATGTTTTATAATGTTTCATACCGGAAAATAAAATAAATTTTTCATTTTAGGTATTTAGAGGTTAAAAAAATAGCACGAGATTTCATGCTAAAGAGAAAATATTTAAAAATATGACTTACGCATATATTTCATAGTAAGGTGCGTCTCAAAATTATATGGACAGGCGATTTTTCGAAATAACAGCAAAGAAAATAAAGCAATGATCACGAAAAAAATAATTAGCATATGGAATCATAACAAAAGTTTATTACGATACAGAAATGATATGTTTATATCACAGATTGTTTGTAAAAAAATAAAATTCAAAATAAGCTGTCTCAAAAATATATGGACAATGAAACGAATTGCTTTTATTACCACCGTATCAGAAAAATTTGCATTTTCTGCGTTCTGTACTTGTGACGTAACCACTTCGAAATATAAAATCACTGCTCTTTCTTCAATTGTTGAATAGTTGGAAAATGCCTCGCAACGTTTAATTCTCTGCTGCTGATATTGCTAAAATTTGACGTTAAAAGGCTCAAAATTTTAAAGTTTCTGATATTGCAAAACAAATGAAGCGTAGCAGATCTGGAATTTATACAATTTTATCAAAAAATGGCAATACGATTGCAAAAAAGCATTCAGGTCGATCAAGATAAACATCTTTAACCCCTTCGCGACGAGCGTCCTTTACAAAATGTTTAATCTTTTACCACCGGTTTTTCAAAACAGAAATTTTCGCATAATTGAATCGCAGAAATGCTGTCATTACATAAGGCAAAGCTTACAGTAAAAAGTAACTGGTGGGAAAATCGAGGATTCTGAGCATCTTATGCGTCACGTATACGTGTCGCTCGTCCCCAAGGGGTTAAGACAAGATAGAGAAATTTTGCGAGCAGTTTCAACCCAAAAGAAGTCTGTCCGTAAAATTGCGGGGACTTTGGCGTTTCCTATTTGCAGATCTACCGTTCACCGTCGCATACAGGTAAGCGAAAATCATAAGTATCGCAGAATGTGTCGGACACCTATGCTGAAAGTGCACCATAGAAATGCTTGAGTTCTTTGGGCTAAAAAACACATGCATTGGACGGATGAATGGTTAAGTATTTTCTTCAGTGACGAAAAAAAATCATTTTGAAGGCCCTGATGGCTGGGCATACTATTGGCATGACTTACGAAAATAACCTCGTGAGTTCTTTAGTCGACAAAAAGGAGGGGGTTCACTAATGGTGTGGGGCGCATTCTGTTTCAACGAAACAAGGAATATTGCTTTTCTTATTGGTCGACAGTGCTCTGGGGATTATAAAAATGTCCTTAAAAGCAATCTACTTTGAATAGAAAACATCTTACGGGGCGAAAACTGGAAATTTCAACAGGACAACAACTTGATTTAAACAGAATCAAGTGACAGTTATAGACTGGCCAGCCACCAGCCCAGACTTGAATCCAATTGAAAACCTTTAGGGAGCACTTGCACGAGATGTGTATGCCCATGGTCGGCAGTTTTCTACTATTCAGGAATTACAGCAACAAGTAGAGCAGAGTTGGTTCTCTTTACAGCCGCACATACTCCAAACACTAGTTGGAAGTATGCCTGATAGGGTTTTCAAGATAATTTAAAAAAATGGATACAAAATTGGAATTTAATTGCAAAATATTTGAAAAGTCCATATATTTTTGAAACAGCCTATTTTTATTTTTATTTTTTTACAAAAAATCTGTAAAACTGACACTTTATTTCTTTGTTGTAATAAATCTATGCTATGATACTATATGAATATTATTTTTTTCGTGATTATTGCTTTATTTTTTAAACTGTTATTTCAAAAAATTGCCTGTCCATATACTTTTGAGACGCACTATATTATCACATAAATAAGAAGCATTAAAAGCTGTATGAGTGATTAATTTTTCCAAAACTGTTATCTAATCAGCCGGTTTTTACTTGTCACTTATGGCTAAACTGCTAAACTGGGTTTAAAACTTATTTTGGTTTAATATTTTGGCTCTCGTTCTAATTTCGATGTTTAAAATCTGCCGTGTAATTTAAAAGCATATTATAGATGGCGTTGGTTGTTCCGTAATCGACTGCTGCGGAACATACCCTTTTGCCAAAGTGGAATCTCCTCTTTTCGTATTTCAGACAGTATAAATGCTTTCAACGTTTTGAAGCAGGAGCTTCGCTTTGCTTCGCTTTTGTAGCGTGTTTCTTTTAGTTTTGAATTGAATTAGTTATGTTATTTTTGTAAATGGTTTAACTTGAGTTTATAGTAGTTTGATTTAATTTTAAAATGTTTTTAAGTACGTTTAAATTATTATTTAACAGAAAGGTTAAGTTGTTATTATGAGTTAGTTTTATTTCAATACTGTTTCAAAACTCCGTGTTAATCTGTTAAGTTATGCTTGACTAAGATATTTTAACGATGAAGCTCTGTTTTATCCACACGTTTGCTCTGAATAAATCTGAAAGTGTTTTTAACAGTTTTAAATGATCAAGTTTACTTTGAATAAAGAACTGTAGTCACCAAGCAAATGATTCTTTATTTGTTCTGACTTCAACACTTAGCTTTCCTTCAGATGTCTTCCAGGGCACTATTTGTACAGCTCTGCTACATGCATTATTAAATATATTAGACCTGTATTAATACAGGGTATTAGATATCAATAGGTTACGGGCCATGCCATATCTGAAGAATAAAGCTTATTGAAGTTCGACAATAAAAGTCATAATTTTTAGCCCCATTTCAGAGACTGTTAAGTTTAATAAGAGGGGGGGGGCTAATAATTCTTTTTGAAAAATGGCGACTACACAAGTACAGATAGATAAACTTGGAGCTTTAAATTATTCAAACTGGCGAATTGATATGAAGTATCTGTTGTTGGAAAGAAACGCATGGGATATAGTAACAGGAGCTGAGAAAGAACCAGAAATTGACACGGAAAAGGGGGTGACAGCAAGGGATGTGAAAGATTTTTATGCTAGAAAGAGACTTGCTTTATCGTCCATATATTTAAATATGGAAAAGGACTTTCGAAAAATTATAGAAAATAAGGATAACCCCAAAGATGTATGGGAAACGCTGAAGAAACATTTTGAGCCTGACAACAGATCTCGGCATATGTTCCTGTTTTCTGAATTTATGTCCTGTAAAGTAAAATCTAATGAGAAAGTTGACCTGTTTGCAGCCAGACTTAACCGAATTGCGGATCAGCTGAGCGACCTTGGTCATCCAGTTAAAGAAGTTTATAAGTCGTTCCAACTCTTGCGCCACTTACCAAGTCAGTTTGATAATGTAGTTCAAGTTATATTACGTTGGGAAGAAAGGAAATTTCTCTTTGACGACATTTTGATGGAGTTAATTGCAGAAGAATCAAGATTAGCCCTGAGAGACCTGGATAAACGTAAAGAACTTTTCGTCGAAACTCAACATACATCAACATACGAGACTCAAAATACCAGATTGAGGTGTTTTCGGTGTGGAAGCATGAATCATTTACAGAGAAATTGTCGTCAACGTGGGAGGACTCCAGAGGCTACAACTATCGAGCCCCATCTATGTCTAGTATATCTGATGTTTCTGAATCTAGTTCTGAACGTATCCCAACTCAAGTAAGAAAGAACAGAAACTGCAAAGGCCGAGGCAAAGCTAGAGAATCACCATCACACTATAATAATGTTATCCAAAAAGGTAAAAACAATCCTTTTTTGTTTTATATACAGGCAAATTTGAGTGGTAGTGAAAGCGAAAATAGCTGGTTGTTTGATACAGCAGCTTCACACCATTTTTGCCGTGATAAGAGTTTGTTTTATAAATTTAAACCCTTAAAAGATGAAAAAATGTTTGTAGCTATAGATGGTGTTACCTTCCCGGTAGAGGGAAAAGGAAATATTAAGTTGAAGTTTGGCCAAAGGCTATTTTATTTTTCTGATGTAATGTACTCTCCCAAGTTAAGACGAAATCTTATTTCAGGTCCAAAATTAGATGTAAAAGGGGTAAAATTTATTGGCGAAAGTGGTAAGGTGGAGGTGTTTAAAGACGGCCAATATTTATTTTCTGCTTTCCTTAAAAATGGTACTTATCATCTGTATCCTAAAATCCCAGGTTCAGTTCCTAAAAAGGTTACGTTTGAAACTTCTCATGTATCTAAAGACAACTTTAGAGTTTGGCATCGTAGGTTTGCCCATTTAAGTCCTGATCTGATTGTGAATACATCTAAAAATGAAAGTGTTAAAGGTCTTCCCCGGTTTAAATCGGGACATTTTTTTGTGAAATTTGTAAACTTAGTAAACACAGACGTATATCATTTAGATCAATTAATAAAATTAGATCTAAACGTCCCATTGAGTTATTATTCATGGATGCCTGGGGTCCTGTACAACAGAAGGGTAGAAATGGGGAGAGATATTTTCTCTCGATAATCGACGATTATTCCCGAAAGGCCAGTGTTTTCCCAATGAAGGAAAAATCCGAGGCGTTTAGCATTTTCCGTAATTATGTCTCCCGAGCCGAGAGATTTCTCGAATGTAAGGTTAAATATATTAGAACTGATAATGGGAAAGAGTTTAAAAATGATAACTTTAAGATTTACTGTGAGGGGAAAGGCATTAAACACGAATTCTCAAACGTGTATACCGCAGAACAAAATGGCACAATTGAGAGGTACAATCAAACGATTGCTAATGGGATTAGGTCAGTTTTAAGTGAAAGTGGTTTGGATTCAAGTTTTTGGCCAGATGCAGCCTTATATTTTACATATACTTGGAACCGTATTTGTCATAAGTCACAGTTGAAGACCCCTTTTGAACTTTATAGTGGGTCTAAACCATCCGTTAAACATTTAAAACCCTTTGGTGCTACTGCATACGTAGGTGTTCCCAAGCAACTTAGGTCGAAACTTGATGCAAGAGCCAAAAAGGGGGTAATGATTGGTTACGCCTTTAGTACAAAAGGTTACCGAATCTGGCTACCCGAAGATGACAAAATCATTGAAACTATTAATGTTTCTTTTAATGAGGAAATCCCCAACAGTGTTAGAGGCAGTGGATTCGTGATGGGCTCAAAAGGCCCTGGATCCTCTAATTTTTGTAAAGAATCTGAAGCAAGTTCTGAGGGTGAGATTGAGGATAATTATACCCCAAATTTAAACTATTTCCCTTCATATAAACCTCCAGAATTATCCTCATCAGAGGAAGACGAAAATCCAGTAGAGGAAATAAAATCAAGTAAAGATGTTTTGAAAGGGGTTCCACTGTCAGATACTGTTTGGTTAAGAAAAGTTGTCCCGAGTGCAAACGGTAGTCGTAATTATATTTATTATTACGAACAGGGGAAAACTGAAAGGCTAAGATCCTTAAATGATGTAGAAAAATATTGTAAAAGACATCATCTTAAGTTTGAACCTCACATATTTTGCTTTAAAGGGTCAAATAAATTTAAAGGGATAGTTTCAGGTCAAGAGGGTAGTTCTTGTTCAAATACGGAGACTTCTGATAACAATGATATATGACTAGACAATCTCAAAATACCCAATACCTATAAACAAGTTTTAAAATCCCCACAAAGAAAGTTTTGGGAACAGGCCATGAGAGAAGAATTAAATACTATGAATGAAAGGGGGGTTTGGAAATTAGTTAAGTTACCAAACGGCATTAAACCATTAGGTTGTAGGTGGGTTTATACATTAAAAAAGGACGACAAGGGTAAAATTGCAAGGTATAAAGCTCGACTGGTGGCGCAAGGGTTTAAACAAGTTAAGGGGGAAACCTACGACGAAACCTTTAGCCCAGTCGTTAATTTTGCTATTATTAGATTTTTCTTTTCCCTTTTAGTCTCCTGTAAAAAATGGACACACCTGCAATGTGATGTAAAGTGTGCTTATTTATATGCACCTCTGGCCGAAACAATATATATGTCCCAACACCCAGGATTTGTGAAAAATGAAAATTTAGTATGTAAACTGGAAAAGGCTTTATATGGTTTACATCAGTCAGGTAGAATGTGGTATTTTGAAATAAATAAAATTTTGCATGATATAGGGTTTGTTAAGTTTGAATGGTGCAATTGTGTGTATAGTTTCGAGGACATCATCCTGCTTCTTTATGTGGACGATATTGTAATTTTTGGTAAAAGTGATAGAGTGGTGGAGAAAGTGGTTAAACTTTTGAGTGGATACTTTGATCTTAAGATATTAGGTAAAACCAGAAAGCTATTGGGGGTGGAATTCGAGGAGGGGGAGAACTTTCAAGCAATACATCAAATTCCATATATTGATGAGGTTTGTCAAAAATTTAAAAGGTTTAATTTTCCTATTACTTCTCTCCCAATAAGCAAAGGTGTAGTTTATTCAAAGACCCAATCTCCCCAATCTGATAACGAAATATTTGAAATGTCTAAGTACCCATATAGAAGTGTGTTGGGATGTTTGTCATTCCTAGCTAACAGAACAAGGCCCGACATTAGCTATGCAGTAAATATATTCAGTCAATTCCAGAATAATCCGGGATTAGTTCACTGGAATGGATTACTAAAGCTGTTGGGATATGTTCGTTCGACTAAATCTTTGAAATTAAATTTAAATTCTAAAAATGCACATGTAATTGCATATTCAGACGCCGATTTTGCTACTAATAGGGATGATAGAATTTCAATGGGAGGTCAGTTGTTGTTGTTAGATAAATCGCCAATAATGTGGCGGTCCTTTAAGGAAAAATGTATAAGTTTATCAACCACGGAATCCGAGTTCATTGCTATGACGGAAACTGCTAGAGAACTTTTGTGGTTTGATAGAATAATGGACGAATGCATTGGTCGAAAAATAATTTCTAATGAAAAAGAAAAATCTTTATTGTTGGTTGATAATCAGGCCACCATTAGTTTTGTCAAATCCCCTATTGAAAATCACAGATCTAAACACATAGATGTAAAGTTATTTTTTATCAGAGATTTAGTGTATAAAAATGTTTTTGAAGTAAAGTATGTTAAAAGTAAAGAAAACTTAGCGGACATATTCACCAAACCACTTACCAAATTTGATTTAACGGAGTTTAAAATGAAAATGTTTTTGAATAGTTAATTTTGTTCTTAGATTTATTGTCAAAACCCCTCATTGCATTGAAATGTATGTGTAAAATCCTGTGATATTAGATAGTTCAATTGTTTTTGTATCAGGTTATCACTCTTACAGTTTTATGTATAAGGTCAATTTTTTTATGTAAATGGTTGGTTGGTTTAACCTTGTGAATCAACAGCAAGTCAGTTTTGATTCTTTAAATATTGGAAATACCAGTTTATTGAACCGGTTCACTTGGTAAAGGTTAAATTTTAATGTTTCAATATGTAAGAAGTCGACTTCATCGCGTTAACTTTGATATAAGGTAATTGAAATTTCTGTTTTATCAGTGTAATAGTTTGAAGGTAATGAAAGTTTAATTTTGTTCTGACTGAAATTTGAATATAAAAGCTTTCAGAAATTATTGAATTGAATTATGTTTAATATGAATTTGCATAAATTGTTTGATTATTGTGTGTTATGAAAGAGAATGAAATCTTGGGCCTAAGTATGATGATGGATGAAAGATGATGGATGAATGAAATATTTGTACAAATTTTGATATGCATTAATGTATTGGAAGTTTCTTTTGAAATTGTATCGTTACAGAATTATGAAATTTTGTATTAAAACTATTTGCTTTTCAGGAAATTATGAATTTATATAGTAATGTATTAATACTTATTGAAGCTGATGAACTATTGGGAAAGCCAGAGTTACGTATTAGGTAATCTGGAAATATTGCATTTTTGGATGCATGAGGGTAAAATGTTTTTTTGTTAAATCTTGTTATAAATTCTTGTTAATGTTTTATAATGTTTGAAATGTTATAGTTTAAATGGTGACAAGTTTTTTTTGAAGTATTATTGGAATTACTAAGAAGATTGAAGCTGTAATGGTAATTTAATATGAAATCTATTTAAACCTTTGTAAATTCAGAGTGAACTTTTGGATATTTTGGGGGGGGATTTTGTACATGTTTAATATTATCTTTGGATATCTAAATTTGTCCTTCCCATGAGTGACAAGTGGGGGGGCTTTGTTATCTAATCAGCCGGTTTTTACTTGTCACTTATGGCTAAACTGCTAAACTGGGTTTAAAACTTATTTTGGTTTAATATTTTGGCTCTCGTTCTAATTTCGATGTTTAAAATCTGCCGTGTAATTTAAAAGCATATTATAGATGGCGTTGGTTGTTCCGTAATCGACTGCTGCGGAACATACCCTTTTGCCAAAGTGGAATCTCCTCTTTTCGTATTTCAGACAGTATAAATGCTTTCAACGTTTTGAAGCAGGAGCTTCGCTTTGCTTCGCTTTTGTAGCGTGTTTCTTTTAGTTTTGAATTGAATTAGTTATGTTATTTTTGTAAATGGTTTAACTTGAGTTTATAGTAGTTTGATTTAATTTTAAAATGTTTTTAAGTACGTTTAAATTATTATTTAACAGAAAGGTTAAGTTGTTATTATGAGTTAGTTTTATTTCAATACTGTTTCAAAACTCCGTGTTAATCTGTTAAGTTATGCTTGACTAAGATATTTTAACGATGAAGCTCTGTTTTATCCACACGTTTGCTCAATAAATCTGAAAGTGTTTTTAACAGTTTTAAATGATCAAGTTTACTTTGAATAAAGAACTGTAGTCACCAAGCAAATGATTCTTTATTTGTTCTGACTTCAACACTTAGCTTTCCTTCAGATGTCTTCCAGGGCACTATTTGTACAGCTCTGCTACATGCATTATTAAATATATTTGACCTGTATTAATACAGGGTATTAGATATCATTTAGATCATCACATAGATTTTATTGTACACGAAACACCAATTAAAAGGATAAATTAATTTAAATATTTTTACGTAATTATGTAACTAAAAAGAATTTGAAAAAAAAATATTTTGAACTTGCACTAAAATATTAAATGTATGTGTAATGCAAATGATAAATGTTCTACTAAAATTATGTTTTATAATGTTTCATACCGGAAAATAAAATAAACTATTCATTTTGCGTATTTAGAAGAGAAAAAAATAGTAGAGAAATAAAATCTATCAAACTTAACAAAACGTTATTTACATTAAATTATTAGCATATTAAAAACATTTTGCACACAAAACAACAAGTAAAATTATAAGTGAATCTAAATATTTTTACGTAATTATGTAACTAAATAGACGAATTTGTAAATATATCCGCTCTTACTCACACCTATATGTAAAATCATTTAATTATATTAGTTAATAATGATCTTCAGTTAGCTGAGTAATAAAATTAACTACTGTATTTTTTAATGCTTGTACTATATTTTCTATCCTACATTTTTACATTTAATTATATATTTTTTTACAATAGTATTTTAACAACTAAACACATAAAAACAGTATTAAAAAAACTTTAAACGACATGATGAATGTTTATAGATATTATTCATCTTGAAAATAGAAGTGTTTAAGCGTGGCGCACTTAGTAAGACTAGGTTATTTCCCTCATTTCGTGAATAGCCTATTGGACTTATATATAGGTCTCTCTATGCAAATCAAAGATGAACTATTTAATTTTTGTTTTACCATTTTAATTTATTTTATATGTATCGTAATTATCAATATTATTTTTGTGTACCCCAGGGTGGAGGGTTGGGGGTTAATCATTCCTCACGGCGCGGTAACTTTACCCGCGGTCGACACTTCTTCCTTTCCCCTCAACAGACGCAGTTAAGACCTTCGTTGCCAATCTCTAAAAGGTGAAAAAATGGTTATTCCACTTGTCGTTTCTTCAGACAAAGGAGAAGGGGGGAGAAGCAATAAGGAAAGGGCCTGTTTACAAACAAACAGTTTCATCAACCAATCTACCACTTCATTTTTGTCGTAGCTATCATTGCAGGAATCGTCTTGGCGGCGTAGGCCAATCATATTATAGACCAGTTTAACGTAGACCAATCAAATTTCTCCATTTCATGTGTACAGTAGGAGTCATAAAGAGCAAACAGGTTTTTCTTTCTAACCAGCCGTAATTGAATCAACAGTGACGTCAGTTGACCTTTGACGTTGCCTTTTGAGATGTAGAGACGATTTCTCTACATCTCTCCACCACCAAGCAGAACAGAGATGCACGACAAATGGAATAGGAGATAGTTAACAGCACTAAAATTTTCAAGCGAATGTTCACAATTTTAGAATGTCCCTCATATGAAAAACTTTTTAGATTGTAGAAAGCCATTTGTGCAGAAATAAAATTGAAAAATAGTAAAATATATACATGGAACAAACAGAAATTATTTACATTTACAACTATTATTAATAGTAAGATAAGTCCAGCAAGAATGAATATTGAACTAAATTTGAATTTGCATTTATATTGAATATAAACAGTTTCACAGATTCACAACTTTGCAGAATTTTGAAATTAAGAACTTTTTATTTTAGAACTTTTTACTTTTATTTAGCATATACACTAGAAGAATTCATCTACTTAAGTAGTTTATTTACAAATCTTAAAGTTAAAAATACTTAATGAGATTTCATAACTAGACATTCTCTCTTTTTTTTTTTTTTTTTTTTTTTTTTTTTGTGCTAGCAATTTATTTTGTGTATCGACATTTTTAACTCAAGATTTACATCAAAGTTTTATTTTTAAATTTAGAATTAATATTGTCATTGATAACAATTCTGGTGAAAACTTAATCGCATCTTTTAGAAAAAACTATTTTTTTTAATCATCAAAGCAACCAAGAACACTAACCACCCGTCCCAACAAAACGGACCAGCCTGCTTAAGTTAGGCAATTATGAAATACGAAATGGTTCCCAAATGTCCAATAAACACAGAAGAAAATAGTGCCAAGAAGCATAGACAAGACAAATAAAATGATGAAAGATGGATGATGGAAAATTTTTGAATTTTGAAACAGACAAATATATATACAGATATATATACTAGTAAAACAAAATGTAGAATTTTGAATAAATTAAAGACCAGAATTTGAATTTTGAATACAATTTTCAACAATGGGTCTCAGAGGTTTCTGTAAAAATATTTTACTGATGTGCACTTTTTCTCAAGTAGCTTATGGTTTACCCTCTTAAAAATTAAGAAGTTAACTTTTCGGAAATTTTTATGAAACTCCCATGAACCAACATATTTCTCAGTAAGTGAGCCAGAGAAATTAAAATTTTCAATGAAAAGCTTGTCGCCCAATTTCAAAACTGGTTTTGGTCTACTTTTATTATTTTTATGATATCTGCAAAATATTGATCCCTAAAGTGAAATTTGCTGTTTCAACTTTTCCTATAGTTTACATTTTGTTGGTAACTTTTAAAATCTTCTGTAAACTTTTGATCATTTGCAGAATCCAAAGGTATGTTTAAAGATTTGCTGAAGAAACTCTCTGCAGGAGAGAACTGAGTAGCTCCATGCGTAGAACTATTATAATGTAGTTTAAAGTTATAGATTTTCAGACCATTTGAGAACATTATTTGAAACAGATGTCATACTTTCTTTCATAGTCTTGTGATCACTTTCAATTAATCCGTTGGAGAACGGCATGTAAATACTTCATTTTGTATGTTCTATATGCAATTTTGCTAAGAATTCCTTAAATTTTGTTCACGTAAAGGAATATACATTGCCTTATTGTATTAGTTTTGCAACACCAAACCTAGCAAAATATTTGTTTAGGCATTTAACTGTTGTCATGGATTTCACATTGGGTAGAGGAATGGCCCCTAACTACCTAGAATAGTGGTTTATGATTGTTAGTGTGAAGAATTTGAACAGTGGACTGAAGTAATTTTTATACGATGTTGATAGCCAGGTGTTCACTTGGAACTAAATGTTTCTTTTTAAAATACTGAAAAGTGGTGTGCTTAGGTTTTGACATATTATAAAGACATTGAGAGCAGTTTTCACAGACATTTTTGGTACCTGAAAATATACATTTCCAAAAGAATTTTTTACCTACAAAATCCTAATTATTTTTTTGTACCAAAATGTGATGAGTGAGCAATTTCAAAGCAATTTCTAATTATAGCATTAGGTACAACAATTTTTTTTATAATTAAGTTCGATATATTTTTGGATTATATCCAAACATAACTAAGCCAGAATAAGAATCAATGAAGTATTTTTGCTTAATTTGATCATCATTACTATTTATTTTTTCAATAATATATTTAATATCATAATCTTGAAATTGCTTAGTTTTAATGTTACTTTTAGTTAAAGAATTATCAGTTGCAAAAATATTTATATTATTAACAGCGAGATTATCCACATCCATTGGATATTTAATCAACAGGATTTATAAAACCAGTAATGTGTTCCATAGAATACTCAAATTGTCGAAGTTATAAAAGTCAACGTGCAACAATGTCTGGTGGTTTGTCCAGATGCATGTGAAAAGTTAGGATTTTTTGCATTAGTAAAAATAGTAATCTTTTTACCCTAAAGTTGCTACCGGAAATCCCTGCAAGAAGCGAAAAACTCAAGTAACACTATATGAATAGAAGGACAGAAATCTTTAATAAAGCTCAAGTTTATAAAAATATGAATAAAAGACGAAATCACCACTGTTAAAAATATGCAGCAAATTGTCCAATCTTTCAACCGTTTTTATATATAACAGTTATTTGACTATATTATGAAGCAGTGGTCAAAATAGAGATAAATTACGGTTATGCAACTGTTTTCTATAAAAATTATGGAATGACTTGACAGTTTGTTGCAGATTTTTAATAGTGAGGAAAATAAATTGTTTGAGGTCAGCATTTAGAGACATTCCGCTATTTTTTTCTGTTTTGGTACCTAACGAGTGTAAATGCTTATCAATTGACGATTATTGCACATTCGCATACTTTGGTCTTTTAATTAATATTATTATACGTATTAAGTTTACCATGTTACATAAAATCAGCAATTTATTTTCCCAAAATCAATTTCTATGTCATTTTTGCGTGAACGAATATGCATTTTCATGCATTTCTTCAACAACATATATTAATTGCAATCAAATCTAGAAGATAATTGATGTATGAATCCAAATGTGTGATCTAAATAGTCATAAATATCTGTAAGAAAAAGATCCAAAATTATGTTTCAGCAGAATTGTTTTGTAACACAAAATTATTTAAACATTGGATAATACAATATAAATAAATTATTAACCCCTTTAATCAAAACATAGGATTTGTTCAAATAAACGTAAATAAACAAAACTCATAAATGTGGCCGTTAACAGATATTTGAAAGAAACAGCACTACCTCAATAAATATATTTTAATCTGTCTCTTTATTATTCATAAAATAGTATGATTCAGTGTCTAATATATTTTTTAATAATTTTGAGTAATACAATAATTCGTCTGATTTACACCATTAAAGCAATAAATAATGTACGTGGCATTATGGAATCATACTGTACCAAAAACGAAAGTATATTTTCATAACCATATTGTTATCAATTATAAAAAATAAATGTATCAGTGTCTTTCAAATGTTTTACAATAAGTGTGAGCAATAAAACCCTTCTTGTAATTTAAACCATTAAAAGCAGAAAATAAAATAAAGTGCATTTAAACGAGAAATTTATCTTTTTTCTATCGTGCAAAATATTTCTTTAAGATTAAACAAAGAACTATCAATAAGATTTTGTTTACTAAAGAAAAGAAATGACAGTATGATGAAGTGCTTCCATAACACTGTTTACAGTTTAAATTGTTTCAGACGTAAAATAGGAAAGGAATTTGGGTAATACTTTTTTGTATAAGATTAGCATTTGACGAAGAAAAATATTTATTTTCATGTCAAATAAAAAATAAATAAAACGAATATTGTACTTACATTAGTATTATTGTATTGTAAAGTGTAGAACACACACATACACGGAAAAATACGAAAGATGGCTACAATTTTCATTGCACGTAAAGTGTTACATCCCAATGAAATAATAATTGTTTCGAACTATAGATGGTGCTACAAAACGGGTGTTTTATATACGGTCACTTATGCATGCTAGTCAGATAGTGAGGAATTATATGATTACTTTAGAGATGTCTGCTGTTCAACCAGATTTATTGTGTTGTAAATAATATGTAAAAAAATACATTATTTGTTAATAAGAAAGCCTTCTTGTTGATAGTTAATATCCCAATAATAACACAAGTATTTACAAAAATACTATATTAATGGCAGCGAAATGGTTTCGACCTGATTCCTAAAAGAAATAAAAAAATACTAAAGAAATTAGAATGTCAGGGAATCTCCAAGAAGTAGATCTTTCTATAATACTTACATTTGACGAAGAAACCCAATATTTTTGTTCATGTGACATTAAAACAGAAAACGACATAAGACGAACCTTTGGGAAGATTGGAAAAATATCAGCTGAACTTCCCGTGGAATATTTACATTGAGATGATCGATCTTAATTTCTTGGTAAATAACATCCAGGATTATGAAAAAAAAACAAAAAAATATATTATTAAGTTCTGTTTGAGCTTTGACATTCGCGATTTAAAAATATATCATTTATCCATGTAGTTAAATGAGATCAGTTCTGGCAATCTGTTAAAGAATGCTAAAGAATATTTGTCAACTCACCCAAGAAAAATAGTGGAAAAATTTAAGTTTCAAAAAAGATCTCGGAAACAAGGATCTATATCTGATTTTATAAGGCACTTGCGTCATTTATTTGAATTTTGTAATCTTGGAAATACGTTAAAGTACCGTCTGCGTGATCAGCTAGTGTTCGGTATTCAAAAAGAGCGAATACATCAAAAAATGTTAGATACTAAAAATGTAACATTTCAAACAACCGTGGAGATAGCAGAATTTTTTCAGAAGCTGTATGGGTGCACACAGCTCACGCTTTGAGAAATGAAAAACCAGAAGAAAAATAGAAGTACACGTCTGAAAAACAGAGTGGTTCTAAAGTGAAATGTTATTACCGTTGTTCTAAAAATCATCAGTCTAGTAACTGTCCATTTAAAATAATGTTCTATGTATTAACGTAATCAAATTTTAAAAAATACATAGCCACATCATTAATATTTTACACATTTAAATTTAGCATCTAAAACAAATATTCATCAATTTTGTATATGCAGTTGATGAAATATAAATCTATCTACTATATATATAAAACACAAACGGAAATTTCGTTCCGTTCCTTTATAACTCGAGTTCCGCTGAATGGATTTTTATGGAACTTGCACTGTTCGATAGATATTTTTTCAGGGAAGGTTTTAGTATATAACACAACGTTCTACGTAGAATAGTTATAGGATTATGATGGAAAGTTCTGTTATTTTGGCCGAAAAGGTTACCATTGCTAATTTTTTGGCGACCATTATTGTTGCAGAAAGAATTGAAAAGGCTATACATCTCGAAAAATAAAAGAAAAAACTGCTGATAATTTTATTTAGAAAAACAAGAAAAGACAGAAAAAAAGAAAGAGAAAAAAAAGAAAAACAGTTGATTAGATGAGAGATAATATTATAAAACGAAAATATTTATTTTAAACATGATTAGGAATGTTCGTAATGCTTAAAAGATTATTCAAGGGGCAAGATTGCTATTGAAACAAAATTTGGCGATTTATCTTTTGTTTTTGGCGATTTTGATTTTACTTTTAACCCCAAACAATTTGATTTTAAGCCAAAAGGTGTTTTTTTGTTGCAGAAAGAATTGAAATGGCTATACACCTGAAAAAAGAAATGAAAAACTGTTACTAATTATATTTAAAAAAAGAAAGAAAAGAAAAAAAAGTAAAAACAGTTTTGATGAGACAGATTTTGACAGATTTTAATCCAAAGGGTGTTTTTTCAAGTGTATGACAGCATATTTGCTGTATTATTTGTTTTCGGTACTTTTCGGTTAGCCGGGCGACAGTGATAGATATATACATGTCATATATACACACACATATGTGATAGATATATACACACACACACATATATATATATACACATATATCTACACAAATACATATATATACAATTATATGTATGAATATATACATATATATATATATGTATATACATATATATTTATATATGTACTTATATCACTGGCGCCCGGCTAACCGAAAAGTACCTTTTTTTTATTCAAATACAAACTACATTAATGGCAATATACTTCTATTTACTTCTACATATATGAAATTTCGTTCTGGCTGCTGATAACTCGAGTTCTGCTAATTGGATTTTCGTAGAACTTAAACTGTAAGATATCAGGTTGAGTAAAAAGTTTTCCGCCAAAAAATGTTTTATTGTTAAATGATAAATACATACGAAATCATCAAAGCTAATGAGGATAGTAATCTCCCTTTAAATCTACAATCGTTTACCGACGTTTTGGCGACATTTCAATCCCTTCTGCGAAAAATTGTGGCGTACGCGAGTCCAGAAAGAGCTCGACCTCATTCATGACCTCCTGATTTGAATGGAAGATTATGCCATCAAGATGCAGCTGCAGATGTGAAAAGAGATATCTGAAGAAACCATGTCAAGGTTGTATGGTGGATGTTGCATCAAATCCCACTCCAGCTTGTAGAGCGTAAGGCCGGTTATCGTACTAACGTATGGCCTGGCGTTATCTTGATGAAAGAGAACCACCTACCCTCTGAACTCGTTTCTTAGTTTTTCGCGAATGGTATCGCAGACTTTGTTTAGCATGTTGCGGTATATTGCACTGTTGATAGCTTGTCCGCTTTTCAGGTACTCTTTGTACAGAATTCCACGACAATCCCACTAGATGCAGAGGAGCACCTTCTTGTTAGTTAAGGCTTTTCTTGCAACCGAGCCAGCTGATTCCCCAGGTTCTAACCACCTTCCTTTATGGCTTGTATTGTTGTAGTACACCCATTTTTCATAACAGGTCACAATTCTGTCCCAAATGTTTTCTTTCCTTTGATCTCTGAGCAGAGCCAAACAACAGTTTTTTTCTCCTGCACTTGGTCTTCAGCAGTCAATTCGTGAGGCACCTAGCGGTTGAAGTTAAACGTTAGGTTTATGCGATTTAGAGCGTGAACTATTGTTTTTTAGCAAATGTTAAGCTCTAACGCAATAGTTTGTGTTGAAACATTTCTGTCTTGATCAATGATTTGCTTTTACTGCTAACAATCATCTTCAATAGGGCGGTCGGAAGTTGGTTCATCTTCATTGACGAAATTTCCAGCTTTAAACTACCAAAACCAAACTTTGACTGTATCATAAGAAACAGTATTGATTCCTAAACTTTCACACATCTTTCTGTGGCATTCAGTCGCCCTGAGTTTCTTACGGAACTCATAGTAAATAATTGTTCTGATCTGCTGACTTGATAGCTTCATTTTAAACACTTTTTTGAAGCACAAGATAATAAATTTTTAACAAACAAATTACACAGTCATATAGGCCCTGTGCTCTGCTTTCGAATACAAAAATTGGTTGGCTGAAAAGTTAACAACCGCACGAATGACACCTGTTTGCGCGAAGGTATCTCCCCTTGGCGGAAAACTTTTTACTCAACGTAATAATTTTTCAGGGAAGGTTTTATTGTATAACCTATCGTTTTACGTAGCTTAGTTATAGAATTATTATGGGAAGTTCTACAATTAGATCAATCCGATTATGAAAGATTAGCCTTTTTAAAAGATTTTGCAGAATGAATTTCGATGGAACCTACACTGTTAGATAATTTTCAAGGGAAAGTTTT
Organism: Maratus michaelseni; assembly: GCA_963931845.1. Classification (NCBI taxonomy): domain Eukaryota; kingdom Metazoa; phylum Arthropoda; class Arachnida; order Araneae; family Salticidae; genus Maratus; species Maratus michaelseni. Next base: position 105,558,939 of record OZ007590.1, on the reverse strand, counting down.
ATTATATAACATATCATTCTACATTGCTTAGTTCTAGAATTATATGAGGGAATTCGAAAATCGGGTGACCATTTTTTTTATCAAATATTAGCCTTTTCAATATTTGATTCCGATTATGAAAGATTAGCCTTCTGATAAAGTTCTACTGTACGGATTTTGATGAGAATTATATTGTTAGTTAGTTAGATGCTATTTCAGGAATGGTTATATTGTACTACATATTGTTCTACGTTGCTTACTCAAACAGTTATGTGTGAAGGTTATATAGTCAGGTGAACCCGATTCCGTAAGATTAGCGTTTTTGAAAGTTTTTACTTTGCGTATTTATTGCGACTTGCATTGTTAAGTAGATAATTAGTAAGGATGGTTTTAGTATATTTCATATCGTTCTCTTACTTTTAGACTTATGTGGAAAAGTTCTATAATCAGATGAACCCGATTATCAAGGATTAACGTTTATAAAAACTTCTACTGAATGGATTTTGTTAGTTAATTTGTTTGCATTGTTAGTTCGATAATTTTTAGTGATGGTTTTAGTATATTGCATATAGTTTTATAATTCTTTAGCAAACCCTAACTGTAAATGACCAAATGAAAGAGTTTGTCCTTACCAGCTAAAATTTTGACTGCACATTAGAAAATATAATAGTGAAATGACGTCGTTTTTCAGTAATATGGAAGGATATTCCAGGTAAATATACAGATTGCTTTCAAATACAAGGTCAATTTAAACGATATATTTCGTTTGATTCAACTTTATTTGTAGAAACCGACCAGCGCAGCGGGCGTAGCTTGCTAGTCATTGATAAATTAACCCATTAAGGTCCGAATTATTTTTCTCAATAAAATACAAATATTGCTAGTCATACCACTTTTATATTATAGCAACCTAAGAGTTACCGTATCATGGTGTTTCTTGCATCAAATAAAGGAAATATTTATCCTTAAAACAAACTGGTGTTACCTTTATATCTTGTGTAAAAAACATAATGTTGCGAAAACGCAATTTCAGTTTTTAATGGATTAAAGAATTAATTCTATCACGTTGAGTAAAACGTTTTCCGCCAATGTTTTTAATTGTAAAATGATAAATATATACGAAATCATCAAAGCTCATGAATCTACAATCGTTTGCCAACGTTTTGACAACTTTCCAATCCTTTCTGAGAAAAATTGTGGCATGCGCGAGTCCAGAAAGACATCGACCTCATTTATGATCTCCTCATTTGAATGGAAGATTGTGCCATCAAGATACAGCTGCAGATGTGAAAAGAGATAGAAATCTGAAAGGGCCATTTTGGGGATGTTGGATCAAATCCCACTCCAGTTTGTAGAGCGTCCAGCCGGTAATCGTACTAAAGTGTGTCCGGGCGTTATGTTAATGAAAGAGAACCACCTTCTTTCTGAACACTTTTCTTCGTTTTTCGCGAATTGCATCGCGCACTTTGATTAGCATGTTGATATATATTGCACTGTTTGATAGTTTGTCCTCTTTTCAGGTACTCTTTGTACAGAATTCCCCGACAATCCCACCAGATGCCGAGGAACACCTTCTTGTAAATTAAGTCACATCTTTCAACCGAGCCAGCTGATTCCCCAGGTGCTGACCACTCTCCTTTATGGCTTGTACTGTTGTAGTACACCAATTTTGCATCACAGGTCACAATTCTGTCCAGAATCTGCTCTTTCCTTTGATCTCTGAGCAGAGCCAAACAACAGATTTTTCTACTGTGCTTGTCTTCAGCAGTCAATTCGTGAGGCACCCAGCGGTTGAACTTAAACGTTAGATATATGCCTTTTAGAGCGTTAACTATTGTTTTTGGGCAAACGTTAAGCTCTAACGCAATAATTCATGTTGAAACATTTCTGTCTTGATCAATGATTTGCTTTAACTGCTCACAATCAACTTCAATAGAGCGGCCGGAACGTGGTTCATCTTCACTGTTGAAATTTTCAGTTTTAAACTTCCTAAACCAAACTTTGACTGTATCATAAGAAACAGTATTGATTCCTAAACTTTCACACATATTTCTGGGCCATTCAATCGCACTGAGTTTATTACGGAACTCATAGTAAATGATCGTTCTGATCTGCTGACGTGATAGCTCCATTTTTAATACTTTTTTTAAGCACAGGATAATAATTTTTTAACGAACAAATTACACAGTCATGTAGTTCCTGTGCTCTGCTTTCGAATGCAAAAATTGGTTGGCTGAAAAGCTAACAACCGCACAAATGACAGCTGTTTGCGCAAAGGTATCTCTCCTTGGCGGAAAACTTTTTACTCAACGTAATATTTAAAATAAGTACCTACTCTATCTATTAAAACTTAATCAAATTTCAAAAAGATTCATGGCCACATCATTGGCATACTACAGGTTTAAATTTAATATCTAAAGCAAATTTCCATGAATTTTGTACTTTCGGTTAAAGAAATATTAAGCACTGAAAAATTAAAGAATTAATTCCATTTAAAATAACTATTGTATGTATTAAAACTTAACCAAATTTCAAAAAATGCATAGCCACATCATTAGCATTTTACATATTTAAATTTAACATCTAAATCAAATTTTCATCACTTTTGTATTTGCCGTTAAAGAAATATAAAGCAATGAAAAATTAAAGACTCGATGTTTAGCAGATAAAACTGTTATTGAAGCATAAATGGAAGAGTGATTTATTTATTGGAGATTTACTTTTTATTTTGCATGTTGCTTTCAACATACTTGAACTTATGAAACATATTGTAAGTTAAACTGATTTTCAAATGTCATAATTAATTAAAACTGTTATTTTTACAAGTTCATAAACCAATATTTATTTTAATAAATAGAATTACTTTAGTACAAATCCTACAAAACAAATTTGCTTTATATTAAGAGAATGATAGTATTACAAGTATAAATGTAAAGTAGTATATTTATGGCCCCATATACCAATTTGAATTTACAAAAGGGTATTCTATCATTTCAGGCATGATATGTTGATGAATGAATGTTTCATATATGTAATAATACATTGATCTATATTTTGATGAATTCGTATATACTTTCATTAAAACATTTAAATGTATCTGAAAACTAACAAACTTCTCAAACTCATTTTATCTTATACCTATCTAAAATTTATAATTAGATTGAGCAATTTTAAATTCATATTTAGGATAAATGAAACATGAAATTTCCAATGAAATAAAGTAATTAAAAGATCGCATACAAACAGCCACCCCATCTCCGATTTAAAAAAAAATGCTGCGAAAATTATAGGGAATCAAAAATAAGAAATTTGGAAAGATAAAATGTATTTTGTTACTTCCAGAACTAGATTGAGTGGATTTCTTATTAGAGTATTAAAAATATTCTTTAAAATGTCTAAAGGAATTTTTCTAATTATACAAATATTTAGCTTAAATAAAAACTCTTCCATCGTAAGCACCCAAAATTTTAGATCAAACACATTTTTTAACATGAAGTACATTTATTAACTTATTCAGAGGAAAATTTAAAACTTAAAAATGTAGGTATATTAATATTTTAAATTAAACGATATATTACCTTAAAGATATGACTTAAATTTCAGAGTAATTTCATAATTGAATGTGGTTAACATAATTAAAACTTTAAAAAATATATATCGTATCACTCAGATTATTCACATTTTTACAAAAATATATTTTATTTATATAAACCAGACCTGCCAGGACTCCGGCTTTGTGGATACCAGTATTATAGTACAGAAAATGTTGTTTTATTTATTTCTAGCATTCTGTGATTTGAAAGAACAACATTTTTCTCTAAATAATTGCTGGTGTGCAAAAAGCCGGAGACTTGGCGACTCTGATGTAAACTAAAATACTAGTTACAAATATTTTACGTGGTATTAAATTAATATAAGGAAGTTCAACTGTGAAAATTATCATTAAAAAAAAGAGGAAAAATAATAACGGATTTTATCAGTAATATCTTACATTTTTTTAATTAATTTTTAAATATTTCTATGAATTTAATTTGAATTAAATATAGTTTCAATAAATAACATACAAAGAGCATGCAAAAAGTAAAGTTAATATTTAATATTTTATAATATTAGTATGAATTGTGTCGGAAAAAGAATTAAAATGCATTCTCAATAAATACACATTTGTGGTATTTTTATTCCACCTTCTAAAACATAATGGCTAAAGATTTACAGATAGTCTTAATGCTTAAACGTATTTCCTTTTTGAAAAGCTAAAAACAATCCTTTCAGGTGCAATTTATTCTAAATTACATTTAAAATACCTTTTGGGGATATTTCTTTATATACATATGGGAAATCCTATTGGATATATTTACAGTTTGAAAATTCGTGAAAATACAAACATTGTTTTTTCTTATATATGAGCGCAACATAAAATTATTTATACTAATATATTATAAGACAGGATGAATATTTTTCTTAAATAAATGTTCCATAAAATGAATTAAACTTGTTAATATGCGCAAGTGTTATAGGATTATCGATTTTCTTTTTTAGTATAAGTAAGTTACAAGTCATTATAAGTAATTATTATTAGTCAAACTATTATTAACCATTAAATTTTTTGAAGAAATTATATATATACATACATATATATATATATATATATATATATACATATATATATATATATATATAATAAGATAAGTTGAAACTGGTGTGAAACACTAAGAACTAAAATAACTTCTTAAAACGCCATAAAAACTTTAAAATGAGCAAGGCCTTTCGAAAGATCTGAGTCTTTCTTCGTCAGGCGCAAAAAGACGTGCGTCTACCATGAAAGCAGCAGCAAGACTCAAGAGCAAGGAGCAAGAGTCTTGCTGCTGCTTTCATAGTAGACGCACGTGTTTTTGCGCCTGACGAAGAAAGACTCAGATCTTTCGAAAGGCCTTGCGCATTTTAAAGTTTTTATGGTGTTTTAAGAAGTTATTTTAGTTCTTATATATATATATATATGTCACGATTTAACGTGTATCACCACAGTTTTTGTAGAATCATACTCAAGACAAGGGCTTCTCCGAGGAATTTTACAGTCGAGCACCGAGAACTCACTTCGTAGTGTACGTATAGAATGCAAAGAAGAGACAGTCCATTTCCATTTCACTTTTATTCGAAACTCAAAAACAAACTGGCTAGGCTTTACTCTTTATGATGTTCAATCCATCCGTGCTGATTTTAATACCGTGAAGAATCTTGATGATTTAATTTATTAATTAAGAAGACTTTTGGTTCGTATAGGCAGGTATTTTTTTTAATCTATCGGCGGCCAAGGAGAATGTTCTATGATCGTGACGTACGCGCCGAGGTTTGCATGCACCACCGCATCCCGGAACAATCTGACTATTTCGCGGGAAAAACGCCGTATATCATTTCTTGAACGCTCCAGAATACATGTTAACTAAAAAGTCTCTCGACCAATCAGCGCGTTCGGATTAATTCTTCGGCGCTCTTATAATGAAGCGATTTTACCGTGAGCTGGAAAAAGCGCGGCAAACAAATGCTTCGAGAATATTCCCGCAGAATCTAATTCCTTCGAATAAATAAGAAGAGAAGAAAAGAAAAGAAATACATACGTTTAATCGAGCATGGCAAGATGCCAAGATAAATTTTTATATTGAGATTAAAGTAACTTTCATAATTTGAGAAGTAATATTATTTTGTCAGAAAACATAGGGAAATAAAATAAAATAAATAAAAATATATAGGTTGTTATTTCAAGAGAGTAAAATATTTTTAGCTGGGAGATTGGTGTTTTTAAAGAATTAAATTCTAGGATGCATTTTATTTAATGAAATAAAAGTGCGTAATTTTAATAGAACATCGCGATGAGCCATTTTTTTAAGAGAATGAATTTGGAATAAACTATTTTTAGCTAGATTGAATTTTGACAATCGAAATACTGGAGTGAGAAAATAATTTAGAATAATGAGATTTACACAGAATTATAGTTTTAATGAGGCCAACGGAGAAATTTTTTTTAATTTGTTTCATATCCCCCCCCCCAAACAAGCTTATCTGAACAGCAGTTCCCTAACAGTAGTTCAGATAAGTGACAAAAAAAATATTGAGAATTTTTCCTAAATTATAAAAATTCTAAAATTTTTAATTTTTAATTTTTAAATCACCAAGAATCACGAACAAAGCACTTGCCTTAAAATTTTGGAAGAATAGAAATTAAAATAATTTTCTAGAGTAAAGCATAACCTAAAATACACAAATTTTACGACAACACTTACTTTTTGCAAGTGTAAATAAATGAGAATACATCAAGATAAACTAAGAAATAACTATCATAATAAATAATATTAATAACATAATATATAAAGAATTCAATATAATAAATAAAAAGTTGGAAATTAATTACATTGAAAACTGAATTACATTGATCTTGAAGAATACTAATACTATACATACTAATTGAAAAAAAACTGAAGAATACTAATACTATACATACTAATTGAAAAAACTGATCTCTGAAGCTTCAGTAATCTTAAACAGTCACTGTTTGCGCAACAACAGCAGTCAACAACAGTCTCAAACAGTTCTCAATAAATTTCAGTCTTTTTTTTCCGTCTGTATTGTGGTTTGGGATTGACCCCACTCTAATTTATGGTGCCACTCTTTTCGTGGTCACACTAGAGATTAGAGCTAAATTATTCCATGCGATAGCTATCTATTGTCACAATCAGTAATTTTTTGCATTTACCTTACTTATGTTATATTGCACTTACTGGTATATACACTACTTAGGTATATCACAATCTTGGTACCAAAATTCAAATTCATCATATATTTTATAACTACAATTCATTGTGAGCAGTTTAATCAATTTGTCAACAATTTGTAAATATAATTCTATTTGTCTTACTAATAATATCTCTCAACATTTTTCTAATATATTCTCTTAATAAATAATAACATTAATAAATCTCTTCAAATAATAAATAATATCAACAAACTTCAATAATTACTCTAGTAATATACCACAGTAAATATTACATTCCATATAAAATTCTTGGTTGAGGAAAAAAAATTACATAGCCAAAATCTGTTTGTTTCCTTACTTGAAAAGATAAGGAAATAAATTTCTGCTAGCCGAATTGTGCAAAAAAAATTAACAATATATTATTTTTCCAATACTAAATAATTTAGATGCCCAAATATTTAGATGGGATTCACTCAACCAACAATTGTGCACAATAATATCCCTTTCGGATACTCTTCTTTTAACTACTAAAATCTATGACATAATCGGGTATAGCTAATTACCAAAAGTTAAGTGTAGAATCATATGCTTCTTTTTACACTTTTTTAAGTAATAAGCAAAATAATAATAATAATAATAATAATAATAATAATAATAATAATAGTTATTAGATAGATAGATGACAGAGAATTGGAATATAAAACTATTATTTACACTATTGCAATCCTTATTTTTCAACTAATCTCTCTTAAAACATTTCACTACAATATCACAATATCAACTTTGACCAATACAGAATATCAGCATTCAAGAATAATTCAAGACCTTTATTGTATTAAACAAAATAAATATAGTTACTGTGAATCCATTAAATAATATAAATAATATTTACTAAACTGTAATTGTATAGAATATTTAATTTTAATTTAATAGACTCAACAAAAATAAGTACCATAACTAGTTGATCAGGCTAGAAGACACCTAGTAATGTTGAGAAGTTATTGTTTATATTTAAAGTTAATGGAATTTACACAAGTAGTATCCCTGTGTCGACCCAAGAATATACCTGGTAAAAAGAATTTATTTTAAATTTTAGAAAAGTTTTTTTTTCCAGTTATTGTAAATAAAAACTTTTGGAAGAAACTAATATATTGTTTTTACTAATGTTTGGTGTTGTGAACCTGTATGTCAAGTTGTTTGTGTTGTTTTTTGTGTATTTTCATGAAATAATTTGAAATCATCTGGAAAATAATATTGTCTCAATTTAGAAACGTGTACAATTACTAAACTGGCTTTAGTTTCATAAATAAATCTGTCTATTTCATAAGTCACTTCTGAAAGTTTGTTTATGATTTTGTATGGACTTGAAAAAGTGGGTTCCAACTTCCTAGTATTGGGATATTTAAATTCTTCATAAATTACAAAATCATTTACTTTTAAAGGACACTCAACAAATTTTCTATCATATAACCTTTTATTTTTGAAATGAAATTCTTTAGCAGGCGTTTTAGCAATTTTTAGGGCTTCTTGAACAGGTGGATAATAATTTTGATTTAAAAGAGAGTTATAAGGTAATTTGCCATAAAATAGATATGCTGGTGGGAAATTAGTTATGGAATGAGGAGTATTATTGTATTCTTGAATGACTTGCTCTAATAACCGTAACCATGGAATTTTAGATGAGGTTGAGTTTACTTTACATTTTAATCTAGTGACTATTGTCTGGTAACCCTTTCAACCTTCCCATTCGTTTGTGGATGATGTGAAGAGGTAAATCTTTGTTTAATGTTATGTGTCTTGAGAAATTTTTTGAATTGAGGTGACCGGAATGCCTTGTGCCGATCACTGAGTATATTTTGGGGAACCTGACTAATGAAAATTTGTTTTAAGCAATTAATATATGTGGCTGAGGTAACATTTTTAGATGGAAAAGCCCAGACATATCTTGTAGCATAATCTATTATTATGTGTAAAAATTTCCTTGTTGAGTTATAATAATTAAATCCACCCACAGTATCAATAGAGAGGCACTCAAAAGGTTGATTTGTGGCTGGTAGAGCTTGTAATAAGCCAAATCTTTTTTGGGTTTTTTATTTTTTTGACAAGTGTCACAATGTTTTACATATTGGGTTATATCTATTGTCATATTAGGCCAATAATAGTTTGGAGAAATTAAATTTTGCATCTTTTGTATACCCAAATGTCCATAATTCTCATGTGCAATATGTAATAATTTTATTCTTAAAGCCATTGGTACTACCACTTTTCGAAATCCATGTTTTTTAAGTATGATTATTCCATTCTCTGATCGATATTTCCTATCATTTACATTTTCCTTATATTGCATCTCTATTATTTCATCTTTATCTAACAATAAATTAATATGTTGGTTGAAAAAAGTTACAGGGTTTCAGGACAACATGTCAGCTTCGACATTTGTTGACCCTTTTTCATACTTAATTTCATACTCAAACATGCTTAATTTTAAAGACCACCTGAATAATCTTCCTCTAGGATTCTTAACATTTTTTAACCAAACTAGAGATGCATGGTCAGTATGGATGGTAAATCTGACTCCATGAAAGTAATGATAAAATTTATCAAGAGTGTCAATAATCGCTAAACACACTGTACTGGAGTTTCGTGCGTCGTGACTTTCGTGCGTCATGATCGTAAGTTATTAAAAAAAATAAAGGAAGACACAGGAGAGACATCTTGAAGAAATAGTCGAAAATTAAATATATATATGCAGGTTTAATCCAGGTTCGAATAAAGCACAGGTACATCGTCGAATAGGTACAGCTGCCGAAGGCAATGGTACCCGGGACTCCAAACGTACACTTATACGTACTTTTACATCTTATATGATCAGTCACAAGGTTCGAGAGAGAATGATGATTAATTAGACAATTTCTTTGGTGGATACAGAGCAGTGATGACAGAGTTACATAAAGCCAAGTAGCCAGATTAACGTACATTTGGCGAGAGGAATGTGATAGAAACGCAGGTGTTATTTTCCGTTAAATGTTAAGTCAATGGGAGATTGATGACGAACAAATATGAATTTTTAGATGCCAACAGTGAGGAATGAATATAATAGCCTCGCAAACCACAAGAGTCTGGTTCACATAGGGTTGTATTAAGGAGTGTTACTAAAAATTAAAAATAGACATGTACGTTACAATGATAATACAATTTAAGAAGAGAAATGTAAAAGAGAAAGGGTAGCAGAGGGCATCTGGTAAATTTGACTGAGCGTGGGATAGAGATAAATCCACAGTTGCTAGGCGAGCTAAATAATTTCTTTTCTTCCTTTTTTTTATAAGAGAACGCAGAGCGAAATAATTACAAATGAATTGAAAAGGAGTTATAATAAAAGTGGAAAAAAGGCTGGGACTATATACATTTACAGTGTAGAAAAATAAAATATATTTAGGATGGTAATTTTGAAAAAAGGTATTTTAGGTGGGGGGGGGGGCTAAGGTGTAAATTAATTAGAAGTGGAATATGTGAAGATAATTCCTCTTCACATATTTCTCCCCAACAACCGAAGAAAGAAAAATTATTTTTGTTGTATTAAGGAGGGCATGAGCACCGGAAAACTTACCTGCGCCTCTTCACTAACATAGCAATACACATATATAAAATCATCAACACAACACTTGTGATAGAACCCTGGTAAACATAATTGCAATGATAATAATTCACAAAATAAATGTTGATACAAAAACAAAAACATCATGTCTCAAGTAATATATACATGCGTATAGGCATGATAAAGTAAAGACAAGCTGGGTCGACCTCTTATGCTTGAAGATTTGAAAAGTATACGTAAATATGAGCTCAAAATAATAATCAGTATGTTTCTGGATTTTTTTCTTTAGTTTTTTTTAGGAGTGTGCACACATATATCATTATTTAAACCAGAAACTAAAATTAATTATTAACTTGAAATGCAAATTCAAGCAATAGCAATTACTTTTATTGCTACAATTGTTGGGTATTTCCAACATAAACTTATGCTTTTGAGACATGACAAAAAAAATATAATGTATAAAGTAAATGTCATTTGGCCATATATCAAACTATATTCAAATATTTGAAGGCCTTTAATATGAGACATATTTTGTATCAGCAGAATAAATTGCTGTACATATATATATATATAAATAAAGCTAAATGTAAATAAATATATAGCATACTTGATTATGAGAATAATATAAAGGAGAATTTGGCGAAGTAGCATATTTAGAAAAACTGGCATAATTTTATATAAAAATGTAAAATCGCATATCTTGCAAATATTGACAAAATTTAAGGACTGTCAGCAATGTGTAACGTGGGATATAGTTTCTATGTAGGGTGAATGATCACCACAACTTACCGTCCACAACATGTTATGAAACATGACACATGAAAAACAACTTCATACGTTGTTGTACCGGGATGGTAAGGTAAAAATGTAATGGAACATTACATAGTATGTAAAAGAGTAAGAAAATTATGTGAACTAATTTAAAATTGAAAAAAATAGCATATGTTGTATTAAATATGAAAGGCAATTTAGATGTGAATTAAAAAGTGTGACATCATGTACAAAAAAAAAATGTGACTGAGAGTGTGTTAGGGGATTAGTGCAAGATGAAGTGTGAGCAAAATAGAACATATAAACACTGTTCGTTTAATTTTGTACCTACATTTACAAAATGTGAAAATTTAGACTGAAAAAAAAATTTAGAGACAATTATGTGGCCATTGGCATTGTGTAAATGAAAAGAGGTATTTGACAAAGTATGTACAGTCTGAAAGCAACCATTAATATAACTTCGGCAGAAGAAATGACTGGTATAAATACCAAAGGTTGCAATTACATAACAACCGTGAATAAATACTTCCACAAACAAGTGTAGTGTATGAAAACAAATGCGAAAAAAAGGTATGTCTTTAAAAATTACATATATTGAACGAATAAATAAGGTTAATTTACGAGCATTTCAGTAGGCAAAACAAGTGATGAAAATGAGGCGTGACACATACTCTATGGAAGAAAATAAATGGAGAAAAGGAGAATTTAAATTAGAACATGTACAGTGAAAAGTTATCAATTGCATGTATTAAAGTATTTTACTATTTAATATGTCAGGAATAATAATTTTAAAAAGAGAACCAGTGACAAAAATTCTTAAAAGATATATAAAAATGTGACTGATGAAATGTTGTCTTATACATGTAAGAAAAGTAAATGTGTAAAATGCTGTGTATGTCCACAGAATGAAAAATTGATGCCTCTATTTCAATAATTTCATGAAAGCGACATGCACTACAAGAGGAAAAATTTCCTATAAAATCTTATTATAAAAATAATAATATTGCCATACTGGCATGATTCAGTAGTGCACATTTTTTATTTTTCAACTGTAGACAAAAATAGCAAGGAAAAAAATGGTTATTTAACTTATTTTTATTAAAAAGAATATGTGATTATGTAAATATGACAGAAAATGTAGAAGTAAAGTAAGCGATAAAATGAATAATGAAAGAAAAGAAAAAGTATTTTACCATGATAACTAACATTACCAAACTTGTTGCGATTGCAGTAGGTAACTAAGTACAGTGTTGTTTACCATAATTGGTGCATATAGCGAATTCGATGAACTCCTCCAATAAATATATGATATAACTAGTACCTAATATAAAGTTACATGGAAAACATGATGAGATGATACATGTGCAGAGATTGTGTTAATGAATTATGTTGAATATTACAAATAGTATAGATAGAACCTACAAGTAAGGTATGTAATGTCAAAGAAACAGGTGTTAATTAAAAAAAAAGAATGTGACAAGCACAGCTGTACATTGAATGGTGGAGCAAATACTTTGACTGGTATTATACATTTATATATCCTTGATTAGTAATGCTTGAAACATTGATTAGTAAAAAAAAACTGTAAATGAGAAAACGGAATGTATTAAGTATAGATTATAGAAGTATGTGTAAGAAGTTTGTGTAAATTTACAGGAAGAAATACTTGATGCGTTAATCATGAAAGTTTCCTGAAATGAGTGCATTGTACAGAAATCTGAGTTGATTTCTAAGAATCGTAATATTAAATATAATATAATTAACATTAAGGCCTGATTCAGTAATGCACCCTTTATTTTGTATCAGGAAACAAGTATTATTTAATGAAAAGTATGTTTATTTTTTTTTAAATTATGTGTCTATTTATGTAATATTGACTAAAGTGTTTATCAAAGTGGAATTGATATATGATGTGGTATACTGATGTCGGAAGATATAAAAAGGAACAGAACAAAAAAAAACAATGAATGGTAAAGAGTATAACAAGGATTGGTACAAATTGGTAGTGTATAAGGATTGGTAACTTTGACTAGTTGTGTAATTGACATGTGTAATTAAAAAAGAAGGAACCGTTGTAGATTATAAAATTGGTTATTGAATATAGAAAAGCATTTTCAAATAATTGCAAGATTGCAATAGATCTCAAAGGCTCTTTAAGCTGTTTAAAAAAGTTCCTAAATAATGCTACTAAAATAATACACATTGATTAAATTATATCAACTTAATAAAAATTACACAAAAATATACTTGCCATCATACAAATAAATTTTATCTAAGTGTAAAAGAAAATATGGCATGTATAAATAAAAAAAATAAGAATGTCTTTAATTAATTAGTTGCTATATCGGTAAGCAGTGCCATATGTTTATAACGAAGAAAAATATTACTTAAATGATTCATTAAAAAAAATTTTTTTTAACACGGTTGTGTCTAATTATGAAAAACACATTTTATAAAAAATATATATATTCTATCTTTTTTTGAAACAGAAAAAAAACATATATGAGGATTAATGCTCAAAACATTAATAAACAATCAAAAATGGCAATTATGTATTAACTCTTACATATACAAACCTGAAATTTTTCACTTCTTTGAAATATGACAATAAATATGGCATAAATAAATATGTGTAAAGAAATTGAGAAGGAAAGGTCATCTTTCATATAAGTATATATATGTGCAAATATGTTGTACACAAAACCTTATATATTTATTAAAACATGAACCAGCACTGGGGAAAAAAAAACTTAAAAAAAGTAATTTTATACATGGCCAGAAATATCTGACACAAAAGTACTGCAAATTGTTTTAACATGACAAAAGTGACCTTAAAGTGTAAAAAAAAAATGTTAATTTAAGCAAAGTTATCTTTATTCATGTGTGTAGATCAAAACTTCGATCAATAATACAAAGAAATGTGTCATATCAAGTGTTATCTATTTATCAAATAAAGTTTAAAAAAAGCAATTTTGAAAAAAATAAAGTGTATATATTTTGTAATAAACAGAGTGTATCATGTCTAGATCGTGTAATAATTAGGTTTTCTTACCAAAATATAACCGCAATATTATAATTATATTTAAATTTAACAACAAAAAGGTATCAATAAATTAAAAACTAAAAGTGTATTGTGAAGAAGTGACACCAAGTTTATCATCAAAGATTGATCCGAATGAATTGATGGAAAATTAGCGCTAAAAATTCAAATCAATACAAAATGACAAGATCTTACACTCTTTTCTGGATCCATGAAAAAAATATGCAAGTAAATATCACTCCAACACAATATAAATTTATAATAAGAAATTAGATAGTATCCTACGAATATGGAATTCCTATTACGAAACCGTAAGTGTGTAATATGTTTGTATGAAAGTACATTGCCATTACTTATTACCTGTTTATTTTGTGCGAGCACCCCTAATGTCAACACTAAATTTTGAATCACTGTAACTATGCGTCCAAAGGATATATTAAAAAGAAAGGACAATTCGTTATAAATAAAAATGTATATATATATATATGGCAACATGTACCGTACTGCAACATAAAATTTATCCGTTGACTGATCCAGTATATAAACACAAGGTTATTATACTTGTATTATTGTTAAAGACAATTAATTTATTTTGATGATGCAATTATCTCATAAATGTATTATGCTTATTCGAATAAAATAAAAACACTGATATAGTATAGCATATAATACCAAATACAATAACAAACAAAAAAATCAGATATAAATGCAAGTACACAATATAAAAATGAATGGAGAATTAAAAAAATTATATACATTGTATGCATGTTAAATGCAAAGTCAATCCTAGTGTAATTAGATTCTATCCTTGTCAAAATCTGTAAGTGTAACAAGTCATGAGATGCGGGCATAGATCTATAAAGTACTTAACTGCCATTAATTAATAAAGATAATATTTAAATTAGAATAAAATTAATGTGACAATTATTATTACAATTATTGTAAATATTTGTGTGAGAAGAAAAATATAAAGGAAAAAAATTAAGAAGATTTAGTTTTTTTTTTTTTAATGTGAGAAAAAGAATGTGTATATATGCAAATAACTCATAAAAGATAAAATTCACAGCAGGATTGTCACGTTAGTATTTCCCTTGATGAGGAAGATACTTGGACCAGCCGAGTAGGCCCACAAGGAAAATTCAAACACAACATTAAGTACATTTTGCGCAACATGTACACAAGTGTGTACATAAATGTACACAAGTGTGAAAGATATCAAATTTGCATATTATACATTTTCTTTTAACGAGGAAAATTCAAAATCTTATTAAAAATATTCTTTCAATAAAATTTGCATGAGCGGCAGCATATGTTTAAAAATGTTGAAATACTGTATGGCAAACTGCTACTTAGAATAAAGGATTGTAGGAGAAAAATACACAGGATACACAAAAAGTTAACTATTTATAAAGAAATACATTTATGAATGAATATTATGCCTTTTATCTCTATTGTTAGATTGTTAAAATATTATTAAAAAAAAGCATGCTTATGTTGAAACACAACTACCTAGTGCATGCATGCTAAATCTTTATTAAGTCAGTTTGGGCAGTAAATAAATTGAATTATTATACTATAAAAGCACATATATATTTTTCATTACCCTACCTGACTAAAAATATCCTCATGTTGAACAATATAAAAAGAAGTGACTTACCACTTGAAATATTAACATCAGTAAATCCATTTAGCACAAATATAAGAAGCAATTTTTTTATATCTAAATATAATATTGATGTAGGCTAATTAACGGTGAAATATTTCACGCAATAATCCTTACCTTTGAAAGCAATATTCGTAAACTAAAAAAATATATACTTCGCGCATAAAATGTGCATTGCAAATGTCCACTAAAATATGGGAATCCTTGCTATAATAATGAAGATGGATCACTGGAAAGTTCGTGCTTATATAAAGTACAAACGTTTATATCGGTTTCCAATTTCGATATTCAATAACAATAGCACTGTTTATCAGTCAAATTCCTTATCCGCAGCATATAATGAATTATAAGTCTATGACTGAGCTGATATGAAGTTCAAGAACTGAAATAAACCACAGCGCACTCAATATGCATTTTTTTTTTGTCTGTCTCATTAGTTACTCTTTCAATACTTCGTAATAATCTCTAAGGCCAAGAGAGAAAAAAGGAAAAATCACGGGTTAAGTGTTTAGGACGGATGCGATGGTTTAGTGAAATATGCTTGACGTCAGGGTCGCACTATTAATTTTCGCCGGTAGAAGCTGTATTCAGTTGTGCTTTCGGTAATTGAGTTCCGTAATGAATTATTGTAAATATCAGCAGTAATCCTTAATTTTCATACACAAATCCGTGAATATTAGGATGCGAAAAACAAATCGCGGCGATTCATAACAGACGTTTTACAAATGGAGAAAAAAAAATAATGATGACTTGCAAAGTAGGCATCAGATCTGCACATCGTTCATACATATCGCCGGGAAAAAGAAGCGATGAAGCAGTTTTCGTCTATCAATTCTCTTGAACAGCTAACTTTATTATGTAAGGGAAAAAAGGTACTACGGTTCAGCTGCTTCTTTAATAATTATCCGAGACTCGGAGAAAATTATATTCCATATAATTCTTCCATTTGAAATATTGGAGATGATCTTTCATACGAGAAAAACATGGGGATTCCAGTTCCAAAATTTTATCGTCATTTCCAGTTTTGTTATGTCCACACTGTTTGCGAAAACACGGAAACGAATCTCTCCTTATGTCTACAACGATTTCCGAAATATACTCAAAAAAATCGAGGATATTATTTTAAATAATAGTTTTTTTCGTTATTTACTATTCGTTGATTCCCGGGTACCGTGCTGTAAATGTTATTGTACAAGTGCTATGGTCAAGGAACCAATCTGTGTACTGGAGTTTGGTGCGTCGTGACTTTCGTGCGTCGTGATCGTAAGTTATTAAAAAAAATAAAGGAAGACACAGGAGAGACATCTTGAAGAAATAGTCGAAAATTAAATATATATATGCAGGTTTAATCCAGGTTCGAATAAAGCACAGGTACATCGTCGAATAGGTACAGCTGCCGAAGGCAATGGTACCCGGGACTCCAAACGTACACTTATACGTACTTTTACATCTTATATGATCAGTCACAAGGTTCGAGAGAGAATGATGATTAATTAGACAATTTCTTTGGTGGATACAGAGCAGTGATGACAGAGTTACATAAAGCCAAGTAGCCAGATTAACGTACATTTGGCGAGAGGAATGTGATAGAAACGCAGGTGTTATTTTCCGTTAAATGTTAAGTCAATGGGAGATTGATGACGAACAAATATGAATTTTTAGATGCCAACAGTGAGGAATGAATATAATAGCCTCGCAAACCACAAGAGTCTGGTTCACATAGGGTTGTATTAAGGAGTGTTACTAAAAATTAAAAATAGACATGTACGTTACAATGATAATACAATTTAAGAAGAGAAATGTAAAAGAGAAAGGGTAGCAGAGGGCATCTGGTAAATTTGACTGAGCGTGGGATAGAGATAAATCCACAGTTGCTAGGCGAGCTAAATAATTTCTTTTCTTCCTTTTTTTTATAAGAGAACGCAGAGCGAAATAATTACAAATGAATTGAAAAGGAGTTATAATAAAAGTGGAAAAAAGGCTGGGACTATATACATTTACAGTGTAGAAAAATAAAATATATTTAGGATGGTAATTTTGAAAAAAGGTATTTTAGGTGGGGGGGGGGCTAAGGTGTAAATTAATTAGAAGTGGAATATGTGAAGATAATTCCTCTTCACACACACTAACTCTGTAATGAAGTAATTCTGTTCATAACTCTTCAAATTCCTTGAATGGTAAGCAATTGGATGCAGAAACCCCTCTTTATCTGGTTGTTTAAGCACTGCACCTACTGCCATCTGTGAGGCGTCAACAAACATATGAAGTGGTAATTTTGCATCATAAATTTTAAGGATAGGTTTTTGGATTAAAGCATCTTTCAATTTATTAAAAGAATCTTGACATTCTGGAGTCCAATTCCATATTGTATTTTTTCTAAGTAATTTATTAAGAGGTTGTCGAATTTGAGCATATTTATCTATAAATTTATGATAAACATTTACTGATCCTAGGAAACTTTGCAATTGTTTAATATTTGTTGGGGTTCTTATTTCTTTATAGTTTCAATATTTGCATTTGCAGGAGTTAGAATTCCATCATAAATTTCATATCCTAAAAAGTTAATCTTAGTCTGAGCCAATTTACATTTGGATAATTTGAGTTTAATGTTTTCTAATTGACAAATTTTGAATATTTGATTTAAATGATCAAGATGTTCTTTTAGAGAGGAGGAGAAAATTATAATATCATCGAAATAGTGGCAAGCAAAATCTATTTTGTATTTATTTAGGATTCTTCTAATAGTTCTATTGAAAATCGGGGGTCCCGTTTTTATCCCGAATGGGAGGACTAACCATTCGAATAACCCAGAGCTAGTAGCAAAAGCTAATTTCTCAGTATCTGCGGGATGTATGGGTATGTGCCAGTAGCCGGAGGCTAAGTCCAAAGTTGAAAAATACTGAGCACCACTCAATTTATCCAAGATCCCATCGATACGAGGTAATGGCTCGGCATCATTTTTTACTATTGCATTTAATTTTCGATAATCAATACATAATCTAGTCTTTTTGCCTTCCTCTCTTTTCATAGCCAAAGTGACAGGAGCCGAATAAGGACTATTGCTCTCTTTAATTAATCCTGCTTCTAACAAACCTTGAATTTGATTTTGAATTTCTTTTTCCTCAGCTGGTGAAGTTCTATAAGGCCTCAAAGATATTGGTAGGTCAGATTTAAGATAAACACGTTGCGGTTCAATATTAATTCTACCCACATCATATTTATGTTTAGCAAAAATATCCATGTAATTTTGAATTAATTCCCTTAAATCCCCATTTTGAATCAAATTTATCTCCCCCATTAGTTCACAATTAGAATTTTTAACTTCGCGAGAAATTTGAGGAGTCATGAGTCTTCTATAATCTGGTTGCACTTCATAGTCATTATTTTCCTCATTTGACTGCATAATTATACTATTACCACAGTTCTCAAAATTCAATTGTCCATCATGATACAAATCCAAATCATTATGCTCTTCAATACTTTCAAAATTGTTATTTACTTGACAAAAATTAGACTTGTTATGATGATGATACTTATTTTCAAATTTACTACTGTCATTTTCAAAATTTATACTTTCATTATTCACTTTTTGTACTTTATTAACATCAATAACATGAAAAAAGGAGTGCTTTCTCATTTTGTATGGCTACACCTCTGTTTACAATTCTTTTCCCTTGTTTGACAATACAATGTTTACAATTAATTGTTAAATCAAATTTTAAACACTCTTTTAACCCCAATATTGCATAATTTAGATCGATATTACATACTAGAAAATCCACCCATTTACTAATTTTCCCAACCCTGATGAGCACTCTGCACTTCTGATTAATTTCCATAAACCCTTTTGCCTGACCCATAATAGTAGTAGGTATTTTCTCAATTTTAGCATTAAGTTTTCTTACAAATTTCAATGGTAAAATGGCAATTGTGGAACCACTATCCCCAATACAAGGTAAATTATAACTAGGGGTGTACCCATACACTATTAATTGTCATTCATTACCAGGATTACAAGCAAAAGAAGAAGCATTATGAGTATCAGAGGGAGTAGTATTACTTATAAAAACACACTCTCTTTCCCAATGGTAAGCATTTCTGTCCCCCTTATTGGTGCAAATTCTGCATGGTCTGCATGGATAAAGGTTTTGAAAATGATTGTTTTGTACAGGATTCCTATAATTAGGAGATCTCTGATTAAATTGTCGTGCTGGTAGCCAATTCCGAGGAGCATATTCTTGCTTAGGTGGTCGGAAAGGCTGATAATTTTGCCGAAAAGATTGCATTGGGAAACGGGGAGCAGAAAAATTTGGCTGACGATATGGTTGATTGATTGGTTGTCGGGTATTGAGCGATGGAGAAACTTCAACAAATTGTTTTACAACTCTATACCAGTCAGTGGTATTTTCAGGATGATTTACATTGATGGAATTTTGATATTCTGGTCGTAATCCATCAGTTAATCCTTGTAACAGAATTTTTTCACATAATTTTAACTGCCTACCTATCTCTACCTTTTTTCTAAAATAATTTTCTAAGTCACTCAATTTATCTATTTTAAGTGTAGTAAAATCAGAAAATTTTGGGCATTTTAAGTCAATAAACCTCTCTATTAAAATATTTACAATTTGTTCATAATTATCATAATTTAAACAGTCATTAACATACACTTTAAGAGCTTCACCTTTAAGATATTGAGATACATGATTAAATTTCCATCTCTCATTTTTATTTTATCTGCTACAAATTTGGTTGAAATATTCTAGCCACTGCTGAATCCCCATTCCCGAATCAGGGTCAAATGCAATAATCTTAATTTCATCCATATTTCTATTACTTTTATCAATATGAATATAAGAAGGTATTCTATTTTCTTTACAAAGCCCCGATCTTAATAATATTTAAATAACAATAGAATTTAAATAATCATTAACAGTAAAATAAAAACACATAAAAATATTCAAACAGCATAAAATCACAAAATAAAAATTTCAATCATAAAAAATAACTTACAACTACTGTGTCTTCTTTTTACTTGAATATCAAAAAATAATTTTTTCAATCAGCACCAAAAACAGTCAATCATCAAAGTTCCATTTAATTCCATCCGAAGGATTTACAAATCTCACTCAGTGACATAAACATATTCCGATCTGAATTTCCACACTGTCATAATAGCTGAAATCCATACACCAGCACCAAAAGCATCGAACAAAAGCACTTGCATCTGGCATATCCACTAGGCTTTTAAAAATATATGGCCATCCTGGTCAATTTTAAAAATATCTCGAAATCCTCGTCGACTAAATTTAATAATGTCACGATTTAACGTGTATCACCACAGTTTTCGTAGAATCATACTCAAGGCAAGGGTTTCTCCGAGGAATTTTACAGTCGAGCACCGAGAACTCACTTCGTAGTGTACGTATAGAATGCAAAGAAGAGACAGTCCATTTCCATTTCACTTTTATTCGAAACTCAAAAACAAACTGGCTAGGCTTTACTCTTTATGATGTTCAATCCATCCGTGCTGATTTTAATACCGTGAAGAATCTTGATGATTTAATTTATTAATTAAGAAGACTTTTGGTTCATATAGGCAGGTATTTTTTTTAATCTATCGGCGGCCAAGGAGAATGTTCTATGATCGTGACGTACGCGCCGAGGTTTGCATGCACCACCGCATCCCGGAACAATCTGACTATTTCGCGGGAAAAACGCCGTATATCATTTCTTGAACGCTCCAGAATACATGTTAACTAAAAAGTCACTCGACCTATCAGCACGTTCGGATTAATTCTTCGGCGCTCTTATAATGAAGCGATTTTACCGTGAGCTGGAAAAAGCGCAGCAAACAAATGCTTCGAGAATATTCCCGCAGAATCTAATTCCTTCGAATAAATAAGAAGAGAAGAAAAGAAAAGAAATACATACGTTTAATCGAGCATGGCAAGATGGCAAGATAAATTTTTATATTGAGATTAAAGTAACTTTCATAATTTGAGAAGTAATATTATTTTGTCAGAAAACATAGGGAAATAAAATAAAATAAATAAAAATATATAGGTTGTTATTTCAAGAGAGTAAAATATTTTTAGCTGGGAGATTGGTGTTTTTAAAGAATTAAATTCTAGGATGCATTTTATTTAATGAAATAAAAGTGCGTAATTTTAATAGAACATCGCGATGAGCCATTTTTTTAAGAGAATGAATTTGGAATAAACTATTTTTAGCTAGATTGAATTTTGACAATCGAAATACTGGAGCGAGAAAATAATTTAGAATAATGGGATTTACACAGAATTATAGTTTTAATGAGGCCAACGGAGAAATTTTTTTTTATTTGTTTCATATACATATATATATATATAATAAGAGTTGTTTAAACATATTAACCATTAAATTTTTTGAAGAAATTATATATATACATACATATATATATACATATATATATGATATACATATATATATACATGTATATATACGCGTATATATATATAATAATAAACACCAATGGAAAATCACTTGCAGAACCATTATCACAAAAGCCAACCAAAAACTTTAAACTACATAAATTCAATACTAGAAAAACAAAACTAAACAAACTACATTTACACAGAACCAGAAAACGCAACTAACTACTTAAACTCAAAACAAAAGAACACAACAAATTGCAGCAAAAATTAAAAAAGCCAATAAACAACAAAGAAAAGCTAAAACAACCTGTGTCAGGTGGCATGGCTTGAGACATGCACTGCTGGGTTAAACTAGTTTTACGCATGCAACACTCCCCCATACCTGACAAGTACAGACTGAAAATGAATGAAACAGACATAACAAAAGAAAGCAAACTAAAGCCAGACTACACCAAAAAACTCTCGATTTACACCACAGTAAACAACCCACTACACCGACAAACTATAACTAGACTACATCATCAATTTTTCAACTTACATCATGGCAAACATCCCACTACACCGAAATACTAAAGCCCGACTACTCCATCAAGTTCTCAACTTACATCACAGCCAACGACCCACTACACCGACAAACTATAACCAAACTACACCAACAAGTTCTCAACTTACAGCACGGCAAACATCCCACTACACCGACAAACTATAGCTAGACTACACCATCAAGTTCTCAACTTTCATCACAGCAACCATCTCACTACACCGACAAACCATAGCCAGACTACACCAACAAGTTTTCAACTTACATCACGGTATACAACCCTCTACACCGACAAACTAAAACCAGACTACACTATCAAATTCTCAACTTACATCACGGTAAACAACCCACTACACCGACACTCCCACAAATATCACATCAACAAAATATCGCTCGTATTGAACACTCCTAACAGTTCGTCACTATAACCTTTATTTCTGATAAATTTGTATGTTAGATCGGACAAAAACTGAACCGGATAACCTTGTGATAACGCCATATAATAAAAATCAGCTATATTCCTAGCAATATTTGCATAATTAGAGCACAATTTCTCAATACGGCATAAACCATTTATAAAAATATTTCTGAAAATGGACAAATGCACATTTGAAGTGAAATGTAACATTTTAATAGTATCAAAATTAAAATAATTTCTCTTATCGTAAATATTTGTTACCAGTTCACCATTAGAAACATCTAAAGTTACATCCAGAAAATCGACGCATTTTGAATTATTTGACGCAATTTTCAGGCTTAAACTATTTGGATAGTGATTAAAGCTGAAATCTTTCAAGGAATTGTTAATCCCGGCTAATAGAACATCATCTATGTATCTGTAATATATTATATTTTGATTTGCAGTATCTTCTTTTTCATATGTATATAAGTAAATATCAGCTAGGATGGGGCTGCAGCTCCCACCCATAGGAATACCTTTAATCTGTTTGTAAACCCGTTTACCATCATATAAATAATTTTCTTTAACTACAAAATTAAAAAGAGTTGTGAACTGTTCAGAGCTTATATTTGTAGTATTGAACTCCTTAAAAAAATCCATAAATTTACTCTTTAAATCATCTAAATTAATACTATTGTATAAATCTTCAAAGTCATAAGTATGAAATTCCATTATATTGCACAATTTTCTTAAATTGTCAATCAATTCAAAACTGTTTTTAATTATAAATGTAGATTTTTCTTTTAAAACTTTAGCAAATATTTTGTTTAGAATGTGTAGAAACTTTTTATTTGCCGTAACCAAATATGAACCGAAACCACATGTAATAGTAAACCACATGTATCTATCTATCTATCTATCTATCTATCATGTAAACCACATGTATCTCTCTCTCTATATATATATATATATGTATGTATATATATATATATATATATATATATAATAAGAGTTGTTTAAACAACCTTTCTATACAAATATTTCAGCAAAAATAAAATCACAATTTATATTTTTAAATTGATTTATTCTAGAATAGATGTTTTCAACAAGATGTTTAGTCAAGTTCTATCATGAATGATTACAGATTAACAGATGTATTATTTTTAATATTATCTTTTTGATTTATCTCATTTACTTTTTGAATTGTCTTTGCTTAAAAAATACTTTTTGTTTTTAAACAAGCTTTCTAAACAAAATTGTTTAAAATCAACAATAACTAAAAAGATCAATTTGTATTTTTAATTGCTTTATTCTACAATAGATGTTTTCCTCCGATGTGCCCTGAAAAAAATCTTAGGTGTACAATGAAAAGATTTAGTCAAATTCTATCGTGACGAATTACAAATTAAAAAAAGAGTATTATTTTTTTAATGCCACGTTTGAATTCACCTCATTTAATTTTTAAATTCTATTTGCCTAAATAAGACTTTTTGTTTTCAAACAAGCTTTCTAAACAAAGTTGATTAATAAAAAGAAAAATATACACAATTCGTATTTTTTAATTGCTGTATTCTAGAATATATGTTTTAAGTGGTGTGCTTTGAAACGATCTCCGGTTGTCCCCCGAAAATGTTTAGTCAATTTCTATCGTGAAGAATTACAAATTAGCAGAATTATTAATTTTTAATACCATATCATAAATTACCTCATTTATTTTGTTTAGTTCTGTTTGCCTAAATAATTCTTTTTGTTTTGAAACAAGCTTCCTAAACAAAGTTGTTTAACAACAAAACAAATCAAAAAATCCTTCAGCTTGTATTTTTAAATTTGTTTAATCTAGATTAGATATTTTCAACTGGTGTGCCCTGAAAAGATCTCA
This sequence comes from Maratus michaelseni, assembly GCA_963931845.1. Taxonomy (NCBI): domain Eukaryota; kingdom Metazoa; phylum Arthropoda; class Arachnida; order Araneae; family Salticidae; genus Maratus; species Maratus michaelseni. The sequence goes on along the minus strand of OZ007590.1, from coordinate 105,533,907 downwards.
GGTGTGCCACGAAAATGCTTAGTCAAATTCTATCACAAGGAATTACGAGTTAACAGAAGTGTTATTTTTTAATGCCACCTTTGAATTTACCTCATTTAATTTTTAATTCTATTTGCCTAAATAAGGTTTTTTTTTTTTTTTTTTGTTTTTTTTTTTTTTTTTTCAAACAAGCTTTCTAAACAAAGCTGATTAACAACAACAATACAATATCCATTTTGTATTTTTAATTGCTTTATTCTATAATATATGTTTTAATTAGTGTGCCCTGAAACATCATCAGGTTGTGCCCCGAAAATGTTTAGTCAATTTCTATCATAACGCATTACAAATTAGCCGAAGTATTATTTTTTATTGCCACCTTTAAAATCACCTCATTTATTTATTTATTTTTAATTCTATTTGCCTAATTAAGACTTTTTGCTTTCAAAAAAGCTTTCTACATAAAGTTGATTAACATCAACAACAAAAAAAAAAACTCAATTTGTATATTTTAATTGTTTTATCCCAGAATATATGCTTTTAATTGGTGTGCCCTGAAAAGATATCAGGTTGTGCCCCAAAAAAGTTTAGTCAAATTCTATTATGACGAATTACAAATTAACAGAAGTATTATTTTTAGGTAGATTTCGTAAGAAATACTACCTATTACATTCTCACCTAAGTTGGAAATTTTGAAAAATTTTTGCAGATCTACGCCGATCATGACTCCCAGAACCCAAAACCACACCCAGTTCAAAAGTTTATCTACCTATCTATCTATCTATCTATCTATCTATCTATGTCACTTTTTTCTGACCACGATAACTGGAAAAATTATGCATAAATCTCTTCCAAACTGATACATAAAATCAAGGGTCATAAAATCTCGGTCAAGTTCGTTAATGGGCAAAATCGAACCAAGGGGGGGGGAAATGGGGGGGCTTTTTGTGAAAACAGATAAATCCTCATAATTTCTTTATTATTATACGTATCGAATCCGTTTAAAGTTATTATTACTTCTAGGAAAAGGGCCGAAAATGTATGTATGACAGATTTTTGATATAATTAAAAATGGCCCCAAGGGGGGGAAAAGGGGGGGTTTTAGAAGAAAAAAAATCATAGCTTCGTCAATTCACAAGATATCAAATCCGCGTAAATTTATTATTAATCCTCTTAGTATTATCTAAAACTTTTACATTGACATGTTTTTTATAGGACCAACCGTTATAGAAAAAAAAAAATTAAAACCAAAACAAACCCCTGCCGGCTCCGCCAGCAAACAAGTTATTTTTCGAAGTAGGCGGTTCCAACTCCCGCATCTTTTCGAAACTGATACATAAAATCAAGGGTCATAAAATCTCGGTCAAGTTCGTTAATGGGCAAAATCGAACCAAGGGGGAGGGGGGAATGGGGGGCTTTTTGTGAAAACAGATAAATCCTCATAATTTCTTTATTATTATACGTATCGAATCCGTTTAAAGTTATTATTACTTCTAGGAAAAGGGCCGAAAATGTATGTATGACAGATTTTTGATATAATTAAAAATGGCCCCAAGGGGGGGAAAAAGGGGGGGGGGTTAGAAGAAAAAAAATCATAGCTTCGTCAATTCACAAGATATCAAATCCGCGTAAATTTATTATTAATCCTCTTAGTATTATCTAAAACTTTTATATTGACATGTTTTTTATAGGACCAACCGTTATAGCAAAAAAAAATTAAAACCAAAACAAACCCCTGCCAGCTCCGCCTGCAAACAAGTTATTTTTCGAAGTAGGCGGTTCCAACTCCCGCATCTTTTCGAAACTGATACATAAAATCAAGGGTCATAAAATCTCGGTCAAGTTCGTTAATGGGCAAAATCGAACCAAGGGGGGAAATGGGGGGGCTTTTTGTGAAAACAGAAAAATCCTCATAATTTCTTTATTATTATACGTATCGAATCCGTTTAAAGTTATTATTACTTCTAGGAAAAGGGCAGAAAATGTATGTATGACAGATTTTTGATATAATTAAAAATGGCCCCAAGGGGGGGGGGGTTTAGGAAAAAAAATCATAGCTTCGTCAATTCACAAGATATCAAATCCAAGTAAAATTATTATTAATCCTCTTAGTATTATCTAAAACTTTTATATTGACAAGTTTTTTATAGGACCAACCGTTATAGCAAAAAAAAATTAAAAACAAAACAAATCCCTGCCGGCTCCGCCTGCAAACAAGTTATTTTTCGAAGTAGGCGGTTCCAACTCCCGCATCTTTTCGAAACTGATACATAAAATCAAGGGTCATAAAATCTCGGTCAAGTTCGTTAATGGTCAAAATCGAACCAAGGGGGGGGGGAAATGGGGGGGCTTTTTGTGAAAACAGAAAAATCCTCATAATTTCTTTATTATTATACGTATCGAATCCGTTTGAAGTTATTATTACTTCTAGGAACAGTGCCAAAAACTTATGTATGACAGATTTTTGATATAATTAAAAATTGCCTTAAGGGGGGGAGGGAAGGGGGGTTTTAGAAGAAAAAAATTCATAACTTCGTCAATTCTCAATATTTCAAATCCGCTTAAATATATTATAAATCCTCTTAATATTATCTAAAACTTTTATATTGACATGTTTTTTATAGGATCAACTCTTATAGCAAAAAAAAAAAAAAAAAAAAAAATCCTTACTGGCTCCGCCTGCAGACAAGTTTGTTTCGAAGTAGGCGGTTCCAACTGCAGCATCATCGCAAAAAGGTCATTTCTTCCGCAATTCCCGACAAACAGGCTCCCCACGTTCTGCGTCTTCGAAATCTACCTGTGCCTGTAGGCCGAGCCGTCAGGGATTTTAATAATTACACTCTTTATTTTAGGTAGATTTCGTAAGAAATATTAAGTAGATTTCGGAAGAAATATTAGGTAGATTTCGTAAGAAATACTACCCGTTACATTCTCGCCTAAGTTGGAATTTTTGAAAAAAATTTGCAGATCTACGCCGATCATGACTCCCAGAACCCAAAACCACCCCCAGTTCAAAACTTTATATATATATTATATATATATATATATAATATATGTCACTTTTTTATGGACACGATAACTGGAAAAATTCTGCATAAATCTCTTCCAAACTGATACATAAAATCAAGGGGCATAAAATCTCGGTCAAGTTCGTTAATGGGCAAAATCGAACCAAGGGAGGGGAAATGGTGGGGGGGGGCTTTTTGTGAAAACAGAAAAAAACCCATAATTTCTTATTTATGATACGTATCGAATAAGTTTAAAGTTATTATTACTTCTAAGAAAAGGGCCGAAAATTTATATATGACAGATTTTTGATATCATTAAAAATGGTCCCAAGAGGGGGGGAAGGGGGGGGATTAGAAGAAAAGAATCATAACTCCGTGAATTCACAAGATATCAATTACGCTTAAATTTATTATTAATCCTCTTAATATTATTTAAAACTTTTATATTGACAAGTTTTTTATAGGACCAACCCTTATAGCAAAAAAAAAAAAATCCTTGCCGGCTCCGCCTGCAAACTAGTTAGGTTTCGAAGTGGGCGGTTCCCATCTGCCGTATCATGGCAAAAAGGTCATTTCTTCCGCAATTCCCAACAAACAGGCGCCCCACGGTCTGCGTCTTCGAAATCTACCTGTGCCTGTAGGCCGAGTCGTCAGGGATTTTTAATATTAAGATGTCACTTTACGGAGAGATGATAGGAAGAAAATATGAAAAATGAACATGACCGATTCTGCTCGCGTCGGATTCGGCGCAACGTCGGATTACGAGACAGCCGGATCAGACAGTTTATAGTGTATGTTTAACCAATATACGACAATTAATTGAGAAAAACTTTCTATTTCATTTATCAAAACAATGCTAATTTAATTTTAAATCAACTGCATTTTTTAATAAAAACATGTTTTAACGAAATGTGACTGTACTATTATTGAAGCCTGTTCAAATTCCTGTCATATGGTATCTTATTTATCGTTCATCGTTTTGTATTTGCTTAGAAAATGGGATGCCTAATGCCTAATTTAAATTATTTAGATAATAAACATAGCATGGAATCTTTGCAACATATACAGAGTACTCCAAAAAGAAAGACCCACCATTCAATTTCAATAACTAATGAACTATAATAAAATAAGAATAAGTTAAATGTTTATATGATAGTCTATAAATTCTGTAAACAATAAATTTAAAAATAGTTCATATTTTTACGAATATATTAGTATTTTTATAATGTACTGTTTGCATCTGTAAAAATGCTCAAATACCGTAAAGAGCTAGATCAAAAGTAATTCAGTTTTTACCCTTTATATTACTTAACTATTCAAACACCAACCAAAATTACCGTAATTTCCGGATATATAATCCGCGGATCAAACAATTCTGTTTCAACCCATAAATTTTATTCAACAACTGAAGTAAAATATTTACATCGATATAAAAAGTTACATTTTATAAAATAAAATTTCTGGGTTGAAACAGAATTATTTGATCCTTATAGGCCTTATCTTATAGGCCGGAAATTTCTCGTTGTATTTTGTTGCTAGTTACAGTTGTATTTTGGTGTAGAATGCATCGCCTTTACTAACTAAAATTAAAATATTCTTTTAGATTTCTGTATACAACATTTCCGAGCTACCTTATATAAATGTCATTTGTTTCAACTGTTTATTTATTATAGTTTATGATTTATAAATGTTTAAATCTAAAAGTTAAACATTCTATGCACAAAGTCTAAACATTATATGCATAAAATACACAGTTGCACAATTTCGTCTTCTCTTGAATTATAAAACTTTTGCATATTTCTGTAGTAGATTTGCACAAATATTAAAAAAACCATCCAGAGAATCAAAAGCCAATAATATTTTTGCTAAACACTACAAAAGCCAAGTTTTATCCAGAGAATCAAAAGCCGTATCATTTTATTCTGAAGGAATCTTGCTTTATAAATTTAAAATTAAGTAAAAAGATATTTATCCTAATCTACTTTAGCAGAGCCTGAAAAAAGAAAAATAATTTATTCATATCTGGTTTAAGTGCGTTTTTTTAAAGGTGTCTGTGAAATATTTTCTTCATATCTCTGGTTATTAGTCTTTGAAGTAAACTAGCTGAGTCGAAAATATTTATTATAGTATAAAAAAATTTAAATTGTAAATACAGGTGCTCTTCTGCTGATGATCTTTTGAGTTGTGATTTTTGACAGATACTATACACTGTAAGAGGCTGAGAAAAAAACTGACAAAATAAAGTAATAGACAATTCAAAATTATACATACTATGAATTAAGTTGGATTAGTAAAATAAAAATCTTCTATAAAAAAGAAACTTATAAAAAAGCCATAGCTTATAGCAAAATTTCGGCAGAAGCCGACCAGAAAAGCATCCAGAGATTACAAAACAAAATATTATAAAACATATTATATATATAATAAAACATATTACAAAAAAAAATTATGTTTAAAAAATTATTTCAAGAGTTTATCTATATGTATATATATATATATATACATATACTTCTCCTAGTTAAAGTTTATCTTTATACACCAACAATTAGCTATACTGATCAATAAATTTAGGATTTCTATGAAGAAGTAGCTTCAATGCATCAAAAGGAAAAATGCTACATTAAATGAATAATGGGAGACTGGAATGCTAGAATTGGGTAAAAAAAAGAAAGGTGAGTTCTCAGTACGAAATCATGGATATGTGATGTGTAATGAAAGAGGAAAAATACTGACTGAGTTTGCAGAATGTGAACAGATGTGTATCATGAATTCATGATTCACGAAAAAGCGACAAAGAAAATGGAAATGGCGTAGTGAAAATGGCTCAACAAGTGAAATCGACTACATCTTGACAAACAAAAAAGCATCTTATTCCGGATTGCAGTGTTCGCAATAACTTCAATAGAGGAAGCGATCACAGGTTGGTTAGATGCAACCTGCTTTTAAATACTAAAGTGGAAAGAACCGTCTATATTCTGCAAATACCACATTTAAGATATACTTCTGTCATATATACATATCCTTTTGTGCGACCCTGAAAAATGACTGTAACTGCTATACACATTTTCTTCGAGACAAAACATGTTATAAATGACTGTAACAACATACTAAAATTTCATTACCGTCATCATTCTACAAATTCCACATTTAACATATATTTGTTTCATATATTCATTTGTATGACCCTGTAAGATAATTACTAGTAAATCTTCAAAACAGGAGCCTCATTTCAGCTCTGCAAGTCATTGTTTTTTAATCTCATTTTTCATAAAATTTAACATCCTACAATCCGAAACTTATTTTTTTAATTGCGTTCATACATATTTATATGTATATAATTCGATGATATAAGTATATAATTCGATATTCTTCGATGGTTTTAAAAATCAGAAACGTTAAATTAAACACTGTCTTATGCAATGATAGTCTGAAATTCTTATGAACTGCTAATTCTTGTACTTTTTTAGATAGTTAAGTACATTTAATTAGGGGGGGGGGTCTGGCCTCTGAATCCCTCGTAATCTTAATAAATTTATATTCTTGATTCCCTGTTGATTGTGCGAATGATTCTACCATATCTTGGATTTCGTTTTCACTATGGTTTAATTAGGATAAGCAACAGTTTGGAAAATAATTTCATGTGATCCTACTATCCAAATAGCAATATGTGCTTACCTGCCGACCTCGAAACACCTAAATCTGATGGATTAGTTGAATAAAATCTCATGTCCGAAAGAAACTTATGGAAATATAAACTGAATGTACTATATTTCACTTATTATATCTATTTTAGAAATCTAATGATTTTACAATTTTTGTTTTGGAAAAACTGCTCTGATGGCCATTCTATATAATATTTGGATGTAAGATGTATAATATTTGGATGTAAGATCTTATGTAAGTACATCCCGATCTACTCGATAGCAATAGCATGCTAAAATCACCCCCAAAATAGGCATATTTGGAAAATTTAAAACTTGTTGGGTAATCATTCATGATCGTGTCCACTGCAAATTCACAGAATAGCAAACGTGATTTAGTGCAATAAATATTTGTTGTGATAGCCTTTTATGTTCTCAAATTGCAGTAATTGTGCTATTCAAGATTCGATGATATGTATGGAGGATTTTTACAACTCTAATTTCTTTAGATTAACCATCCCGTTGTATGAGATATTTTATCCTATATTTATAAGAATACTAACTTTTCAACCACGAAACATACACATGTGTTGCAGAAATTGAATAACATCTCGTGTAAGAATTATTAATTATAATTAGCTTATACAAATGTAAATTCCTACTACGAGACTTGAATCCAAATTACACTTCCTACGTTTTCATAATTCTCGTTTGGAAATTATCTTTTGGAGATCATTCTAAAGTAGTTAAAAGAGAACTTTTATTCAAATAAATCCACATCTATTTCAATAGAATACCAGAAATATCCCAAAAATAAGCTATTCTGCTATAAAGTATTTCGGCAAAATAGTACAATTTATTGAATTTTATTACTTTGATATACGCTTTGAAATATTATTGCTCGGTAACATAAAATAGGAAAATGAAAATAAATGCATTTTAAATTTCTAAAAATAAAAAAATAAAATGTTTTATATTATTCGAAGAGATGTATAAAATTACACCGATATTTATACACATAATTTAAAATATCTGGCAAATGTATTAAAAACTTTTCAAATTAATTGGAATAATTTTCGAATCGTTAGTTGAGGCTCTGTTGAGACGCGAAAGGTTTTTCGTTTCTGTTTGTATGTTTGTTTGTTTATCTGTTCCGTGTTAACTGCCGTAACAAATATCCGAATAGGTTGATTTTTGGTAGGTATGTTGGTGAAGTACCTGCATTAAGCTGTACAATTTTTGGTTAAATTTAGTTCATTTGTTCGAAAAATGTAGAACATTTACTTTCAGGTCATAATATTGCGGCAAAATAGTGCAATTTACTTGAATTTTATTATGTTATATGCAGGCTTTGTTTTGTTCACTGAAATATGTTGATATTTAAAAAAAAAATGAAATTTCAGTTAAAAGTTTATGTTTTTTTTCTAATCTCTATAAAACAAATAATTTTTATTACAGGGCTTATTTTCAACCCCATTGCACAAATCAATATACACTAATCTATATGAGAACACATTGAAACAATATCTACAAAACAGTTATCAAATTTACCGCAAACCATTCTTAATGAAAAAGGAATTTTTCTTTTGAAAATTTCTTCTCATACTGTTAAGGTTTCAAGAAATAATTAAAACGATTCAGATAGAAACATTATTAAAAGTGTTTTTCTTAGTATTTATACATAATTATATAGAAAAACCACAAATTCTGCAATTTTTATTATTTTTCTGTATTTTAAACTACTACGACTTCTTACTAAAAGTTTCCATTTACGTATAGTCGGCTTTATCCTAACAACTAATAGATGTAATGATTAAACAAAGAGATTTTTGAATTACAAATGTCGGCTAAACCAAATGAACGAAAAAAAAATATATAAATGAAGTTTTACGCGGAAATTGTCATTGCCACATCGGTAATTTAATTTAATAGCAACAAAAAATATGAAAATTATATATTTTAGAGTATAATTAAAAACTCATATTACAAAGCTAAAAAATACTTTTAAAATTACATAAACATACGAGGCTTGACAAATAACGATTTGTATAGTTCACCTATATCATGTGTAAATTTTGGAAACACATTACAGAAATTCCTCTGAAAAAGAAAATATATTTCATTGCCAACATAAAACATTTTAAATTTTATGTCGCACGAGAGAAACTATTTTATGTGTCACGGTATAAATAACAGGCTATTGAAGATATATTCCAGACACATATGTTTAAAGATATACGTTTAAAATAGAAGTAGATGCTATACAGAACGTTCTAAAATATATATGTGTTAACAGCTGAAATGTCAGAGTAACATAATTTGTGTTTTATATGCACTATTTATTTTATCTTGAATTAAAATATTATAATATAAATATATAGCACAATAATCAGTTAAGCATGGTTTTAAATTCTGTTTAATATTTTCATGTTATACATGTCATTTGCGCATAAGTTAATGATGTTTATTTTATTAAAAATTTAAACCTCTGAGAAAATATTTTAAGAGCTTTGAGCTTCAACGAATACCACTACGTTTAAATAACCAATTTTTGGTTAATATAATGGGATTTGTTTATCATTATTTTTAAAATACTACATTTAGCTGTCAAAAAAGTTTTTTTTTTTACCTCCCTAGGGAAGTGTAGTTATGTAGGTCTTTGTTACTCTTAAATCGGAAGTGCGAAATTCCGTAATCATATAGAAGAATATATACTCGAATATTGATATTGAGAAATGTACAAAATATAATTCTGAAAATTTTAAGAACTTGGAATAAATATTTCTAATAGATAATCAGAAATAAAAAAAATTAAATATATTTTCGAAAACATGGCCTTTATAAACAATCACTTACAGAAAAAAATATATTCAAGAATTTTGCTTATATTCATGGCAGACTCATTACCTAAAACTAATGTAATGTTATGAGTTTAATGATCTAATTTAAATATTTCCAAATTAACTGAAATTGTACAACTATTTTTATAAATTTACTTACAGAAATTAAATCAAAAATAACCAAAATGCTAATATGAAAGCCTATATCTGTGGAAGGTTATATTTTATGGCATAGATGATGAGTTCTTTATGGCATAAATGATTCATTATATTTTTAGTAACTCAAGTTGTATATTCATGGATATATAATTAGTAAATAATGTTATGAGTTTAATGATCTAATTTAAATATTTCTAAATTACCTGAAATTGTACAACTATTTTTATAAATTTACTTACAGAAATTAAATCAAAAATAACCAAAATGCTAATTTGAAAGCCTATATCTGTGGAAGGTTATATCTTATGGCATAGACGATGAGTTCTTAGTGGCATAAATGATTCATTATATTTTTAGTAACTCAAGTTGTATATTCATGTATATATAATTAGTAAACTATCATTATTTGTTCTGTCGAGAGTCATTTTTTCGTATCAATTACATTGTAAACTGAAATGTCTGAAATCAGGCACTCAAGTGTCTGAAAACGTAATTCAAGAAAGAGACCCTTTAAAGTGTCTTAGTTATTTAAGACGCTTGTTTGAGTCTGAATTTCAGACATTTGAAACGTCTCAGACGCGGCCATTTTTGACCTGTCATTTGTTGACAACAGGCGGGCATTTCTGACCACTCTTTTTTTAAAGGCATTAAAAGCAGCCATGTTTTACCACATTGAATTCTCAATAAATGGGAAATTATTTGACCATAAAGTAGGTCTGTGTTTGTTCCAGAAGCAGAATCTGAATACATCATGAGCAAAGTGGGCCGTGACCCTGCCCCCTCCATGTTTTAAGGGGGGCAAATTTGGAATTCAACTTTACAAAAGTTACGCACAAAATTTGGGTCCCCTAAAATAATGAGAGGGGGCAGGGTCACGACCCATGTTGCCCATGGTTTATATAGATTCTATTCTTTGCGTGGGAAAAAAATCTAAAAACATTTTTGTCTATTAATATCACATTAATATTTTTTTTTTAATTTAACTATAAATTAAAAAATATAATAATTATATGAAATACACAGAGAAAACATAATAAGAAAACCGTACCTTTTCAAAGTATTAAATATCAGCATTGTTACTAATCAGTAGACATTACTGACACTAAATGTCTGGAATATTAGATTACAACTGTGTTTTAAGTACTTTTTTATTTAGACTTAAATAGACTTAAATTATTTAGATAAAAATGAAAACCCCTTAATAAAATATCTGGTCTAAATATGGATTTTATATCTATCCATCTTCTTCTTTTTCACCTTATTATTTTAATTATTTTTTACTAGTGATATTATTCAACTTGATTTTTAAATACTTTTTAGCGCAAATTGGATTAATTACACAGATTTTTATTCTTTCAAACAAGTTTTCATAAGGATAATTTTTTTAAATGTATCATCCTGAAGTTAAATACTATAGGAGGGATTATTTCCCATTGGATAAACTGAAACTTATTAAAATGTTAAGAAAATGATGATAACCTCACTCTGATGCTTTCATGATTTCTTTTCATGTTCTATATCCTCCATCTGAAGTAAAAAAGAGTTCATTACATTTCTCATACATATATTTAAATAGAAGAACATTTACTTTGATAATATCTGTAAGAGGATTAAATGATACTGTTGTCACTAAAAATGAAAATCCATATGTAACGTTATATCAATCATACAAAGTAACTGAAAATTGCATGGAAAGAACTTAATTGTCCAATATCTTACAGGAATTATATTTTTTTTATATCGCCATACGCGAATTTTTTACTAATGTAGATCAGATGATATGCACAACAGCAATTTAGCTATCATTATATATATATATATATATATATATATATATATATATATATATATATATATATATATATATATATCAGTTGCTTTAAATACTAACACGTCAGTGGGTACATGCTTTATGTCTTCACAAAAGAAAAAAAATATGTCAACATTTCCTTTCTATTTCCATTAAGAGCCTACTTCAGTCATGCGAAAAAACGCGCAAGCTAATCTTAAGCCACAGCATAGCTGAGGTCAATCTCTAACGTTGTTACGTTTTAGTTTTTCGATTTCGGTTCCAGTTTTTTTTTATATAAGGGTAAAAATGTAACTAAAATCAAAAAAGTAAAAGCTAACAACGTTAGAGATCGACCTCAGCTATGATATGCAAAAAAAAATCATTTAAAAATATTAAAATGCAAACGAAAAATCTGCCAAGAACCTTTCCATAGACTTAACATTAGCTTGAGATTTTCTTCGCATGACTAACGTAGGCTCTTAAGTCACTGTCTCACATATGATTAACCCGGTCATTATTAATAATAACCGCTTATTGTTAATAATGACCGTATTAATCATATTGACCATAACATATATATCTATTGAAAAAATCCATTCACTATTTTAAAAAGGCGTTCGTTCCCAGAACATAAACCATTAAGGATAGGCAGAATAATTGTTTTCGAAATGTAATAAATAACACTCTAGAATCTATAAAACGGTAGGCACACACATAAAATGATTAAATATGCTCACAATATTGAAAACTAAAATAATCAGTGGCTTTAAATACTAACGCGTCAGTGGATACATGATTTATGTCTTCAGAAAAGAAAAAATATGTCAGCATTTCCTTTCTATTTCCATTAATGATGTGCTCCAGTCCTGTCACAGACTCACTCAGTTTCGATTTACAAGCAATGAGACATGAGACTTAAAACTATTAAAAGTTTTTATCAGCAGGAAATGAAACGTATTGGAAATAAAACAGATTTAAAACTTTCATTCAAACAGTCCTGTTCGGCAAGCGAACAAAGTGATCTGTTGCGTGTTGCCCGCACTTATACAATTATTCCTTGAGGAAACATCATATTTTTTATAGATATTTTCTTTAAAAAATAGAATGAATTTGCAAAGGTTTACGCTGAGCTTAAATAGATAACAGTATCACGCAATTTGTGTTTCAATTACACTGGTGAATATCTGAACACTCCTTTTGTTTTTCTTTGCAACTGCTGTGTCTAGACGCATATCAGAATAAACTGGTGTTTGATCAACATGACCGATGTGACTCATGTATGAATGTTCGTTCCCCAGTTTTAATATATATCGCTCAAAACTAAATAATTTTTCTTCATAAGTTTCTCGAAGACGCTGTTAAATGACAGTTTTTCTTCTTAACGAGATACCATTACTTAAAAAAAAAGAATTAGCGATTTATCCACAACTAACTTTATAATTTTTTTACCTGAATCCTAACTCCTTTGAAATGCAAAATGCTTTAAGTTGCAATATTTCTGTAGAAACTGTATAACGAATTTGTTATTTCTCTTTGATATATACCAGTTTTCCTCCATCAGAATATTTTGTTTGTTGCCCAGAAACGCTAATTACAGTCTAGAACACCTTAATAACTGTTCCGTTTCATTACACCAATCTCGTATACACAATTTTCACATGCTGTATTTGCGTACTACAATAGCACGATGTTCCACATTATCTGCTTCTTGTATTGACTTTTTCTTTCTTTCTAACCGCTGACCAGGCCTCTACCTACTACACTTGGTGAACGTTTAAGAAGGCAGTGTGTAAAAGCCTAGCTCGCCTAATCACAACCTTTGGCTTAATTAGGTTGCCATATAGGTAGCATATAGGATACATAGCTCGCTGTGGCGACATAAATAGACTGCTTGCAAAAACCATATTTCTGGGATTTTAGTTTTTTTCGTCTTTTTTTGAAACATTAAATATAATTGGTTATTTACAATCTATCACGAATGCACATTATTTGGGATAAATAAATAAATGTATATAAAATAAGCCGTTTATAATAAAGTCGAAAGAAGAAACTCAAATAATTAAAACATAATCAAATTACTGCATATATACACTATAAAAACATGTAAAATAAATTTATAAGCTTAAAAATATTTTTAGACTTCTTTTGAAACATTAAATATAATTATGGTTATTTACAATCTATCACAAATGCACATTATTTAAATTATTGATAACATACGTAAAAGGTTCAATGAAAATTGTGATAAATAAGTAATATATATATATATATATAATAAGCCGTTTATAATAAAGTCGAAAGAAGAATCCAAATAATTAAAGCACGATCAAATCATGTTTCCATGTTTGAAACAAAAATCCCAGAAATAAATTGCAAGAAAAACACAATCGTAAAAAACAAAGCATAAAAACGTACACAAATATTTTCGTTTGTTTTGCGAGATAAGTAAAATTTTGCTCTGATATCCAGTTTTCACATGGCTAAAGAGTTAAGCAGTACTGGTACAGGTATGGAAAACAGGTTTAAAATTAGAAACGAAATGTTTAATACATAAGGTGTATGTCATATGTTTAACACATGTGGCAAACGTAAATTAGCAATGTAGCATTACAGCCATATGACTATTGTTGTCATATTGGAAGAAAAAAAAAACCCTAACAGTGAATTTCTCTCTCTCTCTCTCTCTCTCTCTCTCTATATATATATATATATATATATATAGCTAAAACCAAGCCCTCCACCGCAGGCACATACACCACCACCAACAAAAATATTACATTTACATTTTTAAAGATTTTTTAAAATTATAATAAATTTTTTCCAAAGATTTAGAGGGGTACTTCTCCTTCAGCACCCCCCCCCCTTTGCATATGTCTATGTTTCTGTTTAATGAACGATTCGTGTTGTTGAGAGCAATTTCCCTTTTTTTATTTTTATTACAAGGCAGCATTTAATAAACGCATTTCCATTCAGTTCAAGGTGGTTTTTAAATTCCTTGCTACATAACGTGAAACTTTCTTACTCGTTTTTAAACATAAAGGCATGAAATCAACAGGTCTGGCTATTGAAGCGATTTGAAATCGAAATGAGTTTTACCTTTCTTGATAATTAAATTTCTTATCGAATTATAAGCGATTCGTGTCTCGTGACGATACGTTTTTCCCTTTTCTCATGCTGCGACAGTGGGAATTCGGTCAAAACGCCGACTTTGACTGTATTTTCTGAAAGATCCTTTGACTTTACCAAAAAAGGGAAAACGTATTTATATTAAAAAGTTTTTGAATAAAAAAACCTGCCAATTTCATGCGTTTCTGAACAAAAATGAATTTAAAAAGGTCATAAAATAACCAGTTTAGTTTTTAGAAAATTCTTAATTATATATTTGGCATCTCCTCCCTCCCTTCATTTGCCTATGTTTCTGTATCATGAAAAATTCGTGTTGTTCAGCGTGGTTTTTTTTAATAATTATTATTTATTTACAACCAGAACACTTAAGGCTGTTCTCAAATCCAAAGAAGTTTCTTTTTGACACAATTTTGAATTCATTTATGTTCGGAAACGCATAAAATTGGCAGGTGATCTTATTCAGAAACTATGTCATCGAAATTGGTTTTCCATTTTTTGGTGACGGCACAAGATCTTTCAGAAAATACTGTCAAAGTCGGCGTTTTGAACCGAATTCACGATGAGAGCGAGAACGGGGAAAATCGTGTCGTCTCGTGACGCGAATCGCTTATAACTCGATAAGTAATTTATTTATCAAAAAATGTAAAATTCATTTCGATTCAAAATCGCTTCAATAGACAGGCCTGCCAATTTTATACTTTTGCGTTTAAAAATGATTCAGAAAATGTGTCAGAAAGTTTCGCGTTGTTAAGCACTTCATTTGAGAACACATTTCCACACATTTAATTTTCAAAAGTTTTTTTTGTTGTTATTTTAAATATATTATTGGCATGCTTCGTATGTATTTCAGATAAAAATTCCCGAAAAGTTCATATTCACAAACATTTTTGCTTTTTTTTTAATAGTTTCAAAAATAAAAAACATATATTGTGCATTTAAAACCACTATCTTAATGTAATTATCTGAAACTTGACGGAAGTGGGGTGACATTATCATCATTAGGTTTGCAGTTTCTCTTCAACCTGTCCCCGTCTTTCGCCAAAATTCCGCCAAGCGAATAGATACATTCTTTATAAAATCTTAATATATATACATCATAACAGTGGCACATTTTAACTTAAATCAGTTTCATTTAAGTGGTCCATCGTTTCTTTATTTAAAGATTTTAAAAAAAGCAGATACAGAGAGATATTTTATTAAAATAGGCAGCGCACTACTTCTGCTCGCGGAGGCATAATGTTCACAGTATATTGTGTACTGTCAACTTCCACGTTCTTCAAGTATAGACTATGACCCAATTTTAACGGGGAACGGTCTGCTGGATGGCACTTATGCCTTCTTAATAGCAGCTCTGTTTTATTTTGCTTGGTTCTATGTTGGCCGGTTACTTAAAGTGGGTTTACTTGTTTAATTTCACGGCCATCGCTATGCTTGTTGGTCTCATAATTTAGTTCCTTGTTCAGATGGACCTTCCCCTGTCTAGGCATCTCCAGAGGTATAATTCTTAGGGAACGTGGAAGATTTTGCACCCACGTCGGATTTTACATGCACCGGGTGGTGGATTTTTAGCTGGCGGAGAGTCTCGAGATGCTCTGCCAACAGGGTTGCCACTTCCACCGCTGCATTGGATGCAAAACTGTGTTTCATAACTTTCTGTTCCCTTTGTTTTATATATATATATAGCAGCACACTCGATCGCATGGTTAAGTTTCCGCGGCACACTAAACCAATGATGATTAAACACCCAGTGGCGCTTTCTTTGCATAGGTGTTGTCTCTTGCGATGTTGATGTCATATTAGTTATGTAGTGGCAGTTGTTCTTTTGGTTTCTCGCTTAGATAATCCTTAGTTTTATACTCTTTCGAGTTTGGTTATTTTGACTCCATCGTGGAATGCTTTTTGTTGTAACTTTACTCTTTTATGATCTTGACACTAGTTTTTGGGTTTTTGTCATAGTGGTGGTTGTCATGTTGCGACTCTTCGCTGGGTTTTTGTCATAGTTAATGGTTGTCATATTGCGATATTTTGCTTGGTTTTTCTCTTGAAGTGATCCTTACTTTTATCAGTCCTTATTTTGAGACTGAGATCACTTTATTCGTTTGGTTCCCTTATTTCAGAAAATATTTTACTTGAATCCGCCTTTCGCTATCAGTTCATTGATTCTTACTGGCTGTTATCACAATTGGTGCATAGTGTAACAATGCAACATTGTTGCACCCTTTCACCTTTTATATAAAAAGTTTATGATAGTTCACAGCTAATTAAACTAGTAAATCTACAGATCAGAGGTTGCCTCAACGTCAGCTCTACAAATCATTGTTCATTAATCTCACTAATATTTACCATTATCTGCATAATATTTGATATCCTAAAATTCAATTTTTTAAAGTTATTTATACATTTATAAGAATATACAATTTATTGACATTCCCGGAAATTTCAGAAGTATCGCATTAAACAAAATGTTATGCAATGATTGGATAAACTATTTATTACTGTATTTTTTCAGAATAATAACAAATTACATCAGGGGGGCTCCGACCCCCCTAAACCCCCCGCTGTCTCTTTAATTTATATTCTCAATTTCCAGTAATTGTGATGTTTCATTTCTTGAGTAAATGTCTGAATGTATTTATTATTTTAATTTCATTTAGAATAATCATAATTTTGTACAAGAGATTTTATCCTATCCTTAAAATAATACTTATATTTCTACCGCTAAACATCATATGTTGCTGAAATTGAATAAAATTTCGTGTATAAAATATACTTATGGAAATGTAAATTTCTCTTATGTGACCTATATTCAATTTACGCTTTCAACGTTTTTATTATTTTCATTTGGATAACCGATTTGTTAATCTTTCTTTAGTAGTTAAAATAAATTATCATCTATTTCATTAAAAAAAGCATATTAGAAACTTAAATCATCCGCAAATTAGCTATTTTGTTAATAAAATTTCGCTTCAAAATAATGCAATTCACTTGAATTTTCCTTTGTCAAGAAAAACTTTCAAACATATCTCAAACATGTCTCAAACATATTCTTTGAGATATAGTTGCTTAGCAACCATTTAATGAAAGATAGAGAAAAAATGCATTGGAATTTTTTGCTAAAAATTAGAAATTAAAATGTTTCATATCTTCCTAATTAATGAATAAAATTTCCCAATAATTTATACAATTAATTTCGAAATTCTAATAAATATATTAACAAAATTTCAAAGCGATTGGACTAAATTAAGATTTTCATTTCGTAAATTTAGCATCCATAATTTAGCATTTACAATTATGCCATTGCGACATTTTCTTTTCGGTGAATGTTAAAGTTAAAAAATCGTCTGACTTCCCATAGAAAAACATTATGACCCAAAAAGAAATGTTCTATATTTTTCGATTGAATGAACCAAATGTAACTAAAAACTATACTAATTCCGGGTACCTCGCCAACATACCTACTAAAAATAAACTTAATCGGATCAATTTTGTAACAATTATCACGTAACAGACAGACAAAGAGACAGACTAACAAACAAACAAACAAACAGACCAAAACCAAAAACTTTTCGGTTCTCCAAAGTGAGCCTCAACTAACGTTTCGGCAACTATATTCAGTCACCGCCCCCGGCCCCAACTCACCCTAAAAAAAAAAAGAAAAAAAAAGATGCATCACCTAAGTGTTAATTTGCCAAAATGTGCAGAGAAAAATCGAAAATAGTCCTTTGACTGGAAATTATGTCTTATTTCAATTAACGTTAAAAAAAATAAGCTTAAGAGACCGTCTTCATACTGATATTGTAAAAACAACTTTTAAACTTTGAATACGAACACCGAATATTGACAAAATATTTAGATTTTTTGTTAGATATTAAATGGGAACACATACTTCGAGGTAGATTAGAAATTTTGCAGATTTATAGTTTGCTAATGTTAAATTCCTTTTTAATCGTTGTACAACAAACTGCAATGTGGGTCGAAATCTACTTGGTGGAATGAGCTGTAATTTGGATTAGCTTATTTAAAGCTTCTAGAAAAAGATTTTTGTTGAATTTTTTATATAGGGGAAATGGGGGATGAATGGGACAAGGGATGGATGGGACGGTCTCAGTATATCTGGCAATAAACATTTTTTTTAGTTGCTTCCTATCCTCATAGATTTCACTACCATAGTGTGCTTCAGAACCAAAAGCAAGAGCACATGGCTGTTTTCAGTTTTCTTCAAATTTGCATTTCCTGAAAACTCTGCTTAAAGGTAATTTTTTTTACATTTGCAGTTACTTAAGGGGCCGCTTCACTGAAACTCCCCGATCGTGAAATCCCATGTTAACCTATGGGAAAACTCCGAAGCGCGATGACTAATTACCTTATATAATTATTAAAATAAGGTGTACACCATCAGAAAGTAGACGTCAGATACCGACGATGTGCGTTTTTAAAAATTGTCTCTTTAAATTTTAACTATTTAAAAATTCCCTATAAACTTTGAAATTTCCACTTGATGAAATTTTGTCATCTTCTTAGAGATACTTAAAATTAACGGAGACAATTTTTAAAAACGCACACCGACGGCGTCTGACGTCTACTTTGTGATGGTGAAAACCATATTTTAACGACTATATTAGGTAGTGAGTCATCACGCTTCGGAGTTTTCCCATAGGTTAACATGAGATTTCGCGATCGGGGAGTTTCAGTGAAGCGGCCCCTTAAATGTCTTATGCAATATAAACAGTTAAGATATGTTGTAGTTTTTTATTTAAAGGCTCAATATTGGTAATTAAAATGAATGTATATTAACCATTGTGACAAAATAATTTCTGAGACAAAATAGCTGTCAATTGAATATATGCATCATGGGGATGATTGAGACATTTCAAATGGGGATAAATGGGACTGCTTCATTCGTCCCTAGCGGATACTGAAAATTTTTTTTAACTAAATAATATTATATAGGTTGATAAATTAATACTTTATGGTAATTATTCTTTTAACATTTCATCCTCTTTGTAGCCATCGTCTTCAGTCTACCGTTTATGGGCCTTTTAAGGCAAAGCTGAGATGAGTCCAAGATCATTGACTAACAAATAATCCTGGAGATCATATTACAATTTATAATCTCACAGCTTTTGCCAAAGCGGCATTTTTGTTCAGTTTTTAGTCCTTAACATTGAATACGGGGAGGAAAATGTTTGTGTCCCATTCATCCCTGTTGTGGGGATGATTGGGACATAGAAGAACGTTTTTTTTTATTTAATTTATATATCTGTATAATAATAATCTTGAACAAATATTGTGCATAAGATGTAGTCAAACACTTAAAGTTTGACATGTGATATATAATATTGATAATAACTTATATAACATATTTGAAATAAATATTTTTGTGAAAATGTCCCATTCATCCCCCATCTCCCCTATACATGAATTTTTATACCTATTGTATGCATATTTTTTAATATTTTATTAATTTATATATTTTATAAACAATATACGGAAAACAATTGTTGTAATCTACAAAAATTTAGCAGAAATTGATATGTAGGAGCTTTAAATATACGAACCCAAAAATATACCATATACCGATGAGTACATTTTCAGTTATGTATAAAAAACTTCCCGAAACTATTAAAGAAGAACTTCACATTAGGAGTTCCAATATGCAGATTTTCTAATTATTTTTTTAAAATGTGAATTGTAACATATGAACTAATTCTGCCAAGTAGTTCTTGCGTTATGCTTTGAAATCAAATTTACGCATTATAATCTGTTTTACCTGGATTACAAATTAATTTAACATTAAGAGTTCCAAACTTTAAATCTTCATAATTCCTAAACTACTTGACCGAATGACTTCTCGTTTAGTACTGAAGAATCCAAATACGCTGTCAAAATTTGGTATTTGTACTGAAAATGTCCAAGTTTTTTACCATTTCCATATAAAGACGACCTCATAAGCTTATATTTTTTAACATAAAATGAAAGTAAACATAATTTCCAATTGAATGGATATTTTCGTTTTTCTCAGCGACTATTTTGAAATTAAAATGAATGGGATATATCATTTCTTTCTTCCTTTATTTTTATTTTTCTTTTTCTTTGGGACAGGCTGTACAATTCATAGTTAATATGCATCACAACTGGATTTATGGATTTATGACACACTGATTTATG
Source organism: Maratus michaelseni (assembly GCA_963931845.1). Taxonomy (NCBI): domain Eukaryota; kingdom Metazoa; phylum Arthropoda; class Arachnida; order Araneae; family Salticidae; genus Maratus; species Maratus michaelseni. The sequence continues at coordinate 105,513,194 of OZ007590.1, read as the reverse complement.
AATTTATATTTGTCCAAAATGTATTTTCAGTGCTAACATTTCACTAAAAGTAATTTTTGTAAATTTTGTGCGTCATTGTCTTTTACTTACCCATCATACGTAGTATAGGGTAAGCCTTGTAATCGTTTTGAAAATCGAAGACATTTTTTTTTTTTTTACGGATTTACACGTTGACACTGGATTGACACTGAACATTTCGAAAAATATATTTTTAGAAAAAAAATTGCCGTCCGTCTGTCTGTGTGTGTGTGTGTGTGTGTGTCTGTAAACGCTCTACCTCCCGAGCAAATTGCGATAGAGACTTGAAATTTGGTATGTACTTAGTATGTAATAATGGAAAGAAGCTTATTGAGTTTCAGTAACCTCGATTATCCGGAACTATTTTTTTTCGGACTCTCGAAATATTCGTTCTGATAAAAGGTATATACAAATTTTCGAGATTGTTTATTTTAAGGAGTGAATATAAAAGACAATAAAAAACATAAATTTTGCATAAAGAATGAAATCGATCGGATAATGAGTTGCCGAGATATTTGTAGTCATATTTTCTACACTCTTCGATTTTTCCTGACACTGTATTTCATTCAAATTTCAATTCAAAGATATATTTTAATTGGAAATGAGACGCTTAATCCGACGCAGTAAAGTGTTACTTCATATTATTATCATTTTTGGAGTTATAAGGATGTTTCTTCCACGCAATTCAGTAAAAGAGCATTTAAAGTTTATGACGTCATCATAACACGATTTATTCGAATTGCAATGCATTTTATAAATAGTTTACACATTTTTATTTGCATATTTTATATTATGCATATCCATGATGGGTAAGTGTTACGGTTTTCCACCAACGACTAGTTTTTCTACAGTGCTGTGATGAGGGATACTTTAATTCTACAAACTCTGTATATTAACTTTTGTAGAAACATTGAAAACAAGAACTTTCAGAATCCTTCTTTTAAGAATAAAATTTCAGAATATGTAATATTAGAGTTGATAGTGCTTATACAGTGTGTCCCAAAATTGACTGATGGATTTTGAAAGTCAATAAAAGAAAAACGGAACGCGGAGAAATTTATCGTTTGTGGCCTTACGTTTGGGAAACCAGGGAATTTTATCCCACCAATTTAAAAATTTAATTAAAATTGTTGTCAAAAGATGGCGTAGCAGGTATGCGAGAGCTGCAGAGAAATTAAATTCGGCACATCTTCATTCGGTATTTTGCTACGCAATCTGTTAATGAGTGCTTTTGAAAGAGTATTTACTATTGAAAATGGTTTATTCGTTGGTACAGCGGACATTTCTTGTTTTGCGGTATCAGAACCTGGAACACAGCGCCACTTTTGACGAAAATGTTAACTAAATTTGATAATTGGTGGGATAAAATTCCGTGTTTTCCCAAACACGGAAACAAAAGTCTACAAATGATACATTTATATCGCGTTCCCCCTTTTTTTATTGACTTTCAAAATTCCTCAGTCATTTTTGGGACACACTGTAAGTAAAGGATTTAGGAACTAGGAACTAGAGGATGCATCCCCTATTTCCCCAAATTAGTATAGCAGTTTTTAAATAATAAGGGTGTTTTTGGGAATTCCATAGCAGTTTTATTTGCGCGAAGGAGAATTTTTAACGTATAAAAAAGCAATTTCTATTGAAAATGTAATAATAAATTTAAATTTATAGTGTATTTAATTTTTAAAATTTTTTTCAAAGTTTGTCTTTCAATATACAACCAGTATATTTTTATTTTTTCATAGCGATAGCAGTAAAAGACTTCATTAAAATTTGTTTTTTCATAGACTTCATTAAAGAAATAAAAAAATACTGAAATATTTCTTAAGGAAGAAATGTTGAAAAAAAAAATCACAAAAAAGAAAATATGTTTTAAGTCGATTTCTTTTGAGAATTCTGTTTGCAAGTTAATTCATTTATTAATAAAATGTAAAGTAATGTTATAAAAAAGTTAATAAGAGCTTTCATCTACTCTATCTGGTATTTTTATTTTAATTTTCTTTTTCCATAAACACATTCTTTTAAACATAAAAACAGAGAAAAAGACTTCATGTTTTTCTAATGAAAGAATGTTCAGTAACAAGCAATATTTGATTTTTCTTTCTTTTTTTACTCCATAAAATTTCTAATTAACAAGCATTTCTCTTATTTAATTTAATGAAGCTACTAATTTGTTAAACAAAATGACACTTGTTTTTCAACATGTAGGAACATTTTATTATTCTTGAAAATTTATATACGTTATAACTAATCAAATTTCATCACACAAAATTGAAGATTCAAAACTGATAATTTTTTTCAATGCATATTGTATGGATAAAAAATTATTCCTTATAAACATGCTTATAAAAAGGATATCTTAATAATGTGTGTCGCGATTGATGCGAGGATTCGCTTCCACCCGTATTTTCCTACTATGCAGTTTTATAAAATTTTCTCAACGAAAAAAAAAAGATGTTATTGAAATAAGAAAACAAGCTATTTTATTGAAAAATGAAACATCTCTTTCAACTAAATCGAAGCTATTCTGCCATTTTCGAAAGATTTTAATAGACTGTACATAAGTTTTTCTCATTCTCTTTTAAATACTCTATTCTATAGATCTGATGTTGTGACTGTTTCCTCAATTTATATAAATGAAGAAAACCAATCACAGTTCATAAAAAACAAGTTTAATAGTTAATTTCCACGTATTATTGCGATACTTTAACTATCTTCGATTGCATGAAGCGGGCCAATGAACTCATTCGAGACCTTGGTATGTTCGGTACACATGATCAGTCACATTCATATCGGTTCATAAATACGAGAGTTACAGCATAACAAATATCAGATTGTTTCAATATCTCAGCCACCCTCGAATTTCAAACTGCCATATCTCAGCCATATTTTAAGATATAGCCAAAACAAAAAATGTTCCAGAATCCTTGTATCACGTTCTAACACTTAACAGAAACAATTTTTTTAATTTATAATTTTTTGTACATCTTTTTGAATTTTTAAAAATTAAATTAAAAAAAATTAAATTAATTTTTTTAATTGGCTGCCATTTTGAAACAAGTTGGCGGATGAAGCTGGCCAACGAACTCGGTCGAGACCTCGGTATGTCCTATACACATACTCAGTCGCATCCGAATCGGTTCATAAATAAGAGAGTTACAGCATCACATACGTCATATATATATATATATATAAATCAACATTTGAACGGAGGATGGTTTGGGGGTGTGGGGGTCATGATCGATGAAAATATAACAAAATTTTTTTAGAATTGATTTCCTCCGAACGGCTGAAATAGTAAAATAATGCCGTAGTAGCATGCTGTAGTAATGAAATAGCTTTTTGTAATGAAAACTACGTAAACAATATTTTTTCCTTATTTAATTGCAAGATTCTGAAATTACATACAACGAAATTTTCATTTTTTGAAAAGGTAGTTTTCAGAAGTTAGCACCCGTACTAGATCTTTTATGTGTAATGTTAATAGACTATTGCAATAAAAAATTCTTTGTTACACTTTTCTCATACATTTAATGGTATAAATGGATTTCAAGATACTGTCATTAACTTAACATTGTTCTACAGATTTAAATACTGCGACATTAAGTATACATTTTTATAGAATAACGGAGATAAGTTTATTCTTGTCGATGATTGGAGATGATTCCTGGAGATGATTTTATGATATTTGCCTAATGCCTTTTTTTGATTTTCAATAATGTGCAAAACCAACAATTAATACAATATTTTTAGATACTTTCAACCAGTATTGTGATTAAGTTTTTTACTCTAATACAATGTCTATTTTCAATAATTTAATAAAAGACAATTTAATAAAAGAAAAAGTTAGTTTACTATAATTATTTTCACTTAGTTTGTGGTAGTTTAAAGCTTCACATGCAGAATTCTGCAGCCAGCGCTACATTTGGTGGAATGCCACTTATATAAATTGTGGACACTAAAAATTAACTTTTGTAATGCAAATCACTTAAAATTTTCTATTTAAACTGGAAAAAGAACATTTTATTCATTTGTTTATTGTTTGTTAACTGAGCGAGTTCTCCTGCAAAAATGGCGATCTTACCATTTAATTCACTTTCTTGCTTTAGTACAGAAGAGAATAGTTTTAAATTTTAATCGAATTGTAACGTTATTTCATATAAGATAATGAATATTGTCTACTGCAACATTATTTATAATTAACAAAAATATATAATACTTTTACCAACATTATGGACGAACGTAGAGCTCGAATCTGCAAAGGTGGTTCCAGCAGCTTCAGAGCCCCAGTCCCAACCCTTTCCGCTTTTCGAGGTGTTTAATTTATTCATTAATAATTCTTCGAACTACCTGTTATTTCAGACATTATTTTAATCTTTAAACATATAGACAGGCACTGTACATTCTTAAAAACATATCTAAAAACACATAAAACCAGTCAACACGTTAAAAATTTCATAAAAGTAGAATATTTTCGCTTTGTCTTTCTGCTCTGTCAGTTCGATTTTTCTGAAACTCCCCTTCTGTCCCTTCCTGACAGCATCTGGCGCCATCTGGTGTCAATTTTGGCGTGAGCTACGTCGTTGCAAGTTTTTGTATCTGATGTGTATATTTATATTGCTTCTCTCTGTAATGCGTAGTTTAGATTATTGTACTTGGCTAATTTTCAACATTATTAAAGTCTATATTAATTGTGGATTTATTGTTTAATCTGGCTATTGCAGTGGTTGATTTACCTAAATTTATGTCTTTTCTGTGTTTTTTCATTCTCTCCTAGATTTGCAGTATTGAAGATGCCTGGGCCAACAGGCGAAAATATTCTACTTTTATGAAACTTTTAACGTGTCGACTGTTTTTATGTGTTTTTAGATATGTTTTTAAGAATGGACAGTGTCTGTCTATACGTTTAAAGATTAAAATAATGTCTGAAATAACAATTAGTTCGAAGAATTATTAATTAAAAAATTACATTAGAAAAGATAATAGATTGAAATACTAATTTATTCATTTTTCCTTTTAAATTTGTCCGGTTTCAATTTTAAGATTTTTTCTTCTTCTTTCTACCTAGCTTCCGCAAGTGTCTCGGTATAAAAGGGACGTAGCAAGGGGCCATCCCGCGAAACGTGTGTGTGATTAATTATACATTATACATTATTATACACATTATATATTTAAATATGCAATATATTTCATCCGTTTCGGTTTTTGCTCTGTTGTGTTATTAATATATATTTCTGCATAAAATTCAGTGTCTGAAAAAAACTTTTTCTTTAATAAAACAATACTAATTTTAATTCAATATTCATCTATAAATTGATCGGGCCAAAACTTTCTTTGTCTATTTTGTTTTATAATATAAATGGTATTTTTCAATATTCTGCTTCGATTCTGGTATCTACACATATTTTTAAAATAAATATTTGTGTATTTTGTATTTACAAAATAAAGTGTAATGTCCTGAATATATTCAATCATTCTTCTTCATCCTCTGTTTTCATTTTTCAAAAATTCATTAAAATTATGATAGTTTTTTAAAAATCTTTAAAAAAAAAAAAAAAATTTACATTTTTATACACAAAAAAATTCTTACGTATTATAAAAACCTTTCAGTTTTGTAATCCTGAGGCCATAAAATACCAATAAATTCACACTTTACACCCGCATAATACTGAACATGTTTTCCGAGAAAATATGTAAAATATCTTTTTCCAAACGTCAAGAAGTAAAAATGGGCACTTTTGATAGCGTAATTTGTTCTACTCCAGAAATTTTCTTTATGTTGACTGAAAACTTACTTGGATTAATGAAGCTGAAATACCGATAAACGTCCTATACGTTGTGACAAAGTATCAATACAAAACTAGATACTGCCATGTTTTTCATCGAACTGACGTATAAGTTTCCACGTAAGTAGGACATAAAATGCTTCTTTAGACCTCGCCGGAAAACATATTTTCGGAAATCCGATCGTAAATCTGATTTTAAAACATTTCCATCTATAGTTGGAAGTGAATATTTAACAGGATCAGGAAAAATCGATAGCAAAAGGGTTTTCACTCTTTATAAAATTTGAGCAAAATGCCACACTAAGGAAACTTATTTTACCATTAAATAATTATTAGAATTTTATTAAAGACTATCTAAGCAATATAAATTTAGTTTCCTTGTTTCTATCCTGTTTGACAGGAATTAATGCCCAAAATGATATGAGGCTTAGTTGCAAAAAGCATTTTTATAAATTAACAATCAAGAAAGTGTAATTATGATTTGAATATCTTATGTGATTAACGCTATAGAGAATATTTTTGAAAAAAAAATACATATGTTATATCTAAGCTAAAAGGATTAAAGTTGTGTTATTAGGGGAGAATTCTTACTAAACATTAATTTAATAATACGAATTTCAAATGTAGATAAAAAGATTATTATTATTTTTTTTATTTGGGTTCAAGATCCAAACACAAACTTTAATTTTTGTAATGCTTTTTAACACTTTCCAACATAGTTGAATTTATGCATTCGGTTTCTCTGTCTGTCTGTCGTTTGCCGTCTGCCGTCTGTCTGACCATGCTCTAACTCTCGTAATTATATTCGGAATGCCATGCATTTGATATATATTATTTAGATGTACTATGGCTGATTCTCTATTTAAAATGGAGTGTTTAGCATTTATAGTTCATTTACAGAGATACTCAAATAATCCTGTTGGAAAAATCGTTTGTGATTTATTTTAACGGTTTTACATTATTTCATACATAATGAATTTTATATGCATTTCTGAGGTGCACTAAAATAAGCTTTCTGTAGAATTTGGAGTGTCAAGCAATTATCATTCTTTTTATTTTATTATTTTATTTTATTATTTTTTTTATTATTTTTTTATTATCGTTTTGAAAAAAAAACGATGGATGCAGACGTTAATTATGTGTAATTTAACAATTATCATTCGTTTAACAGGATCACATAAGGAAATTCGATTATAGAGGGTTAGCATAAATAAATGAAAACTTTATATTTTCAAAACTATTACACGTATTATAATAAATGTCATGTGAAAATAAAAAAAATATTTCAAATTTTTACAAATGTTCGGTATGTGAACTTTGAGTAACAGTACAAACATCTAATCTGTAATCAAGTTAGTTCGACACATTCTGTAGTTTTACACTGTCAAAACTTCTTAATTCAGCACTGGTGTGTTCTTCAAGTTCTTGGGGTGTTTTCGGCATTGATGGTTCATAATCACGATCTTTGATGTAACAGCACAAAAAGTAATCACAGGGCATCAGATCCCGGAATATTGGTTGCCATGTGAATAAGGGTAAATCGTCAATCATTCCAGCATTGAGTGACGAAAGAAAAAAAAAGTTTTCCATGGCTATGCAAACAATTTGTAAACATTACTCTGTATGAGAGTGAATTATTTAATGCTGTTTTTTAACTGAGTTATCATTTTCCATTTGCACTATATTTAGAATACTAACAGATGTTTGCGGAATATAAATAAATTCATGCACATGGAGAGGCAAAGAACTGGACACATTACCGTTTATGGATAGTGATTTCTGAAAGTACGGTACAGTTGTGGTATGCGTTTTCCCTTTACTGAGCTAAATTTCAAATTAATATGAGGCGTGTATAAATATATGCAGATGAAAGGTAACTTTTCAACTCTGCTATGTGTTTTGCAACTAAGCTAAATACTAGCACACTATGTAGTTTATATACAGCTGTATAGATCATCTATAGGATTGCTCAAAAGAATTCGTTTAGATTTTTAGCTACGGACGTTAATGGCCGAAATCTGGTTTTTAAATGAGTTTTGCATTTTCTGTGTTGCTTACTTAGATATTTTCTTCTTTTTTTTTAAGCGGTGAAATTTCGTTGCAGAATTCTGTAAGTGTTGGAAAGTGCTTCAGAATGTATCCTTACGCATGATTTTTTTTCTTGTTTCTTACTTTGTATTGCACATTTTATATACAAACACGCCTTACGTCATAAATGATATTTTAGAGTTTTAAAATCGTATATAATTTTTTATTAATATATACTCGTATATATTAATTTATCATATTAATGTAATATTTTTGTATAAAAAAATTTCCAAAACTAATATTTTTTTGTAAAAATTTCTGTAAATCGCAAAGATTTTAGAGTTTTGATTTTCTATTTTCTTTGTTTTATATTAGCACTAGCTGACACGCCCGGACTTGTCCGGACCCGTGATTATAACCTTAAAGAAAACTCAAGGTTGTATGTTTTTATATCTTCAGAAAATCTTTCAAATGAACCTAGTTTCGGGGATTCTACTGCATTCTGCAGCGTATAGTGTTTCAAATGAACCTAGTTTCGGGGGCCCTATGCATTCCGCAGCGTATAGTGTTTCAAAGAAAACTAGTTTCCGGGACTCCAATGTCTTCGGCAGCGCCTAATGTGTTCGGGGCAAACGTCTTTCCGAAAGAACCTGTGGCCTGGGTCCCAGATTACTGCGACAGCGTATACCAGGCTTGCAACGCACGTTCCCGGAGACAATCACACAGTGAATGAGCCAAATCCCGTAGTAATTGGTCCTATAGAACCCGAGATAAGAATGCGCCTCTGGCGGTGGAAGGTGGTACTAAACTGTGTAAGACAATCGAAAACCAAATTGAAAAAGCCAAACACTGTTGTTATAGGGATGACCATAAAGACAGAGATAAGAATATTCCCCCTGGCGGCGAAAGATGGTACTAAAATATGTAGAACTATCGAAAATCAATTTGAATGAGCCAAACACCGTTATCATCGGGCCCATAAAATCCTAGAAGAGAATGCGCCCCCTTGCGGTTAAAGTAGTAAATAAAATCTGTAGTACAATCGAAAACAAAGTAGAATGCGCCAAACCCCGTTATAATTGGGCCCCATAGAACCCGAGATAAGAATGCGCCTCCTGGTGGTGGAATGTGAAACTAAAATCTGTAAAACAATCGTAAGCTAAGTTGAATGAGCAAATTCCCGTTGATTTTGGGCCCATAGAATCCAAGAAAAAAGTGCTGTTAATGTTGGAAAATGATGATAACTGAAAAACAAGAACGAAAAATCATGCGTCAAGCATAGATTATGTAACACTTTCCAACGCTTCCAAAATAATTTTACGAATCATACTCTTTTATAAGCTAAAAGATAACATCTAAGTAATCCGAATACTTTATTCAGCCCTGTATAGGATCTATAGATTTGTATATATACTACATAGGATGCTAAATTTTAGTTCAGTTAGGAAACACGTAGCACAGTTTAAAATTCTCCGTCTGGAGTTAAATAATACGGAAATGTGTTCCCGAACTTTTGTACTTCCCTGTATAGGATCTACAGAATTTATACACACCACGTAATATACAAAAAGCGATTTAAAATTAAAATCGCATTCAGTAACTTAAAACGCACTTCCAGGAATTATTGTTAACATACAGTAGAGAATTCTTTTGTGTGTCCCTGTAAATGAACGATGACTGCTATACACACAATATTCTGTAGTAAGTCTCTTGTAATGAACCTTATATAAATTTCAATGCGTTTAAAATAGTGAAACATTATTTAAATAAACCGCAGACGATTTTTCTCCATAGACGTAATGTAACGGAATTCTTTTGACTGTCCCTGTAAAGTAAGTATAAGTGCTATGCACACCCTATTCCATATTAAGCTTCTTCTAATGCACCTTAGTGATATATATAAATTTCAATGCGTTTAAAGTATTGAAACATTATTTAAATAAACCGCAAATGATTTTTCCCCATAGACCGCAATGTAACGGAATTCTTTTGAGTGTCCCTGTAAAAAAACTATAAGTGCTACACACTTCCGTTGAAATAGGGAACATGCTATAGATAACGATTATAACATATAAAATTTGCAGGGCAATCCGAGCATATTTACGGGAGTTAGAGCACGGACAGACGGCAGACGGCAGACGGCAGACGGCCAGACGGCCAGACGGCCAGACGGCAGACGGCCAGACGGCCAGACAAACCGAAGTCATAAACACTTTTCAACTAGGTTGGAAAGTGTTAAAAAACACACACATTTAAAATGCAGAAAGTAGCTGAACCGTAAGCTAATTTGAATGAAGTTGGAAATCAATTTCAATCTAAAGCTTTAGATCTGTTTAGTCTTCTTACGTAAAATATTACGTAAGGTCATCTTTTACTTTATATCCTGAGTTTATATTCTGGTATAACTGATTAATAAACAGGAACTGCATATTATAAATGCAAGTCTTATAAACAGATCAATCTTTATTACATTAACTATTAATATTCTAAATGGGATTTTACTCTACTATTATTATTCGAATTTTCTATGGGATAAAGCAGAAATGCTTGTTTTATAAACATCGCTTAAAATTAATATTAATGAATTGCATCTAACACTTTATAACGCGGAAAAACATAAATCATATATGAAATAAATTCCATAGGACTCATTTTATTTTTATTTGTACACCCATATTGCTAATAATAATACACGTAAATAAATAATTGATATCTATTGTTTTTTTTCATAACGATAATGTTGTTTTACATTTTCGATTTTTTTTGTTAAATTTCAATTTACTATTCTGTTTAGGAGTTCTTGTTAATAAGATTACCATAGCAAGCGCTAGATATTCGAATTTTAAACACTTATTTCTACCAAAATAAATAATTGCTAGAACAAATTAAACATATAAATCATCAAATTACACAATCCTAATTTCATTGACCATAAATAACTATTGTGAATAAACTTACATTTGCCGGCTATACTACTTACCAAAAAAAAAACACTCTTATTTGATGTTTATTAAATACGTTAACAGACATAAAATATTTAACAATGGGTGCATATTATTACTTAGACGTCACTATTTTGAAAATTATTTCCAAGTGCCAAAATTTAATTTTGTCAATGATAATAATTTCATTAAATCTTTGTACCAATTATATAAAATACATATTCTCAAGGTTTGGTTTAGGTTTTAACCCTTTCGCTACTAAACCGCCCAAGACACCCGGCCAAGCAAAATACTAGCAGACCGCCCGAACGCCTGTTCCATTTTCTTTCCTTCGTTAATATCCAACTATTGTAGCAGAGAAGGGGATTATTGGGATCAATGGATGGAGAGCTTTTTTTGTATTAGTAGGAGGTTCCAATTCTACCTCTTATCTATCGCTTTTACCTCTTTTACCTACTTTTATATCTCCTTACCTACTTACACATCATTACATTGGCAGGGAATACCACTCTATCTATGTCGACTTCGAGATATTCAATTGAGTCATATTGCTTTGCTTTCTTGTAAAATTTCCTAAATAATGTAAGTTATCCGAAATATTCTTTATAAGGATAGAAATACTGGTTCAAAGGTGGCCAATTTAAAACTTAAACATTTTGAAGGTAAAGCCGCTGAATCCTACTATATAAATTAGGGATAAAAGAATTGATGTGATGAAATATCCACTCTGCCAATCAGAGGCTCCTAAATGGTAGCACTTCTTTTTCTAATATTTGTTGAATTTTGTTCCCTACTGAGAAATGTCAGGAAAGTTTAGTGATTGAAGTCATTCGATATTAAAACCATCACAATCGCTTACCAAAGCAAGTATACTTCTGTTTTCTGAGATCTTTGTCTTTAATTGAAATTCCAGCCATAAAGGCATTAAATTTAACTTTTTTTTAAATCTTTGAAAAATGCGGTGAGCTAGTTGTCCCCGTACGACATACATTTCCGAGCCACATCAATTCTGCCCTGTTTATGATATGATTTTAGGTGCATTTTGCAACACGTTTCTATTAAAACAACTTTCTTGCGTTCCCTAATTCGTCTATATATTGACACATTTATTTCAATATTCTTTTTAATTTGTATTTCGATTTTAGCATTCTATCTAATAAAAATATATAAAATTTCCTTTTTTGTGAATTCTCTTTGCTCCGACATTCTAAATAAAAAAACAGAAATTGAATATCTGCTTTTAAACTACTCAGAAAAATGTCATTTCGATTTACCAACACGTCATTTGTTAATATTTGCATAATGTGCTTACACTTTTGAGAGAGTAGCTCTTAAACAGGAATCGAAAAATGCGTAAATTTTAAATGAAACATTTTGTTGTAAGCAAGGAAATATACTTATTTCATTTCAATTATATTTTAAGTATTTACTATAAAATTATTTCATATATTTCTCCAGTCTGTTTTATTATTATATATTTTGCCGTGCTTAAACTTTTTAAACGGACTGTATCACAAATTTAAATACAAATTAGATACAGGAGAAACATATTTTAATGTAAAATATGACAATGCGTGTAATTTTTGCCATTTTGTTTTCTGATATGTATAGCACTGAAAACAAAGTCACGCAGTTATTCAAATGTTTGTTACTCTAGAACTAAAATTTGTCTTTTTTTATGTTAATTCTAGAAAAAAATATATACTGCGTAACAAAATTCCATTTCAGTTGAAGTAAGTAGGATTTTTTTATATATATATATTAGGGGATGTTGAAAAAGAATACCAGACTGATAAGTTTTCGTCCTCCACAGTTTTTGAAATAAAATACAACTTGTAATACATTCTTGAATTGGGCAATACAAGGTACAAATTTTACCATTTACATTTAGTAATAAAATAATTAATTAAATGAAGAGATACATAGATGAAAATTAAGATTACAATATTGAAAATTTACAGTGTTAATTATTTATTACAAAAATTAAAGAGAAAATTAAAAAAACATAAACGAATTTTAGTATCATAACTAATTACCATCTATCAGTACAATTGGTTTCTACTCTCCTTTTGCATATCCATTTGAGGTATCAACTCAGAATATGAGTTTTTAGATTAAACACAATATAAATGATATAATGATATTGCAATGTTGTCAAAACTGCTATACAAATTCCCTGATAATCCAACATTTGAAAGTTTTTGTCTTTTGTTTAACTGGAGAATGAAAGAACGTTTTTTTAACAGTGTTTTCTTTCTTAACTCCCTAAAATCTGTAGAAAACACGCAATGAATATTCAGAAACAGAATGTTCGTTAAACGTTTATGAAATTTTTGATTGCTTTGAAAATTTTGATGATTACTTTTAAAATTTGAAGTTTATGTAAAATAGGACTTTTATGTATTTTCTTTCGATTACAAGAGTAAAAAAAAAAACCTCGGAGTAAAGTTCGGAGAAGTACGTTGTTAAAAATTTTGTGGCTGATTGAACCAATTTTTAGGTGCGTTCGTAATTATATAAATACGTAGCACCTATAGTCGTCGTTTGGTCCGTCCGTCTGTCCCTCCGTCTGTCTGTCTGTCTGTCTGTCCGTCTGTCTATCTGTCCGTCTGTCTGTCTGTCCGCATATAACAACGCAAAAATTACCCAACCAAATGGTTTGCAATTTAAAATATATCATCTTTGCAGAATTTTGTCGAGACATTTCAAATTTTATAAAAATCAAATCAAAACTTTAGGAGATATTAATAAAAATATTTACTAAGAAATTTGATTTTTTTTTTTAAATCGGTGCTTTTTTGTTATAGGAGCTTACGATGGATGTTAAATCGTCAAGCGACCGAGATGCTTATTTTATGACAGAAATTAATCTGCAGACGATATAATTCATTTCACAGAATTAAAAATCATCAAGATCTGAATATTTATATAACTAGCTGATACACATATATCTGAATATTTATATAACTAGTTAAGATATTTGTATGAACAGTGTCATAAAATATATACTTAACTAGCTGTTTAACCCGTTCTACGCACGGTATATCATGAATTTAATTCTAAAACGTGCGTACGAACGCACCTCGTTTGTAACGTTTGACGTACAATTTCCAACTTGTTGTTACTGCAATAGCTGCAACCATAAGATTATAAAATCGCGCTCTAACATTCTAACATACCAGGTGTCCTAAAATGTACTGACTGATTTTAAAATTCCATAACTTCCAAACAGTGACAGAGATTTTAAAAATTTTTGCAAGAGAGTAATGTATGATGCCAGGAGATTTTTTACTACGATTCCCGATTTTAGTTTGCATTACCAGCAATAGATGGCGCTTCAAGCGATAGGAAAGCATTCCAGGTCAAAACTAAAAACACTCAACATTGATGCAAAGAAAGGAGGTTCAATACATGGAGTGGGTATCATTTGCTAATACAATCTGGTTCGTACTAAATAAGGTTTTATTGGTGAATCAGACAATCGTCATGTATTGTACCTCCTTCCTTCATATCAGTGCTTTATGATTTATGCTTTTATCTGCATTCGATGTCGATTGCTCACAGCACCATCTATTGTTGATAATTCGAACTAAAATCAAGAATCGTTCCAAAACAAAAAACTCCTGACATCTTACATCACACTCCTGCAAGAATTGTTTTAATATATGTCACCGTTTGGAAGTTATTGAATTTTAAAATCAGTCAGTCCATTTCAGGACATTCAGTAGTTCCGATTGAACTGTATTTCAAAATGATAGTTTTACCATCTTATGGTTGTAGCACCAAAAGATTTTTCTATCAACCACAATAACAGCGTAGTTAATGCATATTATCATGTATCTTATTATTTTACTTCATTTTAAAGATTATAATACCTTTGCTTGGTATATCTCCAAGACCGTAAGAACTCTGTCGGTCAATCATCGCCGTTTGAAATTCATAAAATATGGCCCATAGCCATATGAGGTGTTTACAACCAAAGTAGTTCAAATCCATTTTTTATTCACCAGAATTCGAAATGAATGCTTGTTATATATATATATATATATATATATATATATATATATATAATAATTTGTTTAGTATGAAAACAAACCTGGTTTAAAATCGCAGGAATGAATATCGTTGGTCTTGTATGATTCCGAATAAAATCAAGGAAAACTCGTATACTTTACCTCCCAAATACCTATAGCTCATGTTTTAAAGACTTTATCCACTTTGATTCTATACTAATAATAACTGTTTCATAAAGCAAAAACTTGTACATAAGTAACGCTGACATCATATTGACGGCGGCGACAACGCACCAGTAAATCTAGTTTTTAATGCACGTTTTGTCTTTTAAACGTCCCACTTTTTTATTTTTTACACCGCCGTATAGAAAAATAAAATTTTCCTTCCCCTGCAATTTGTTTGGAAACTTTATCTCAATTTACAGATTTTTTTATGGTTTATAAAATAAATTTCGCTCATATATATATTTTTAAAAATATCTCTATCGCGTGTAGCCCAACTATAAAAGATTACCCGTTTGCAATGAAAACAATATAAATAATTCATTGGAGTATTTGTTTCCGACAAATATCCCATAATGAATTTAATACTACAAGCAATAAATCAAAAAAATAACATAAATAAAACAAATTTAACACACAAGTTATCGAGCTACGAGTTGAAAAAAAAAACTGAAATTATCAGAATCAAACATTTTGCTGTAAGTATCTAATCTTTGTCGATTTATTCGGCTGTTAACTTCTGCTGTTAATACGGGAGTATCACTTTTAATGAAGTTCCAACACTTTATTTGAATACATAATTGATATTTTTCATATTAAAATGCTTCTTGCTGTTGTTAGTAGGCAATTTAAAAAAATGCATTAAATGTACAGATCTTTTAGAGTTTTCAGTAAAAACGTGGGAAACCCGAGTTGGAGGACCTAGTATTTGTATGTTCCAATTGTAAAAAGTACAACACCGTTACTCAAAAAATAAGCTTAATTGTAACTTTAAGAACCAATAATAATAATATAGAAGTGCATACACATACTCATACTTGTTAGTTTTTAATTTCATGTTTTCTCAAAGAGATATATTTCTGTTGCACTTATATCAATATCTATTTGACGGTGTGTACAAGCATGTCTTAAACATTTAGAGAAAACTTTGAAACCATTACCAAACCTTGAGGATTCACTATAATTCAAACATAATGTCATATACAAATAAATAAGAAAAGATTTCGGTAAATTAAAAAATAGGCATTAAAACCTCTCGTATTATCTCATTATATGTGAATTACATTTACATGAAACTAGCTCTAGAATAGAAAAGGAAATATTCTTTAAAATTTTGATAAATATAATTTGACAACGAATTAGGAATGCCTAGAAATCACATGTAAAATGTCTGCAACATTAAGGAAGCAATTAAAAATTTTTATTATAAAGGAAAGATAAACACGGCCATTAGCAATTAATTTTTACAGAAGAGCTCAGCACATCTTATGTAGCTCGTCATATTTTATTCATATTATTTAAACGAATTTCAACATGTTCCGTTTTACGACATTAAAAATGTCGCGATAAAATTCCCAAAAATAAATAAACGTGAAGGAATAATAAAATTACAAATTTTTCATGTTCTGAATTTTTTCTTGAATTTCGTACTTCGGTATTTGCTAGCGTGAAATTGTAACTTGATATAGAGGGTTAACGGGATAAATTGGCAACAACATCTTATTTCAAATGTTTCCTATTAATTAGAAAAGGTTAGGATTTAATATTTCCTTTTTCAGATATAAATGTTAAATTTCAATAGCAAACATCATGTTGGAAGAATACGTTAAACCAACTGTCTGGACTGCATGCAAGGGTGAACTAATAAACTGAAATGTGAACTTTAAATAACATCTGTTTGCTTACAATTTACAACGTGAAAAATGTGTTAAATGCTTAACATAAAAAAAGAAAATGTATTTCTTTACTTAATCTCAGAAAATGTAATATAACTAACAAAAGAAAATGTACAATAACCAGTTACCCACGTTTCCGAAAAACGTTCTTTAAATTTATGAACCTCAGAAACGTATATATTTTCCAGATTTAAAAAAAATCTATACTAATAAAAGAAAGATGTTTGCGTGTGTCTGTTAGTGCTTTACGATGATATCAGAAATTTAATATCACAATATATCAACAATTTAATATTGATATTGCTGATATATCGCGATACGAATTTAAAGGGTAGGAGGAAAGAGCAAGAGCATTTTCTGTTTTTTAAAAATAAATGATATAGTAGCAACAATTTAAACACAAAACCTAGAATGCAATGAATAAATTTTTTATATCTATCATAGAACATAATTTATATATTTTTTATTTTTTAAAACAAAATATTTAAAAGAAAATAAACTAATTGTTTAATAACTATTTGCGATACCATTACCTTCATAAAGTTTTTCATTAAAGATTGTATTCCCGCTATTCTTTTCATTTTATTCTATTAATCTTTTTTTAAGTCTCATTTTCACCACTATGATATGATTAAATATATGATTAAAAAGCACATTTAATAAAATGAAATTCAAAACAGTCCACATAAAAATTTATATAATTTTCGTTTCATAGAATGTAATTATTGGTTAAAAATACCAAACTTTGTTTTACATGGTTCAGACAGAGTTTTGAGGGACTTCGCCTGATTTCGTTTATTCTGTACACTAAATGAGTCCTGGCCAAACCACCGGTTCACCACCATCCTTATGTGATACATGCTTTGTTTAATATTGGCATAAAGAAATCACTCCATCTCGAAAAACTTCATTTTATCAATTATCATTATCGTTTTTGCTATTTTTAATTTAGCAAAGTATTACCTTGGATAACTAAAAATATGAATTTAAGAAATTTCAAACTATGGCGTATTTTGATAAGCTTACGATTTACTACAAAATTTAATCATGGTAACCATGTAATTAATTTTGTTTCTTAATTTTTTTGCGTTAATTATTATCAGCATTGTTTAAATTATTTAATGTATCTCTCATTGAAGAAAAAATTTCTTCGCTGAATAACTGATAGACATTTCCCTTTCGCCGTTCAGAAATTTAATTTCCTAATAACTCACAAGAATAAGCAATCAGTTAAATTTTGAGAACCTAGTGAAATTCAATGTAAAATTTTTCAATGTATTTAAAGTATATTTAAAAAAAACGAATCTACCCAATTCGATACACTTATTTTAAAAGCAGATATAAATTTCTTCCGAATCCAAGAAAACGCACTCTAGCAAGCAATATTAATATTAACACAATAACAAACACACATTCAAGCTCATCTTATTGGACATGACATACCACAAGCCGAGAGATATTGCAATATGTCTGGACCAATCACAGTAGCCAAACAAGGAACGCGCGATTAGTGTTATTCAGTAGCGAAATTGTTATTCAGTATTTATCTCTAACGGACAGTAGAATTTGTTTTCCAAAAATTGAATGTATTGGGATATATTGGAATATTCCTTACTTTGACGTATGATAGAGCGATAGAAATAATCAGCGGAGGTAGTTTTCTTTTTTGTATGAAGCAGGGCAGCGAATAAATAGACTGATCGGATGAAAGAAGGATTTAAGGACAGATTGGTACGGGATATTTTTCGCTGTTTTTCATTGGGATATATCGGCTGTGAGTCAGAGTTTAGATATCATTATTCCAATATTTTAAAAATATCAATATTTGACCGATATATTGATAAATAATCCATCCCTAGTGTCTGTGTGTGTATATGTGCCTGTTGACGATGGCTCGGAAAGTCTATGGTATGTTGAAGTTAAAAAAGTTTTATGGGAATGGTTAAAGGCGGGTCCTAATGCACGTGAGGCTTAGACTTTTCATGTTTTGTTAAATAACCGAGATATTAATTTAAACCGTAATGAATATCGCAAAATAGCGTAAAAAGTTGCAGAGACTACAAAAGCCCGTTCCGCAGACGAAGAACTCCGAATCGGAAAACGCAAATTTTCGCAGCTTTTTGCAGCAGCACAGGCCAAAGTAAATCAATAATCAATTAACTAATCAATTAAGTAATCAATTTACTATAAAACCAAAAGCACGCTTAAATTCCGTACTTTATCCTTTCTAACGTTGGATTCAGTTAAAAAATATGAATATTAAACCTTTCAAAAGAATTATTAACAAAACGTAATTTTTCCTGTTTTTCTAATGGTGCAATACATTCGAAGAAATATCAGTATTAACCATTTCAGAAATTGTTTTCGGTTGAGCCGTCTTAACAATTTTTCGGTAATTTTTAAAAAATTGAAAAAACGTGAAAAAAATGACCCACTTATAGAAAGTACCGTCTCTTTTATAACGATGTCTTTGTTTTTTAAAAAATATTAATATTTACTATTTCAGAAAAAAAAAATATTTCGTGAAATCACTTCTGGAATTTCACGCATTCACAAGACTTTTGTTTCTCACCCTCTCTCCTCTGTAGAATAGTTTCGGAGGATGTATCGTTTGTGGGCATGCTCTGGGAAACCTACAGAGAGATATATTATTTTGGAGTTTAAAATATGAAGGAGGTGGAATATTATTTATGGTTTCGCAGAAGCTTTTCTTCAGAATTTAATGTTTAATATATTTAAATGTCAAAAATTAAATCAGCAATCATTTTAACGATGGTATCTTGGTTCGTTTGGATAGATTTCCATTAAAAAATATAAAATCATATAAATTCGAGTATGTGCGCTGCCGAAGTCAATGAGGCCTGCAAATTAGGTTCATTTAAGAAGATTTTCGTCTAAATAATTTCTAATAAATTAATCTATTAAATTTCGTCTCGGTTCTTTAAGACAGCTTTTCATTTAAAAATATGAAATTATACAAATTAGATTGTGTGCGCTGCCGTTAGCAGTGGTCTCCCAACATTAGGTTCGTTTGGAAAGATTTTTGTTTAAAAATATAAAATTTTTCAACGCTGCTTTAGGTATATTTAAAGATATAAATTCATTCAACACTGATTTGAGGTATTTTAAAGGTTATTATCACGTAACCGGTCTAAGCCGGTCTTTCGTTTTAAAATATAAAATCCTTCAACGTCATATAAGATCATGACTCAACGTACGTAGCACGCCCGCTGTACGCTGAAGTCGATGACGATTCCATTCTCGGGTCTTTTCGACAGATTGTCCTTTAAATATATGAAATTATGCAAATTCAATTGTGTACGCTGCCGATAGCAATGGGCTTCCAACATTAGGTTCGTTTAGAAAGATTTTTGTTTAAAAATATGAAAATTTTCAACGTTGATTTAGGTATTTTAAGGTTATTATTTCGGACCCGAGCAACGCCGGGAGGATCAACCAGTAATTAATAAAAACAAAGTTTCTTTTGCTGCCACTAATTTTAGGAAACTTTCCCGAGTATTTTTTATAGTGTATTAAACAGTTTTCACAACACGGAATATAGGTTTATCGAAGGTTATCAATTCTCAAGTAAACGTATTCATGTTCAACATATTCAACAAACATGTTTTACAGATAAACATGATACATTAACAGCATTAACATTAACATTAAAATTAATATTATTTTGTTACTCCAGCATGTATAAATTCAATTACGTAGCTTTAAATGTTTAATTGAGAATTAATGGCATCCTAAATACCGATATTCCGGTTGGACAGAACTGCTTCATATGCTATAAAAAGTACTCGGAATCGTTTCCAAAAATCAGTGCCTGCAATAGAAACTTTCTTTTTATAAATGTTTCATTAAATCTCGAAAATATATTGGTTTCTGGGGATTCTAAAGATCGCTTTTCGGAATCGTGGGTAACTCGGAAGAGGTTATTGTATTTATTCGGTCGTAGTTGTATTATATTTTCGTAGATTAAGAAACGTTGTCTTTTTATTACAGAGAGGATATAATATGTGGAGTGGGTATAATATGTGGAGTGGACGATAGGTGGAATTTTGCTACATCTCGATATATCTGTTATGCCTGGTGTGATGACATGAGGAACAGCCTCTTATGCCTTCGTCACGTTGAAATCTGTTCATAAAGATATGTTATTGGTTTGCATATTCCTTAACAGTTCGCCTTACACCAAATCCAAATACTATGCTCTAATTTCGTACTCGTCGGGAATGATGATTACTATCAGTATTTAATACAGGTATATAAAAAAATATCTCGTATTCTTAGAAACATACGTTTTTCATAATTAATAAAGAAAAAAAACATTTTCATTGCCATTATGTTTCACGTACACTGTATCATGAATATTCTTTATTCATTTTAAAAAAATTATAACAAAAATATGCGGAATTATACAATTATATTAAAAAGGACACATTCCTACTCTATTTAGCATTCAATTATCCGATTTAAAAACATTAAATTCCGGTTCAAAGTACTTCATAGTTTATCATTTTTTCCACTTGTTAAGTAAATTTCATCAACATTTTTAAACAAATATATATAGGTACACATGAGGTGATCATAAAAGAACGTATTTGATATATGAGGTCCCAGAGGCCGGATCGCCCAAGGAATCATAAGGAAAACATGTTTAAAGTATGCATTCGAGAATGAAATAAAGGGCAAGACTATCGAGCTCTTATTGTGACGGCTACAGTGAACATGTTCCAAAATTTTAAAAGGTAAAACCCACTTGTTTGCATCACAAAATGGTCTACTCAGAGAAAAAACTGACGTTCAAGCGATACTTGTAAAAATGTAAAATATATCTAGTGTTGCCAAGTGTCCCGATTTATGCAGGATGGTTCGATTTTTATGATTTCTGAGACCATCCCTTAGAACCAATGCACGGGATGCCACAATTTCCGACTTTTTATGTAATTGAAAATTTGGTGCTTACTTCATAATTATTGGCAGTACTACAAGAAAGTTTCTCTTATTTAATTCAAAGTGCTCGATAGCTACCAGGTATTTGAAATAGTAATAATCGCCCTATTTAACGACAGACTAAATAAGGCGAATAAAACTATTTAAAGAACATGGTAGCAATTGATCGACCGTAATTTCGGTTTCGACGCAAAATTGGAGTTTCGCCGAATATTCGTTTTTGGTGAAAATTCTGCCAAAATTTCGGCCTGACCGAAACTATCTGTATTTCAAAATATCGTTCCTTCTTTCGGAAACATCCAACTGTACTAATTGATATGAGTTGTATCGGCTCAAATGAGACACTGTTTATTGCTGTGAACTCCACTGTTTATCATTATCCGTCATGACGAATTCACGATGCGAGTGTAAATTATAAAGCAAGCAATGCATGTATGACTAAACTTAAAAGACGCTTATCATATGATCTTTAAAAGCTGCAAACTTAACAGTAAAAATAGAATATTTTTACTTTGAAACTCCAGATTGTTTCGAATGTTTTTGTATGAGAAAGGTGTTGTTAAGACATATGGAGATTTACGAAATTTATTACAAAAGATATATCCACGTATGTATACTTAATTTTTTTTTATTAGATGAAATTCGTATAATTGGAAACGATTTCTGTCTTCTTGATAAATTAATTACGTTTTATTTTATAAGGAAATAACTAGTTTTGAATAGAGGCACAGAGAGTCAACTTTTCACCGTAGATAAAATTTTCAAACAGGGGTACCATGTCAATACTTTCTTAGGGAGGCAGGGAGTGACAATCTTTTTTTTTTTGGGGGGGGGGCGAGGCGGTGATTGAGCAAAGATTTATCTTGATCGTATTGTGCACATCCTAAAAGAGAATTGACAACTGTTACATTTTTATCCTTATATATATATATATATTTAAAATTAGCTAAAGTACAAAATAATGTTAAACATGTCTCACTTTGAGAATGTTGAAATGGAAAATAAAGTTTATAATCAATAATTTCTAGGCTTAAAATGTTGCCTTAATGCTAATTTTTTCTTTTTTAGTCAAATTGAACAAATTATTTTACCTTATGTGCTCTTTACTTAAACTAACGTATAATGACTCATACATTCTTATCACATTCTTTGAGGGAGAAATTGCCCCCCCCCAAAAAAAAAAAAAAAACTTTCTAATAATAAAATATAAAAGTTGTATTATTTATGTTTAATTTTTTTAAAAACTTATATTACACACATATATATGTACGTTTGTTTGTTAGAAATGTGGTTCACTACACGTATAATTAATAAATTAATTAGTAACGTAATTAGTTATTATTAAGCAATTATTAATTACTTGTTATTAATAAATTAATTAATTGTTTTAAATTAATTAATTAACTAATAATAATTATATGCAGTAATGCATATATTAATAAGTTTTTTAATTTTTTTACACTTTCGGTTTCGGTCGAAAGTGGGACGATCACCGAAATTCGGTTTCGGTCTTAAAAATCTGTTTCGGTCGATCTCTAGTAGCAATCAAGCTATTTGAATGAAAGAAAGTAACGGGTTGGTAACACTGCTGCGTGGATAAATTTTCATTAGCATGAAAATGCCTAAATCAATTTTACTTGTTTTCATATTGCTATTGAAAAATAATTTTGTACTTCTCTAACATAGTACGACAGATACAATTCATCAAACAGAAGCAAGATTGGAATTTAAATGTACTTCAAAATTACCTGTAAAGAGTTTTACATTTAAACTCTTAAAAATAAGTATTCATTTAGTAGCTGAAAAGTTTAAAACAAACTATAATAACAAAAGATAATGATCAATAATAAAACGCAATCGAATATTCTTAAAAGACTGAATGTTATAGTAAATAAAATGTTGATATTTAATAAATTCAAATGGTTGGTTGGTTGATTTATGCTGGCCGATTATCTACTCGAGGAATATAGGCTCTAGAGGGGATTGCCTTCCGTGGGAGGGGGGTATTTCTAAGGGATCCTAACCTGTATTTTACGACAAGGTTTAACAAAAACCTCGATAAACTCTGAACGGGTAGGTCGTCAAGCGCGACAGGAGAATAAATTCAAATGGTATTTTTACTATTAATGGTCGATAAGAAGTATATATTTCACAGTATATTTCACCTCCGGTTACATAAACCTGCATTTGTAAAACAGAAGATATGTTACTAACCTTAAGTATATGGATGTAAAAAGGCTTGCCAATACGTGATTTAAAATGTTTTGTAATATTTTATGAATCAGGGAGGTACGTTCTTAAAAGTAGCATACAGTACGTTTTATATATAAACATTAAATTACTTTTACAAATTGGTAATTTTACCAAAAACTAGATATTAGGATTTACTATTTTTATTCTGTCCTACTGGAATTATTTAATTCACTTAATTTTATACGATATTATAAAAGTACTTTAAGTACTTATGTTCCTATTTAGAATGATCGTCCGGCTTTTCATATCTCCATATCTCACTTTTTCTAGCATTAAGTATGGCAACAGTAATTAGAACAAGCGCAAAGAAAACTCTGTAAACAACAAATAAAGCCATTCAGACGAAAGAAAACTATTTTTATTAAACAAAACTTTCCAACATTAACAAAAACTTAAAACCGTATATCTTAAACTGTAACCCTTAAACAAAATCTTTAAACAATTTTTATATAACAAGATTTTCAAGCAGTGACCTTCGTAGACGACTATGGAGAATTCCATATTTAATAGTGTTTTTCGCGGTAAACCTTTTTGTCTGGTTGTGTATACAACAGAATTCAAATAACCCCAGAGATGTGAGCTCATTGTAGTGTGTCTGCGTGAGCATGGGGAAAACTAAAACAATACATAGTGTGCTAGATGAGAATGTTACCTAAACGATCTTTTAACACACACCTGTCACCTTCACCTTCATCTTATGTCGTCGTTTTTAGTGCTACATATACTGTCTAGACCACTTATGTTTTTTTACATTGTAGATCAATTTGCAAAGTGAAAAAACTGGATGTTCCTTTTTAAAATATTCAACATTTTGCCACCGTAACTACATCCGAGAGTTCTAGGTTGTTGTTTTTTAATAACCTATATAATGTGTACTTTGATTTACCTAAATTTTAAATTTCTTTTCGTTTTATAAAATATAGCGGCAGGGGTTTTTTATAACCAGTCGATATGTTTGTCTGTGTATGTATATAACAACTGTTAAAATATTCTAATTTTATTGCCAGTATGCCTAGTAGTAAACGTTTCTTAGAAAAATTTTATTTCCAATTAAATTATAAGGAAAGAGATTTTAGATACTTTTCAGTTACCTTGAGAATAATTTTATTTACGCAATCAAAATTAAGATTAGCAATAAAAATAAACGAAGTCTGGAATTTTTCAATCGGTAACGTAATATATATGGATATTGAAACGAAGTATCTAAAATATCTGCATTATTAACTAAGCAAATAAAAATATTTAATTTACGAGAAAGATAAACACTGCTTTTAAAAACTCATTTTTCAAAAAGAGCGCAACGCATACATTTAAATGATTTATAACGAGTTGAGTTTTAGGGTCTTGGAAATGCCGCGATAAAATTTTTGAAAATTAATGAACGCAAAGGAAAGATAACGTCTACAAATTTTCCTGTGCTGAAAGTTTTGCGGGATTTTATATTTTGGTTTTTGCTGGTTAGTTTTATGACTTAACCAGATACACTATAAATAAAATATAATGATTTTAATATGTTGTTCTTTTTATTAAATATCCACGAAATTAGTTATTTATAATAAAATGACAACAAATATATTCTTCTTTATGTAAAATACTTTATGAAGAAACAGAAAAAACATTACTATAAAACTATTAAAAATGTCTTGTAAAAGTCTGAATTTAAGATTCCGAATTACACTGGCCTACAAAAATTAAGGTACAACCAGTTTTTTGACGCTATTAAAAAAATGAAAATTAAATTTAAAAATATGGCTTATATGAATTATTATAAGTAACTTCAATAAAACCTTATGTAAAAATTATGCCCATCTCTATTTTTTTAAAGAATTGAACATTTATATGGCAGTCGAGGTAAATTGAGAATATTCCACTTTGGGAATTTGTGTGAAATTTTTTATGATTGTTGATCTTGAATTGTTGGTACTAAAATAGTGTTGTCCATGTCTAGACAATGTCGTTTACTTGATTCGTTAAGATGGCGGGCAGTCGGATGGATGGAAATGGGATTATCACAAGCTGGTGCTGTTGGATGTCTTAGTGTGCCTCGTAGTGTGGTCTAAAGGCTCTGAGATCAACTTGAATTCGAAAAATCAGTATCAAGAAGATTTGTTCTAGACCACTCATGGATTACAAACCCTGTACAAGATCGCTTTCTAGCTCTTTTGGCCTGAAGGAGGAGCATCACTACTGTGGCTCAGCTCATTTCAGATCATCGTAAAGCAATAGGGATGACAATACCTGCGATTACGATGCATAGACGTCTTCACAATTAAAGACTCTATGCAAGACGACCCGTTGCGTGTGTCCCCCTTAATGGACAACACAGAAGTGTCCGTTTATGTTGGTCAAGAAAGCACGTTACCTGGATCACACAACAATGGGCTTCCGTGCTCATCACAGATGAATTCCTTTGCTTTGGAGAATGATTCAGTTCGTGTGTTGATCTGGAGAGAAAAAGGCATCAGATTCTACCTTTGTAACAATGTTGTAAGACACAGTTATAGGGGAGGTGTGATAGTGGTTTGGGCTGGAATCTCTCCGGTGGCCATAGTAACTTCCATGAATGGAAGGACTCTGACTGCTGTGAAATATCGGTACGAGATCCTTACTCCGTTTGTCACATCGTATGCTGGTGCCATTGGTGATTAACTAAGGTTAATGGAGGATAATGTCCAATCGTATTGAGCTAGAGTTGTTTAAGAATATATTGAAGATCAAGATTTGGAGTTAATAGAATGGCCAGCTCAGTCTTAGGACCTTAATCCGATAGATCATCTTTGGGACTATCCCCGCACACAAGTGGCTGCCGTAAGTCCTCCTACGAAGTCGTTAAGTGATCTGGAACAAGCGTTTCTCCATTTATGGTCTTTGCTTCCCATTCCAGTGTCCGACAACTTAATTGACAGCATGGAAAGTCGATATCACGAATGCATTAAAAGGTTTCTAATGTGAAGGAACGCAGTTATTTGTAATAGTTACGTTTATTTTACGTTGCTGCATCCTAAAGTCTCTTAGTGACGTGAGGGAATACAGTTACTTAACACTCTATTTTTAATATTTTGCTATAAGCGCAGCTTTGCAACACTTTTATTTTTACATATATTGTACATAGAAAGTGTTGCACGATTGCGCTCATATAAATAATTGTAGCAAAATTAGGAGAAATTGCGTATTTTTCATCAAAAACTACGAATAATACGAACTTTGAGCGTGTGTAAATGCTATAAATCCAAATAAAATGCAAAAACTATTGTTGAAATCGTACTGTATAAACTTTCTGATATTAAAAAGTGAAATAATTAAGTCAGTACAACAACCTCGAATTTTAGTCTTATTTCATGGGCCAAAAACACAACTTATGGACCCTGATCCTTTGGATCGAATTTATCTACAGTTGCTCATCCTTTAAACCAATTACTAAAAAATGTGAAATTTATATGGAATGCTGTTTGTGAACAAGCATTTAAAAATATAAAAAATGAGATTATTTCTGAGCGAGTTCTTACACATCTGAACTTTAAATTGCTTTTAGTGTTAACAGCCAATGTTTCCCCATATTGGTATATTTGCAGTTCTTTCGCATGTGAAGCCAGATAACGTGAAAAACCTATTGGTTTTGTGTCCAGAACTCTTAACTAATGCAGTAGAAAGGTATAGACAGGTAGATAAAGAATCACTCGCTATTAACTCTGTTGCAAAGAATTTTATTTCAATATTTGTATTGTAACAAATTTACTTTACTTACGAAGAGTAAACCACTTGTGATATTTCCCCCCCCTGATAAGAGTATTCCTGTATTTTTAGCTGCTAGAATGCAAAGATATGCATTATATTAACAAGCTTTTAAATATGACATTCATTATAAGAAAACATTCGAACACGGAAATGTCGATGCTCTTTCACGTCTTCCTTTGCGTGGTGAATAATTAATTCCACAATTAAATTAAATTCAAGTAATGTAATTGATGAATCTGAATGATTTGAAAATTTTTGATTTACCTTTAAATTCCAAAACAAATGCTGTAGCTACAAAATCAGATCCTTTATTACGTCAAATTTTTCATCATCTAATATCTGGTTCTCCAATGCCTAAAAATTTACTTTTTGACGGTAAACAAGAAGAAATTACTCTTCAACATAGTTGTAATTTAAAAGGACGTAGAGTAATGATCCTTGAAATTCATAGACTACAAATTTTAAATTATTTGCACTTTGGTTATTTCAGTATAGTGAAAATGAATTCCTTAGCTCGCAGTTTTGTATAGCGGCCAGGAATTGACCAAGCGATTGAAGATCTTGCACACAATTGCACTACTTGTGTTAATTTAAAAAAACAATCCTCCCATGTAGCTGTAGAAATGGCTTACAGCTCCTGGGCAAAAGTTTCATATTGCATATTTTGGTACAATTATGTATAAAAAGCTTATCCTTGGGGATAATGCTCATAGCAAATATCCAGAAGTTTTCGTTGTTCCTAATAGAACTTCAGAACATTCGATTACGTGTATTTCTTCACATATTTTCCAGATACGGGTATCATATATCTTTAGCATCTTATAATGCTAAAAAATTTACTTCTGTAGAATTTGAGACATTATTAATGAATCATTTTGTAAAAAATAGGTTTAGTGCTCCATACCATCGAGCTTCAAATGGTCAGGCCGAGAGATATGTGCAAATTCTTAAATGTGGATTAGAAGCCTTATCTTCAGAATCTGGTCCGTTACAAATGAAATTAAATAACTTTATTTTACTCTATAGAAAGATGCCTCATGTTACAACGGGGGAGAGTCCTGCATCTATTATGCTAAAGCGGTATATAAGAACAAAAACAGAATTGATACTTCCAAACGTTACAAATTTCGTTCACGATACACAAAATGCGAGAAATTCCGAAACTGAAGTAAAAGAATATAAAATTAACCTGAAAGGGGCTGTTAGAAATTTTACTCTTGAAGCCATGCGGAAATGTAGTCGCATTATGACAAGAGAGGTCAAGTTATATTCTAGAATTCAAGTTGGTTCAAATATTTGGAAAAGACATGTTGATCAGATAACTAATGTAGGTTCAAAGGCACATTTAACTAATGATACAACTGCTGAAGAACGTGATACAAAAAGTTTCACAAGTGAAACTACACATGTTAATCAAGATGATTATCAACTAATGCATTCTAATGTCATAGATCTTCGACCAGCTGACACGTGTGTCCGAAATACTCCAAATCTTAAACCAGCCGACTTTTGAGTCCCAAATACTACAAAACGTAAACTGCAGACTTTGCCCACCCAAATGCTCCAAGTCCTAAACCAACTGACGCTGATATGATACCTTCAATTTCAAAACCTATGGTTCCAATCAGTACATTTGATGATGCTACAGATCCTTTAAAAAGTAATTTGTCTTCTTCCTCCCCAGAGGTACCTAAATGTTCTATACGACTTCGAAGATCTCCTAACCGTCTGAAATATTAAGAGGGGGAGAATTGTAGCGTTCGTATTTCAGATAGGAAACTGTAGATGGCAGCACTACATATTTTAAGGTCTGTGCGCTAGCGCCTTTTATTTTCATAAGTCTAATTGTACAGAAAATATCCATTGAATGTAGTTGTAGTTATGTCTTGATGTCGTGTTGTTGAGCTGTGTCTTGTAAAGTCTAATTAAATGTGTAGAATTGATTTCATTCGTCCACCTTTGTTAATTATGTGTCCTTACTTATTTTAATTAAATATTCAGGACAAAATATAGGCTTTACACATGAAATAAAAATATTTTTTATCATGTATTCTCTATTATTACAACTTGAAAAGTTTATTCTAAAAGTATTATTATAAAACATTATCGCATTTTAACGTTCTCAACCTTTAACAATCCTTTTGATTATGCAATTTTTAAGCAATTTTTAAGTGTTTTACAGATGAAAAATATTAGATATTTATAATCAGTTAAATGTTCTGATATTAAAATATTAATATTGAAGCTTTTTGATTAATTACATTTTCAACATCCATTTTAAAACTAAATGCATAAATAAAACTTAAATATTTGAAAATGTTGCATCATTAGAGGCTGTGTTCTTACCCATTATTATTGAGAATTTAAAAATAAAACAAAAGCAATAAAATAATTGTATTTTATCTAAAGCCTTAGATCTTAATACAAAGCAATTATGTTACCATAGGTACAACACTGGTCGATTTCACACAAAATGTGCTCTATTAAAAACTCCACAAGTATACAGTATATAGTTGATAATTTAAGTATCCCTTATATAATTTAAAACGGATTTGCTTATGTTGAAGAGCAATTCCGCATTTTCCAGGAATATTAAATCAGTTTTGAAACAGGAAAAAACACTATTAACAACTTCCTTTGAAAGTTTAATTATAAATTTGAGATGACAGTATATGCTGAGTTGTTAAAATTTTATACACATTTATATATATATATATATATATATATATATATATATATATATATATATATATACATTATGAACAATGAGTGTTTGATTATTTTTTATCCTGAATGCATTAAGTTACTTCATGAAAATGTTCTGTATCAGTATATATTGTTAAAAAATAAATAAAAGAAATACAATTTTTTTTTAATGAAATTTTGGAGAAAAATAATGAACTGAAGATGAAGTCCCTTTCTTTTGCGATTCCTATTTTCGGGTGACTTCATATATTTAAAACATGTAAGCCATTTACATAAAAAGCTAAAATAGAGCTTATATATATTCCAACTTGTAATTTTTTTTACTTTTCTTTTTACATTGAAACAAAAAAAAATTCTTGCTTCAAAATTTTCTAATAAAAGAATATGCAGTAACACGTTACACTGAAGTATGTTGTTTTTCATAAATAGAAAATTACTAATTAACAAACGTTTTGTTTTCTATCCTAATGAGGGTACTAATTTGAAAAAAATACCCTTGGTATTCTAACTCTAAGGAAATGTTATTATTTAAGCATTCTTGAAATTTTATATCCTTTATAATAATGACATTTATTAATAAACGTACCATACTAAAGTTTCAAAATCAGATAATCTAATAACTTTCAGCAATGTACTTTTTTTAAAACTTTAATGTAAAAACAAATCTAACAATCCAGGTTACAGAAATGATATATTCAATATATTTCACACATATAACAAGAAAGTAAAATCATTCATGAAGCATAGATTATGAAACACTCTTCAACACTTCCAGAATATCTTAACAAACATTCAGTGCTTAATAATGCAAATAAGATACCTAAGTAAACATGTTAGAAAAAGCAAAAGACATTTTAAAACCAGATTTTAGCAATTACAGGCCATAGCAAGAAACTTACTCCAATTTTTTTGTGCAGCCCTGTATATAATCTATAGATTTGTATATACTCTATATAGTATGCTACAATTTAGTTTAATAAGAAAACACATAACACAGTTGAAAATTCACCTTCAGCAGTTTCTACAAATAGACGGAAACATAATTGAATTATTTTATACAGCCCTGTATATGACTTTAAGTTTAATTCAGGCAAAAACACTCTGTAAACTACTGAAATCACACACATAAATTATCATATAATAAGAGGCCATATATCCAGATCCATATTTCCAGGCCATATATCCAGCGGGATCCTGTATATGATTCTATATTAAAGTCAACAAACATCTATTAGCATACTAAATATACTTCGCGTTAAAAATTCATAACTCGATTAAAAACACATTAAAGCAATTTACAGTGATACCCTGTAATCCATATGAATTCTTTTGTGTAGCCTTCAATATGATCTATAGCATTTATACATACCATATAGTATACAACAATTTACTTAAACGCATACCTAACTAAAAGCGCACTTCTTGCAATGATTGGTTATAGACAGTACTTCGGATACAATACTGTATTCGAAATCTTTTGTGTGTCCGTGTAAATGAACGGTAAATGCTATGCACAACATATTATACAACAAGTATATTGTACTAAACCTCAGTAATGAATATCAATTTCATTACATTGGAAATAGTCTAACATAATCAAAATACGGTGCAAATAGTTTTTTCCTCGTAGACCATTATGTAACCGAATACTTTTGTGTGGCCCTGTAAATTAATGATCAATGCATTACAATGCATATTCTACATGAAGCATGTTTCAGAAC
Organism: Maratus michaelseni; assembly: GCA_963931845.1. Lineage (NCBI taxonomy): Eukaryota > Metazoa > Arthropoda > Arachnida > Araneae > Salticidae > Maratus > Maratus michaelseni. The sequence continues at coordinate 105,481,135 of OZ007590.1, read as the reverse complement.
ACTCACAAACTTATATCAAATTCAATATGTTTGTAATGTATAACATGATTAAAATGGACAGCAAAAGACTTTTCTCCGTAGACCATAATATAACGGAATTATTTTGTTAGTTTCCCTGTAAACTAATTATAAGTGCTACACGTACCATAATCGATAGCCAGCATCTTATAGTGCACTTCAGCGATGTATATCAATTTCAATATATTTGAAATATAGTAACATCATTAAAATGCATCGCAAAGGGTTTTTCCGCCATAGACCGTAATCTTTTAACCAAATTTATTTTAATTAATTTCGAAAATGTTTAATTGTAGCAAAGATGTTCTGAAATTTTGCAAGCGCCTTTTGTTACTGTGCAGAGTACTTTTGCATAATCGATTTATAATTTCCACGAGTCCATTAATATGAATATCACTTTTTCCAAATAGTAACATTCGCCATCTTTATTAGCAGAATGCTCTGTCATTAAACGAGGTGAATATTTGAAGTAAACAAAAATATTACGTCTGAACATATTTATATTTATGTTAAAATCATTAAAATTACAGACATTACATTACAATTACATAAAACATTAAAAACATATTAAAATTGGACGTTTTGGATTTACATGAAAATCTCTCATTAACAAACATTTTTCTTAACGTAAGTCACAGTTAAAAAATATCAACACATACAAAATGCAACGTATCAAAATGACGAGGCCAAAGTTACAGTTACAATAACACGGAGTATTGATTCGGGATTGCACCTGCCTCATTAAGAGGTAAATCTGTAATTTTCATATACCATGCTTCTAAGAAAGTACGAGTTCTGTAGTCCCTGCACCTCGATCTGATTACAAAAGATTTAGCAAAATCTGGAAAATGGTCAGTTTTTATTGCGTGATCCACTATTTTGGAATTTAAATTTTTATTTTCAAATGCACATCTGTGCTCTTTTAATCTTATCTCAAGTTGTTCGACCTGTCTCTCCTATATAGATCGCATTGCATTGTTGGCATGGAATACCATTGAGTATAAAGAAGTGCATATTATTATTCAAAAATAAAATAGTAGTAGACAAATTTCAGGACCAGTAGATTTTCTGTATTTATGGTTAAAATGCTAAAATATTTGATTTTAATAGATGTTAATATTAACCATCATTATATATGTTTATTTTATGGAATTTTAAACTTTTATTGTGTCAATCACTTTGATCGATGTTTAACTTTCAATCTCTTAAAATCTTTTTTTTTTTCGTTGAAACTTTAACAGCGTTTTTTTTTTTTTTTTTTTAAATAAAAATTATAAAACGCTTTTAGTAAGACTAAAAATTTACGAGAAATGTTCACTTAAGACATTGAAATGATAGAAGCTTCATTATCCATTTTTAAGGTAACGAGTTTAGAAGTATACAGAGGCTATTCGCACATTTTTTAGACAAAATTGATAAATGATTTTTAAAAATGGAATTATTTTAGAGGAAAACTTCCTTTCAACAACTTATCATTTGTAATTCATCTTATTGTCTGATGCTTTCAAATTTATTCTTCTATCAAAATGGCGAATTCAAAAAAGCTGTGTTTTGTTTTCCGAAAAGAAATATTCTTATTCGGAAGTTTACAATGATTGTAAAGCGCATAGTATAAAAATTTCTAAGTGCAAAATAAACATCAGTATTAACTGGAAAGGGACCCGAAAATCAGTACTTATTCTTAGTAAAAAGACTCAAAGTGAAAAAAAAAAACATTAAAAAAAGAGCCCATTTCAAGGCTGAAAACGAAGTTTCAGGTAAGGATTTATGACTGTCGCAAATTTATCTTACAATGGAAAAATAAAAATAAGAATATTGGATAAAAATGTTACAATCAATTCATTATATTATTAAGAAAATGTGTTACATCCGATATTTACAAAAAAAAATGCTATTTAAAAAAGCTACCGCTCATACTTCAAACACTACTGATGTATTCGTTGAAAACATTAAAAACGCACACAGGTATTGCATTTATACCTTTCAACATATTCCTAAGAAGTCACCTGACGTTTCTCTTATGGTTTATTGTGCATTTGGTCTGCTGAAAAGAGCTCTTTCAAAGCGCAAAACCACCACGATTGGTCGAATCTGGAAAGTTTTTAAAGAGGCATAGGAAGCAATAACCCTGTAAATTTTACAAAAAAAAAAAAAAAAAACGTTCTACCATCGAAAGCATTACGCAGAATTAGAATCAAGAAACAAGGTTATCATATAGATTATTTCAGAAAGCAGTAGTATTCATATTTTAAACGTTAAAAAACAACGCCGAAAAGTCTAAAAAATGTGCGAACACCCTCTATATTTCTTTCTTTATATTAGAGCTGCTGTAAAAGTTTATAGCACTTCGGAAGTACAGATTGTAATTCTTGTTAGAATTATCGTTTTTTTTTTTAATTCTTATTGAAATAATAATTACAAATTAAATTCCTGATAGTAAAAAGGATTTTTACATATTATCCTTCTACACTCTCGAAACAATCCGCGAATTGAACGAATTATTCTATTAAAATATTTTGCTAAATTACGCAAATTTCCACTTTGTTTTTCCCCATTCCGCCAAAATACTGAAAATCCCCAAATATAATGCAAAAATTACCTGAAATCCTTCAGTCTAAAGCTGCAGTTTTGTGAAATTAATGAAGTGTTCTGTCAACTGTATTGTGTGTTACTTTTTCGTATTAAAAACGAAATTTTTACGTTTGTCCTGTTCCCTTCCAAAAACGAAACATTTGCTAATATAAGCTCAAAATTTGTAGAATTTTTCCAGTCAAAGGACACGGATCTCTTCAAATAGCACAAAATTCGCTTTAAATGACAGGGATGTTCTTACAACTTGCGGCCTGTACTTTTAACGTTTTTAACGATTTTTTTATATGGCATTCTTTTTACAGGACACAGATAGTGTAAGAAAAATATTGTAATCGTGATAAATTCCCTATTATAGTAATGTTGGTATATCTTTATGTTTTCAGCTTCCCGGAGTTCGCTTTTGCTTTTTTTTTCACAATGCCTCTATATGTATGTGTGTATGTCTTTGCGTATATTGGTATGTCATTTGCATTTCCAGCGCGTTTGTGTAGGTGGGTGGAAACGATAGCGTTAAAACTGTACTTTATATTGGAGCTTCTATTTGAGACATATTTTATAGGCCACTGTTTCAAGACAGTGTACCAATCTTTTTCGTACCAATCGTACACTATTTTTCGTACTAATCGGACAACGGGTTTGTTATCGAAATCATTTTACACCATTTTTTAACCATTTTGTCACAAGAGAAAATAGATAATTGTTTTTTTTTTTAAACTCAATACTTCAACAGAATATTTTTAATGTCCAGGCTTATCCTATGTCGGTAAAGCATTTATGTGTCACATGAGCGTTACGGAATTTAGTATTTGCCACTTAAAAAATAAAGAAAAATATTATAGTGCGTTTTATTAATGTGATAAAAGCGTAAGGAATTTTCAGTACTGCATTTTGTTACGGAAAAATTATGAAATATCTACATTTAAAACAACTTAAAACTCCAATTAGCATGAAAATATAAATTAAATTTCAATACTTATTTTATTTTGTAGGCCTTAATGTCAGTTCGGGTGGAATCAAAATTTATTGAAAAGCACTTTATAACTTTAGAGAAATGTTTCAGCTAAATAAATGAATGCAACCGTTGTGGTCATTTTTATCAGTGGGAAATGTTTACCTTTGTAAAATTATGATCTATGTTTTTATTTATTTCTATATTACTATTTATTTGAACGTGTAAGTGCAAAGTGTTCGGAAAGTCGTGCGGATTCATCTCAGATTTTTCTTTTTTAATTTCTCAGTAAATGTTAAAATAATAATAATAATAATAATAATAATAATTTAAATTCTGCAGAAAATTTTCCTTAGATAGATTCCATGAACTAATATTTTAGATATATGCTGTTTTCCTTTGATATAACATTCATGTGTATTATATAACTGTTTAAGAATAGATAAGTTTTGTTTACTGTAAATATGTTTTTCCATATTTGTTTTATCCGTTTTAGCTGCTAAATGCTTTTCGTGAAGATTTTTGAAGCGACATTGCAGAATTCTCATGCTGTGATTCAATGCTATTATTGAACATGTCCTCGATATAGACGGCTAGTTTTGTATATTTTAGCCTTTAAATATAAAACTCAATATTAATTATGCTATTTTTATTCATATACAAAATTACATTGTTATCGGCCTTCAACTTGAAAGGTTGTTTTTAAAAAAATAGGCATTTGCCAATAAATTCACATTTTTCTTCAGTACATATTTAGTGATACTTTTTAATACTTTCCAACATAGTTGAACTTTGGTTGCTGTCTATCTATGTGTCTCTCCGTCCTCTAACTAGCACAAATAGTCTGAGATTTCCACGTATTTGATATACGCTTAATGTGATAACTTTGGGACCGATGCTATTTAATAACAATAACGATTGATAACAATAAACAAAAAGTTACAGGAAACACAACATTTTAATTTTACTATTAAGTAACAATTTTTTTGCAGATACAAATTTAAAAGACAACGATTTATCCAAACACAACAAATTGTTAAAATAGGTCAATTAAAAAAAGTCATCCAAAGTTGCCTGCTTTGTTTTTTGTCTCAGCAAATTACTGATAAAACTTTCATATCTGTATTGTTCTTGAAAATCCTCAGCAGTGCCTCTGTGTTGCCCCCAGAGTGCCAAGACAAGGGCAGCTCCTCTCATTTCAGTAGCAATTGGAGGATTCTCAACAAGGTTTCCTACTACGGCTTCGGCTTCATCTTCAGCGGTCATTGTTGCAGCCACTTGAGAGTTCTCATCTATAGACATCCATTCCGCAAAGTCATTTTCAGTCATGTCGGATGGTACGAGTACTGTTTCATCGAATTCCGGTACGTCCATACCTTCGTCCGCGTTAACGAACCCATCGTGCGAGAAACAGCTCTTAATTGTTTTCCTGGACACTCGATACCACGACATTGTCAAAAGATGCAGGGCTTGAAGGAGATTTGTCTTCTTTGCTAACGTCTTTGCAGTCAGTTGTTCCGTACCTTCCATATTTTCCAAAACACTCATGAGCATTTCTCTACGGTAATACGCTTTCATCGCACGAATTATTCCTTGGTCACATGGTTGGATAAGCGCTGTTGTATTGGCCGATAAGAAAGTGATTTTTAAATGCTTTAATGTGACATTTACATCGTGGGCTTGGCAGTTATCGATGAGTACGACGATATTGTGATCTAATTCTTTGTCCCACTTTAGAAGCCATTCGATGAATAGAGCACTTGTCATCCATGATGTTTTATTTGCAGCATAATCAAAAGGCAATTTCTTAACATCCTTAAAACATCTTGGTTTTTGGCATTTTCTGATAACAAAAAGTTTCTTCTTCTTTCCAGTCATGCTCGCACAACATCGAACAGTTATACTTTCTTTCGAAGTCTTACATCCCTTAGAGCTCTCGTTTTTGAGCAGATACGTGTGTTCTGGCAAGGCACGGAAATAAAGTCCAGTTTCATCAGCATTGTAGATGTTTTCTGGCGAATAATCAGCGATTATTTTTGGCCATTCCTTGGAAATCCATTTCTTTCCAGCTGGAAAATGAGCATCATTTTCTTCCCCATGGGTACGTTTGAACACGATGTTCTCTCTCTTTCTCCATCGATTAAAATCCCTGTCAGTTGCAACGAAATCTTCTTTGCCCATTTTAGAAGCAAGATCTTCAGCTTTCTGCCGCATTAAAGGACCGTTTATGCGTTCATCCTTTTCCCTAACATTGGCAAACCACAGTTTCAAAGCAGCTTCGACTTCTTCACCTTTCCCAGTACGTCTTCGCTTACAGTTCAAATTTTCATTCAATTTCGCTTCGTTTTCAATCTCGTCGCAATTCTTTATAATTTTACTGAGTAATGGCTGAGAGATTTTTAGTTCAGCAGCAGCATTTCTTTGACTCATCTTGGGTGAATTATCAAAGCCTTTTAAGCTGTCGATTTTGTCTTTATTAGTTAAATCAATGCGTTTTTTTTCCATTGCTAAAATATCTGAGTTAAAGTTTTAAGTAAAACTGAATAGAGAAAAAAATTCCTACAGCTTACGCAGCAGTCCAGGCGCCTTGCTGACTGGTAGAGAGAGAACTCAACGCTTTTCTTGCTGCCTACCCTCCCTCCCATCCCTCTGAAAGGGGAGCGAAATCAACACCTGTGGCGGAATACACGTGTCAATGAAAGAGGCCCTCTTTTGGGGATTTCTCGTTTGCTTTTATAGTTTTTTTTTTGTTGTTGATTGAATGGGGAAAAGAAACAAAATATTAAAATGGTACGCCGAAATGGTAACAATAAACGAAGGCGCTGATTACAAAATCCGATTTTTTTAACATGTGTTAATATACAAGTGTTCGGGACTTCGCGATTCGATAACATTAAACGAATGATCACATTAAGTGGCACCTATTGTATGTTATTAATGCTGATTATGTACTCTAAAAAAATTCCGCTATATTATGGTCTATGGCGGAAAATTGTTTGCGGTGAAATTTAATGATGTCACACTATTTCAAACATAATGGAACTGGTTTGAATTTTTGAGGTGCACTGAGGTGGCTGTCTGTAGAATATGGGGTCCAAAGCATTTATCATTTATTTACAGGTTCACACAAAATAATTCGGCTACATAAAGTTCTACAGCGAAAAAATCATTTGCAGCCTATTTTAATGAGGTTACACTATTTCAAACATAATGAAATTTATATACATTATTGAAGTACACAGCAAGATGCTTGCTGTAGAATAAATATGACGTGCATAACAGTTTCGTTCATGTACACGGATACGCAAATTTTGCGGTTACACTACTGTCTTCGAGCGATAAATGCTTGAAGTGCGTTTTCAGTTGTGACGTGCATTTTTAATTTTAGCTAAATTTGTGCATACTGCGTGGTGTTTTAAATTCTATAGATCATATACAGGGCTACTCAAAATAATACGTAATCATTACTGCGTATCTTTGTGTGTTGTTTAAAGATGTTTTTTAATTGAGTTATGCATTTCGCAGCTGAACTATATTTAGTATATTAAAAGAATCTTGCAGAATATAAATAAAGTCATATACTGGGCTACGCAAAGACCTGGATACATTACCATCTATGGATTTTTATTTCTGAAAGTATGTTTTCACTTGTTTTATGCGATTTTTCCTGAACTAAGTTTTAGTTTTTTACATTATCTACGTTAAAATATGTAGACAGAATACAAGAGTGTATTAAAGTATTCGAGCTCATATTCGTCTACTGTCAGAAATTGCTGAAGGTGAATTTTGGACTGTTTTATGGGTTTTGTAACTAAGTTAAATTTTAGCACAATATATGTAGTGTATATACAGATAAATAGTCACGGATGCCCAAAATAATTCGAGTATCTATAAACGGTAATTTCCGAAATTGAGTTTTCAAGTGTGTTATGACGTTTTCTAAAATTTTATTCACCTTATTTCCCCTTATTAAACGGTGAACTTCCGTTACAGTATTCTGAAAGTGTTGAAAAGTGTTTTATAAACTATGCTTGATGCCTGATTTTTCCTTCTTGTTAAATATACAGTGCTCTGTCAATTATTTCCTTCTTTTTACATATAAGTATATTTTTAAGTATTTTTATTGTTACGCAGTTACTACAGTACAGTTATTGCATTTCAATTAGTACAATTGTGGAGTTTTTGTAGTTGAAATATGCTTTTATTTTGTTAATAAGGAACAACATCTACAAACATACTTTCAAAACATATTTGTGTATGTTATATTAAAAAAGGTGGGAAATCTTTAATGTATTCATTATGTACCACTTTGTATTTTGCTTTTATTTTTCGTTTTGTTGTTAAAGGTGTGATGTTCTTTTAATAAACCTCTTTGAATAAAAAAACATAATTGCAGTATTTTAATTCATAAATATTAAGATTTTATATAAAAGTTTTCCGTAAATATTATTAGAAAAAGAAACTTTTTATATTTTTAATCCCCAGAATTTAAATTACTAGTAAATGTATGCTTTACGCCTGTTATAATGATAAACATGGTGTCACACAAAATGTGTAAAATATCTTTTTACTAAACTATTATTATAAAATATTAATAGTATCTCTTGATGGCATAATATGTTCTAGATCGGAATTCTTCTTTATGTTGGATGAAAACTTACAGGGATTAATGGAGCTGAAATACCGATCAAATTCTTACAAGTCGTGACAAAGTATCAATGCAAAACTAGACACTGCCGTGTGTTTCCTGGAACTGACATATAAGTTTACACGTAAGTAGGATATAAAATGATTCTTTAGTACTAGCTGGAAAGCACAGTTTATAAAATCTTATAGCTTTTATACTACGATCGTAAATATGATTCTAAAATAGATTCCCGGTTAAAAATATATAGTTAGCATTAACACGAATTTTCTATTAAATGGCTTTGGATTTGTTAGAAAAAGAATGCAAGTTTTCTTATAAGTAATGAGTTTACCATATTCAAATTTTAATTGCGTAATAGACGTATAACCAACATAGTGAAAAAGTGCACTCTTAAAACTGTACCGCTTATTTACAAGGCACAAGCACATTGTGCCTTCTATTACTTTAATGTAAGAGGCACGTAGACAGTGTGCCTCTGATTAGGAGAAAAACGTTAGAGGCAACATGAAATGAAAGGCACCCATAACACAGCGAAATATCTCAGAGGCACACAGTTCGCCTCTGACAGATTGGTGCCTTTAAAAAAAAAACATGTCGCGTTTCAGAGGTACACTCAGAAACGGACATGCGCTACAGCCGTTTACCCGTCATGCATTGGGATCAGGGAGGGGAAGCAGAAGCAATGGCCGCCAATGTAAATACGCCTGTAAACAACGTTGAGTCGAAGCAAATAATGACTCTGGAATAAGTAAGTAGTATATTTAACTTTGTATTCTTTTCTGTGAATGTTATAATGTAAAACATCATTCTTTACACATGGAGAAACTCGTGATTAGGGAGGGGCAACGATAATTACTTCGTCAAACTCTTAGTTATTCAAGTTATATCTTACTATTTTCAAAGGTTTAGGGGAATGGCGGCATTACCCTGCACTCTCTAGCGTACATGCATGTATATGTATATATTATGTATGTGTATCTCTCAGCAAATCTTTGTTTTTATGTGCATATAAATAGGACTTAATAAATAAGAAAATGAATAATACATAGTAAATCATTCTCTAATCATATATAGTATTTCCAAAACCATAGTCAGATTTTTTTTCTGGTGTTTGTGTGTGTGAGGAGGGGGGGGGGGGGGGGGGGCTACCTTGTAGATGTTAAGCTACAGTGCCTTTCTTTTAAATAAAAGTATAATATGAATTGATCCTTCCTACTCACCTGGCTACAGCCTTGAATACTTTCTACATTTTATAAAGTTTCACAAATCGCAATTTTGATTCAGATTTTGCACTCTAAAATATTATTTGTATATATTTCAAGTAAAAGTTCCTTAAAAAATATTATTTGTTTACAAAAAATAGAATTTAATTAAACTGTCATTGATCATTCTCCCTGTTGATAAAAATGAGAATATATTTTTATTTTATTTTTATTGCATTAAATTTTCGTATAATAATTTATTGAAATTTTGAAAAATCACCGTTTCTTGGCTTCCATAAATGTTTGCAATTTTAAATATCTCAAGTTCTATCAAATGTAGAAAATTTTATGATCCCTCATTTTAAAGAGGAGTTTATAAATTTAATATTAAAATTGACTATGTTTAGTTTTAAAAAGTAAATTTTGATTTTTTTTTGAAAAAAAAAAAAGTTTGTTGTAATATTATAAGCTTAAAATTATGAAATTTTTTGAGTGGGATCTCAATGGGATCAGGAGTTATCAAATAGAAGCTAAAAAATTGCCATTTAAATAACAATCTAACGCGCCTGCATCATTTTTCATGTTTTTAAGGTTTGTCTTATTTGTTTTTAATAAAGCTTTTATGCCTTTTTATGTATTTTGTTGTGCACAAAATAAATTAAAATGTTGACAAGGTTCTTTATTGAACCACAGAACTGACTTAGGCCACATGGACACACATTTTAATATTTATTTCATATTTATTTCAATAAATTGGGGGTGAGAAAATTTTCTATTATAGTATTCTGCCTTAGACAAAATTTAATCTATGTCTTCGGATATGCCATGCTGGGAAATCTTTCTGCAGTAGACAGAATTTAATGTAAAGATATAAATTTAATATAAAATATAATTAAATTACAGTCTGCACCTCTTATAATGGTGGCACATGCATGTGCCACCATTATAACAGGCACAGAATGTATTTTTAAATAAGAGGCACTTGAATATATAAATTCAGTGGCACACTGTGCCTCTTAATTTCAAAGGCACTTACGCTGTGCCTCTGAATCACCAAAGGCACTATGTACCTCTTAATTTCAAAGGCACCACGTGCCTCTTAATATTCAGAGGCACAAAAATTCAGAATGTACCTCTTAAATCAGAGGCACAGTTTTAAGAGTGTACCCAAGCCGGGACTTGAATCCGGGTCATCAGTATAGCGCACAGACGTTCTACCAACTGAACTACTCGGGAACGATACTCAGCCTGGAACTTTCTCACTATAACATGTTAGCAAGGCTACAAATGTAGCACTAGATGGAATATTTCCCGTGAGCCACCAACCCTGGGGCAAAACTGAAATCAAAGAAAATCCAGCATCGATAATTGAAATAAATTCCTATTTAATACTTGGAGATTTTTCATAGAAAATTTCGCACGCCTTGCATTCATAATATTCAAATTTTAATTGCTTAATAGGCGTATAACCAACCAAGTGAAACAGTACCCAAGCTGGGACTCGAACCCGGGTCATCAGTATAGTTTACAGACGTTCTACCAACGGAACCACTTGCCCCAGGGTTGGTGGCTCACGGAAAATATTCCATCTAGTGCTGCGTTTGTAGCCTTGCCAACATGTTATAGTGAGAAAGTTCCAGGCTGAGCATCGTTCCCTGATCGTTATACTGAATCGTTATACTGATGACCCGGGTTCGAGTCCCGGCTTGAACATTTTCGCTATATTGGTTATACGCCTATTAAGCAATTAAAATTTGAATATTATGAATGCAAGGCGTGCGAAATTTTCTATGAAAAATTTCCAAGTATTAAAAATGAGTTTACCTTTTTTATATTTATTAATATGTGATTAAGTCCTGATAATCCTATCCAAATTTAGCTACATGGCAATGATCTTGTTTGCCAAAATATAAGACTAAAATGATATACTCCGCACTAGGTATTTAAAAAGTTGTGCAACCAATGGCGGCATTTGAGGAGGGTTAGTTGAGAAGCTATCCTTCCCCTCCTAAGAAATTGGATTACTCAAAGTATAGCATTCATCACGTCAGACTCAATTTGTTTTTTTAGAATATAAAATAACATGTCAGATTTGATTAAAATAGAAACAATAGAATTAAAAAAACAGTAAGTAGTAAATATTCTTTAGAATTTAATAATTATCAATAATATTTGTTACAGTTTTCTATTGCAACATTCTTAGAATCATATATATTTACCATCAATAAGTACTCTGGTTGATTTTAAAATAAATGTGAGAAAAAAATGCATAAAAAAATGCGAAAAAAAGCTGTTGCTTCCCTGTTACACGCATGCAGATCAAAAGCCCTTTAAATAAAACACATTTAGACAATCAAAAATCACACTACAATGCAATTAAATGCCAAAATAACAAAGAGGGCAGTTTTAGTTTTTGCGCCGTGCTATTTTTGCGCCATTTAGAGTCCTGCATCGGCTAGGGTAATTCGATTTTAGCCAAACCCGACCCAGCCTGCGGTTCGGATCAGGTCGGGTTAACGCTAGTTTTTTTTTTGCGGGGCTGAGATGGGTTTAAACTCTTTCGGGTTGGGCTGACTCGATTTTTCAAAAGAATGCCCTGTATATTGAATATATATATATATATATATATATATTATACATGGTCAATTTTATACAAAAAGATAAAATTTGTTTTAGAGACATACATGTAGACTACCTATTCATAAATGAATTAAAATATGGATTAAATTTCTTTGGCTTCGAGTTTCGAGTTGACGAAATATTTAGTCTGGTTTAGGTTTGGTTTCGGGTTGACTTTAAGCAGAATTTAAGGGTTCGGCTCGGTTACAACCCATTTCGTGCAGGACTCTACTATGGATGCATAGATTTTTATCATTCAGTTTACTGAGCATCACTGCAGTATTTGTGGTACACGAGATAGAATACGAGAACGATAGGTACACGAGAATTTCATATTACATAGATTCACAAGACTTTTCTTCAGTCTAAAAAATTAATATTTTTAAATGTGGCATTTTCGTATTTAATAAGTGTCGAGCTATAAAGTTTTAATGTCTGTATTATACTTTAATTGAGAGACTTGCGCACAGAACCCATCATGAATTTTTATCATTTATTAATTATGAGTGAAATATATAGTTTTTTTCTCTCTTTTCAGTCATTTTCTCATATGCTAGATTTGCGTAAATTTTAAAGTTATCCAGCAAACATACATAATATTTGATTTTAATTTGCAGTTTATCATAAAATAAATAATTTTCTATGTGAATAAAAACATTCATAGATAAAATATTGACCTGCATATATATCAAAGTCAATGTTTTAAACAAATCTACAATTTTTTACCGATTTGCACGAACCTTAACATACACGCATTTTAGAACACGGGTAAAATTACTGACTACTGTGAAAATTTATCAGACTAGTACTATTTACCCCCTTTTTTAAACATCTGCCATAATTTATCTTTATATAAATCTATTTTTCTTTAATTTTGTAAAGAGTTTCATTGTTTCCTGTAGCCACACAAAGAAACTGGAGTTTGGTCAATATGTTTATAAGTCACTAAAAATGCAATCTCACCTCTCTACATTTTCGCATCAGAAATTGAAGTCATTCTAAGCATATAACGCGCATCTCCGTACAACTTCTAAATTTATTACAAAAAAAAAAATACCCCTACAGCAAAAATAATTACAACAGTGCATACAGTAACTTAAAAAGTTTTTTTCTACTGCCTTAGTAAACTTCAACATGAGATCCTTTCGTAGCACGAAGAATATCAAGACGATATTTCAATTCAATCCACGAACGTTTTTCATGTTAACATCAACAGTAGCTACTGCTGTTTGAATCATTTGTTTCAATTCCATGAGGCTATTATTCAGATTAAAGACCATGACTATTATTCTATGAGACTATTATTCTAACTTTTATTCAGATTTCATCAAACAGTTGTATTTACTGTTGATGTCAGCATGCTGAAACGCACGTGGATGGAATTGGAATATTGACTTGATATTCTTCGTGCAACGAAAGGATCTCATGTACAAGTATACTACGATAGTAGAAAAAACTTTTTAAGTTACTCTATGTACTGTTGTAATTATTTTTGCTGTAAGACTATTATTTTTTTTTGTAATAAATTTTTGAAGTTGTACGGAGACTTTTGGGACACCCTGTATCCTAATAATATTATAAATCTGATTGTGTGCAAATGTTAGGCTGAAGCCAGCGTCAAAATGGAGCATTTAATGATTCTGTATCTTTGCATACAGGTTGATTATAACCCTCAAATGAACATAGGCTGGTTTTTGTTTATTTTATTCAAATATTTTTCTTAATAATTCAAAATTTTGTTATTTTCATACAGAATAAATGGACATTTTCCATACAATTTAACCATTTTACTTTATCGTTGCTAGGGCTTTGGTTGTTGCCAATAAATAAAAACACAGAAAAATAATTTTTCCTCAACAATTAATTTTCAATTGAACGATTTTCACGTGAAAACTGAAAATTAAAAAGAATTCAAAAGAAACTGAATTTCCGTGATATTTGAAACAAAAATATGGAGTATTTGTTATTATACATGAAGTATGAATATCGGTTACATTAAAAAGATCTTTTTCTGTCAAAAACTGCGTTATCATTAGAAGGAAAAATGAACAATAATTATATTATTAAAAATAGATTTCGCTTGGACCATGGAACTATGAAAAGGATCCTCCTCGGCTTGGACAAATATGACGTCATAAATAAAACATGTATTTTCAAATATTCGTAATAATACAAGGAACATGACTATCAATGTATAATGAAAGTAGATAGATAATGGACGTAATATTTAAGATGAAAAGCTGAAATATTTTTTATCGATACTGATTAATAATTATCTTGAATACCAGTTACATACAAATGTGAGTTTTCCGCTAAAATTTACGCCCTGATTGCCAGAAAAAGAAAATTAACAAGAATTATGCCATTAAAAAGAGATTTCTCTGAGGAAAAAGTGACGTCATATCTCCCATATAATAAAATCTAGAGCCTCTAGAGTTACGGGCCGGAGCATCACAGCCATATTTAGGTACACTTTGGGTACACCCCTGCTTCTTGGCGACTTTAGTGCCTTATTGGCGATTTGAAAAAATTTGTTTATCATATATTATTTGAACTAAGTCGATGCATCATGCAAGTATGCACAAGAAGGAAAGTTTTTCTATTATAAAGATCGTACTGTCCTTGAAAATCTTTACATTTTTCAAAAATAATTTTTCATCCTTAAAAGTCCTTATTTTTATGCAAAATCTGAAAAAAGTCCTTAATTTCAAACACTTATTTCTTAATCAGATGTGAAAACTCTTCTGCATTTCAGTGAATTTCCAATTAAAAAAAATCAACTAAATCCCTCTCTTTTCGAAATTTTCTTCGTCCGCTTTTGCCCCCCCCCTCTCAAACAGTACCCAAAGTATAAAAATCCTTAAAATTCCTTAATTTTTTTAAACTTTTCAACTCTATTTATTATTTTATTGTATATTCCTCTATCCCAAAAATTTGCTTCCCTCTCTACCCCCTCCTCCCTTTTCACAAAACCCAGTACAGTTTAAAAATTTTAAAACTTTAACTTTTTAAACTTTGTTTTTGCTCTATCTGTCACTTTATTAAAACACTAAATAAATAACCGATCATATAATATTTTCCTCACTCCCCACCAAAATTCACGTTTTCCGTCCCCCCCCCCGATACCAAGCACACAAAATTTAAAATCTTTAAATATCTTACTTTTTTTTGTTCTATGTGTAAATGTTTAGTAAAGTAAATAAATAAGTCATCTAATAATCTCTCCCCCCCCCCCTTTCAAAAAAATATCTGCTTCTTCCCCTTTGCCCCTCCCTGTTCATAAAGTTTAAAATATTTAAAAGTATTCTTTTTTTCTGGTATTTGTCCTTTTATTGTAAGAATAAGTAATTAATCATCTAAAATCCTCCCTCCATCTGACATGGCCGCTTCCCCTTTAGCCCTCCCCTCCTTATTACTAGCACAAAATAAAATTAAATCTTTAAACTGTTTAATTAAAAAAAAATATTTTTCTGTATAATTTTAAACCTTTAGTAACAATAATTAATAAGTCATCTAATGAACGTACTACCCCCACCCATAAAATTATGCTTCTCCCTTCATTTGGCACCCCCTACTCACAAAATCAAAACAATAAATAAAAACAATAAACAATCATTTAACATCCTCCCACCACCTGAAATTACTTCTCCCCCGCCCGGTCTTTCCTACCATGCAAAACTTACTCTTCAAAACTGTAATTTTTCTTTCTGAGTCGATAAATAACCAATCAGCCTCTTTCTCTCCCCCCCCCCCCCCCCCCGCTGTTAACTGAAATTTGCCATTTATATCTCTCCTTTATACTTTAACTCGCTGTTTATATTAATATTTGATTAATTTATGAAACCCTCCTAAAATATTTTAAATATAAAAAAATAAGCAAATTATTCTGTATTATAAATTTCTAAATCTGTAAAATAATAGTAATAATAATAATAAATTGTTTAACCTGTTTATGAATTTTTTAGAGAATTAAAAAGGTGTAGAAAGACTAAGTTATATAAGCATCACATAAATAAAAACAATTCTCATAAAATTCGGCTTCCCGACTTTCCCCTTCGGCTCGATAAACAGTTTGATATTTAAAACTGTAATTTAAATAAAATATGTCCTACATGTTTCATAGCAAGTTAGCTATCCCCCCACTCCCCTACGCAAACAAAAGTAAGAAAAATCTGTTTCTCTCCAATACATGAAGTTCAGATTTTTTTTTCTCTATTTGGGACTTTGTAGTGAGTGACAATAAATAAATAATGGGATTAATAAGAAAATAAATAATTCAAAATCTCGTAAATATCGTCTAATAACTCTCAAAAGTTTGCAAAAAAATAAAAGAGTATAAATAATCGTCGTCTCTTATGCATATTTATACACTTATGTAAATATTATAAACATAAATAAATAATTAAATTTAAAAATAATCATAATCATCAATCATTTTTACACGTTTTAACAGACTTTTAAATTTGGCGCTTTCATAAATCCTGCCAATTTATCTCGACGACAGTTTGTTCCACTTTGTTCTTTTTGTGTTTTCTTCGGGAAATTTGAACATCCTGTGTCCTTTTCTAAAATAGTTTGAACAATTCGTCGCTAAGCAACCTCCCGTCATAAACTTCGTAACTAATTATAACGTGTAATTAATCAAAAATAACCGTCAAAATGTAGCACCGTTGCTCTGACTTTACATAGAAGCTATTGGGCGCTGGGTACATATGGCAAACCCAAAGGCACATCAATGGCGGATGCTTCGGCTCGTATCTCTAGTGGCCCTAATAAAATCCAAAGGCAAGAAACTGTCTGTAACGCATCCGGGTGCGACCACTCCGGTTTGCGAATCAACCATAGTTAAACGCCATGTTAGGCTTACTAAAAAATTTATGCTACATTCGATTCTGCTGTTAAAATATTTGTAAAAGCATATTAAAGCTTTTAAATATTTTAATTTTGTTTAAAACCTTCAAAAACTATATCATATAAAACATATATATCACCATTTCTGTAAAAAAAAAAAATTTGTAAGCAAGTTTTTTTTTTCAGAAGTAGCGGAGATTTATTTCGTAGGGAGGATTTGAGGTTGATTCAGTATACAGGTGCCATCTACTGGCGGATTTTGAAATTCACTTACATCGTAAAAACTCATTATCTGGAATCCTCGGGACCAAAAACGCTTTCCGAGTTTTGGAATTTTCTGGATTTCGGCTCCTTCCGAAGTTTACGATTATTTGACAAAATTCATGTTTTTTTCGTGATTCTTTGACAAAATTTGCATTTTTTTTCTGCTATTCGTTGCCAAAATTTGCATTTTTTTCTGCTAATATTCGTTGGCAAAATTTGCGTTTTTTCGTAGTCCTTTGAAGAAATTTGCGTTTTCTTTTTGCGATCCTTTGAGGAAATTTGCGTTTTTTGCTATTCTTTGACGAAATTTGCCTTTTATTCACGATCCTTTGACAAAATTCGAATTTTTTCTGAGATTCTTTGACGAAATTAACGTTTTTTTTTTCGATCTTTTGACGAAACTTCACTTTTTTCGCGATCCCTTAACGAAATTAGAAATTTTTTCGCAGTGCTTTGAAGAAATTTGTGTCTTTTTTTTCGCGACCCTTTGAAAAAATTCATGTTTTTCCGCGATTATTTGACGAAATTCGAGGATTTTTTTTTGCGATCCTTTAACCATTTTTTTTTTTTTTGTGATCCTTTGACAAAATTCACGTTGTTTCCACATTCATTTGAAGAAATTGTCTACTGTTTTTCTGTGAACGATAGACATAATTGATTTTTCCGGCGACGATCGTTCAAAATTCGAGATATTTATGTTCGAATTTTTGGACTGAAGACAAAAATTTTCGAAACCGAATGCCTTAAATTTTTAGGAAAACTTGAACCGAATCACCCTTGATGAAATAAATATATAACTATTTTTTTTTGTTTCTAACGAATCGTAATATAAATTAATTTTAAAATAAAATTTGAGAGAAAAATTATTTGTTTTTAATTTCGGGAAGAGGGGACCGTGTTCATCCGCCACCGAAGTAACAATATTTGAGTGATTAGACATTGAAACACAATGGACTGAAAAAAAAATTAAGAATTGGTAAAATTTTCGAAAAATTTCAGAAAATCTAAAAATTTAGTAAAAATTTTCGAATTTTCTCCTTCCGGATTTTGGATTTCGGGATAATGGGTCATAAACTGTAAAATGATTATTTCTTACCAAACGTAATTAAAATATAAGAAACACATAGTACAGCGTAATTTGCATTTAATTTTGCTTATATAAACAAACAATCAGTTATGTGGTGAGTCTAGCTGTTTAGAAACTCATTGATAACACTTTTTTACAAAAACTTTCACACATGGATTATTTGTTAATATTTAATTTGAATGTTTTGTCCAATCGTTGAACTATTTTAGAAATGTAATAAGTACTAAATAATTTTGTACTAAGTAAAAAAAAAAAATAAAAAAAAAAATAATATATATATATATATATATATATATATATATATATATATATATGTGTGTGTGTGTGTGTGTATATCCTCATTATTTTTATTTGTAGAAATCATTTGTCATTTTTAAAATATATTTTTCTACAATACAAACCTTTCAATAATAAATCTTCATGCTGTTTGTTTGTATGAAGTCTTATGAAAATGAAACGCGGATCGACAATCCGTCATTTTTGACGGGGTTATATACTAGTTTGAAATAAAACGGGAATTTTCAAATGTGTTTTACACGGAGCGTGAATCAATTCCTTACATTAATAATACAAGGATCAATAAGTATCAAAGCCTAGAAAGTAGATGAGTTTCACGCCATATTTAAAACGAAAAATTTATATATATTTTTTTATCTATGCCGATTATTAAGCATGAATATGAGTTACATACAGATGTACAGTTTTTGGCCAAAAATCACAACATGATTATTAGGAAAAGGAAAATAAATACGAATCTATTATATTAAAATCTGACCGCCTGTTTGTATTTCGCTACTACTCCTTTCAGATTGTCGAATGCAACGCGATTTACTTAACACCGGTTATCATTGATCCGAGGATGTCACACAAACTTTCAGAATTAAAAAAAATTAATTAGATGACAATTTTTTTTTTTTACCATTAGGAAAATGATTGTTGTTTTCGGTCGAGAATGGGCCAAATGATGTACGCACTTTACACTTTTAACTTTTTTTAACGAAATTCTGTAACTTTAGAAGAATTTTTCTTTCAATAGGCAATAAAAATTTTAAAATACAAAAATGTTAAAAAATGTTAAAAATCGTTACAAAAATGTTAAAAATACAAAAAGGATAGATGCAAATTATCAAATATGAAAAAAAGACGAATTCAAAAATTGACGTCGGATGAGAAATCGTCTTATACAGCAAAAAATGTGGTCTTCAACTTTAATTTCCTCAAAATACATTTAGCTCAGACATCAGTCTAAACAAGAGTTAAAACAATATTTAAATTTTGCTTAGGGATTGTCTACAAATAGAAATTGTACCAAACTTTAAAAATCCCAATGCTAGCACCTAAAGTTAGCATCATATTTGGATATTTCGGTTTATTTATTTATTATTTATTTATTTATTCATTTATTTATTTATTTTTGTACATTTTAACGAAATTTCTCTAAAAACTGAAAGTAAATTACACCATATTTGTGGATAAAAAAGGAGAAATAAAACAGTTCAGTATATCTTTTACGCCATTTTCTCAATAAAACTGAAAAACAGAATTTATTTTCACTTTGAATAGATAGTAAAAACAAAATCTTGATTTCAGTAAATTATCCGAAAAATAAAAGAACATTTTCACATATTCAAACTTCATGAATCAAATTGTTCTGGAGAACAAAAATTGTCTGTCAACATATTGTCATTTAGAAAACAAGATTTGTTTCAGCTATACATTAAACCAAGGAGGCAGAATTGAATTTAAAGAAAACGCATATACTATTTCTCCAATTCATTATTTTTGAAGGATGGCTGTTAATACGTTTCACAAAGGTGTTAAAAGTAAAATTGTTTATCAGGTAAAATTGACATTTGCTTTTACCCAATTCGTCTATTTCCACGATTTTATTTGGTCCTCCTTTTTCCATTAGTTGCAATTTCATTTTCGCGATTATTTGGCACAAAATTTCATTTTTTTTAAGACTGAGTTATGTCAAGGTCTCTGTAACAAAAAAAACCCTATTGTCTCTTATGAAATGTGATAAATAGTTAGTTAATTATTAACATTTTTAATTATCGGGAGTGAAATATTTTGCTTAATTAATGCATTTATTCTTCTTTTAATGTTGCGTGAACGAAGTCACGGGTAAAAGCTAGTATACACATAAAGCAATACTGTGAGTGCGTTAAGTTGACGTAGTACCTGCATTTAAATATGTTTGCAACTTAAGTATCTTCTATAATATAGGGATTTCAAATAAAAAAATCAATAAAAAATCTGTTACGAGGCTAACGAAAAATACAGGCTATCGCGGTGCATCCCACTTACCTTTTTTTACAGACCGCTAGAGTGACGTAATGCTCTTTTCGTACACCTTCATTGGTGCATTCGAGCATCACGTGAATCCGGCGGTCTGTGAAAAAAGATACGCGTAAAGCACCGCGGTAGCCTTTCTTTTTCGTTAGCCTCGATCTTTTAAATATGACGTCACTTTCGATGGATAACTTTTTTTTTTTTTTTTTTTTTTTTTTTTAAGTTCCAAATTTCCTTACCCCTTTTTATCACCTCCGGTAAACACATCAGGCATATTCAAATTAAGATTCGCGATAACTAGAAAATTTAGAACAAATGATGTCATTTTCATGTAATCATTGAATATTTAATTTTTATAAGTTTCTATTTAAAAATTATGTTTATTTCATCAGTAGTGGCCTGTTACTCTTTGAAAAGTTACGTCCATTATGTATAAAGTAAAGGCTTTTTCGGTATCGACAAATAGATCGTACATTTTTCTGTTACACGCGCGAAAAAAAAAAAAAAAGAAAAAAAGTTTGTTAATGAAATTTAGAGATTTTATTATGATAGTAGCGTCATTTTTTCTGATTGTCTTTTTAACGATTCATTAGTGCGAATACAAAGAGCTTCGTTAGTGTGATCACCCTATGTTTAAGATAATACATTTTTTTCCCGGAACGATCAAATAGTTAACACGGACAAGGCCGGACAGATGTGCTAGTTTAAAAATGTTTTTTTTGTAGCTATGCATGTTCAATTGTCAAGTAAAAAAAAAAAAAAAAAAAAAAAAAAAAAAAAGACGCATAATTTTTTTAAGAATTTGGTCTTTTAGTTTTACTTTTCATTTTTTTTTCATTTTCAGGTAATTCAAAGCTGTTTAAATAATTTATTTAGAAAATATCCCAGTGTTAAGGCTCTATTATGACCTAGTTTAAGTGTTTTAGTTGCATTTTCAAATAAATTTTCAAATAAAATAAATACAATGTTTTAAGAAACACTTAGAACTTTTGTTTTATATCCATACTCCAGTTGAATACAAAGAAAAAAAAAAAAATTTTAATTCAGCTTTGACAAAAACGTCGCATTTGTAAAAAGTAAAATAAGAGTCATGATACGTCTAACCTTAATAAGAGAATGATTAAATAAATGTTGAAAAGGATTTCCTGACTCTAATCTTCAAGAAATGCTCAATTTAATCTAACAAACAACACAATAGAAAGAAAACCCCACTTATCCTGTATCGTGAAAGTTTTACAAAATAGATGCAGAGTTAAAAAAAAAAAAAAAAAAAAAAAAAAGAAAAAAAGAAAAAAAGAAAAAAAAAAAACTTTGAACTTTTTAAATAAAGAAACAAAATTTAACACGTATATCGGTCCTTTCATTATTTCATACGCTTTTAACGCAATATAGTATGTATCTAAAAGGAACAGCTATAACCCTACATTTTATGTTTGGTTTATAAAATATATTATTAAAGAGTTTTAAGTCTAAGGTAAATTAAACACATAATTCATTAGAAAAAAAAAATCGAGAAAACAGGAGAAAAAATTAAATGAATTGTTAATAATTTTATTTTTTATTTGTATGTGTTACTAAGGATAATTATTATGCATGTTAGCTATTATTGTTTTCTTTTGGGTTTTTTTTTTTTTTTTCAAGAAATTGTGTATGGAAACTTGGTAAAATAACTAAGCGGTTATTCAAAAGTGGCGAAAATACGGTAAAAATATTAAAATTTTAAATTCCTTTTTCATAAACTTTGAAAAACCTACACCCTCCAATAATTTTTTTTTTTTTTTTTTTTTTTTTTTTTTTTTTTTTTTTGTGTGTGTTTAAAATTGTGTTCGTATTATAATGCATTCATGCACAATCCGAAATTTTCTGTATTTAAATAAATGATCCATTTGATGAGTAGAAGAAAGTAGGCTAAAACAGTATAGTCCGGTAACCGTATACCACAGTTTTGACTCAAATGGAGCTTCCCCCAAGGGGGTAATGGTTGAAATACTAGCGCTTGATATATTAGGTAGAAGCGGACATCAGTATATCTCCATACTGGTATTTGTGTAATTTCTGTGCCGGAAAATGTGTTTTATCACTTTATTGTTTAATGTTTGCTAGTTTTCAAAAATATTAAATATAAACACATTTAAAGGAACTTCTTACAGTATTGTGTGCAGAAAATTTAATAAGAATTTATCTCCCAGAATGAAACTGTTGATAGCACTTATAGGTGCATTTTTTACGGCTTGCTTTCCAATCCTTATTTTGGGGGGTAAGACCGGATAACCTAAGTGAAATAAAATCAGATATTAAAGCAAACCTTGAAAAGCTAGTAAATAAATCTTAAAGAAATGGCAATCAAAACTATATGTTTAAGGATGATTATTATTTTTTTAAGCTGATAAGGTGTCGTACTTCGTTTCTGCAATTTCACAAGTCGTAGTGAAGATAATTCCCCATTTTTTTTTAAATACAGTAGAACTCCAATTACCCGAACTCCAACTATCCGAATCGCTGATTATCCGAATCGCTTTCAGAATTTCAGAAAAAAACAAATGAAGACGGAAACGTACTGCGATTCCCAAGATAATGATTATGTCTACGCGCGCTATTGTCTTTCCCGCCACGAAGACGCTGGGTTTCAAATTCTAAATGATGATGAACTTATTGAAATTGTGAGGGAAGAAAGTGTCGAGGAAGAAAATGACTTTATGTCGAAGTTGAAGCATACACGGAACCATCAGCTAGTGAAGCATTTGCCGGCCTTGAAACTGTGTTGAAGTAGATGGAGTGTCAGCCCGAGTGGGACCACATTCAACTTTTGAGTCAAGCGGCTGCGCGACTTGGCTCCCCGAAAACGAATGAAGACTGTCGAACAGCTTACTTTGACCCAGATGTTCAGCAAGTAATGACTTTCATTTACAGTACGGTACGTACATACTGTACTAATGTACAGCACTTGTAAGTACGCTTAACATGTAATAGTGTTGCCTTTTCATTTAATTAATTAAAAGCTCTTTTTCTTTAAAAATAATTTTTTTCTCCTATTTTCAACATACATACAGTAATTAATTAAAATATACCACTTTTTGGGGGGAAAACATCCGATTATCCGAAATTTTGATTATCCAAATAGGTTCCGGTGCCAATTGATTCGGATAATTGGAGTTCTACTGTATAAAAACATTAGGCTTATAATTGAAATCTCATTAGTAAAGTTCCTAAGTTAAAGTCGTAAAAGGAAATGTTTTCCATTTTTCAAAACTAAGTCTAAACTCGTTTATTTCTTGTAACATTAACATATGTATGCGGTATTAGGTATTACGCGACTGGTAGGGAATGAGTGGATGACGTAACATTTTTCTAGAAAATCATTTATTTATAAGAATGCGATAAACACATTAAATGTTTTTATTAGAGTTTTTACCCTAAATTTCATTAAAATTTGTCAGATATTCTGCCTCCAAAAAACAATTAATAATAAGGTATCCGATTTTAATCTACACTCCACTTTTCTACGTCCATAAGAAAGAGCTGAAGTATATTTTATATAAACAGATTCTAAGTTTTATAGTAAAGATATTTGTACCATAATAAAAAAGAAAACTGCCCAGTTAAACTGAGGGCATTGAGCTCACAGAGTATTCACACTAATTGTATATTATACTCTTATTTTAAAGAATTTGAAATAAGCCCCTCGTAAAATAAAGAAGTCGACAATATATTAAGGGGGATCAAACCTCCTTATAATTAACCACTGAGCACCCAAAACTGTTAAGGGAAGAGCCTTATTACAATGAACATATATACAAAATTTGAAGCAAATCAAATAATTCTGCATGAAATAACCATTTATCTAAATTAAGGGGGGGATTAGACCCCCGTATCCCTCTTTATACTTAACCAGTGAACCCCTCAAACTAATCAGGGAAGCTCGTTACCACAATGAACCTATACACAAAATTTGAAGAAAATTGGATAATTCTGCATGAAAAACCCATTTATATAAATTAAGGGGGGATTAGCCCCCCGATCCCCCCTTTTATACTTAACCAATGAACCCCCAAAACTAATCAGGGAAGCGCCTTATCACAATGAACTTATAAACAAAGGTTTAAGCAAAACGGTTATTTCTATCAGGAGTTATCGCGTTACGTACATACATACGTACATACTTACATACGAACAGACAGAACGGGCGGTCACATTAGCTCTCAGGCTTTGATAGCCTGTGAGCTAATAAAAAATATAGAAATATGCAAATAAAAATTTAAAAATATGGTAGAATAAAGAAATAAAAATCTAAATATGTGGAAATATCAAATCTTGTTGTTTAGAGATTAAAAATAATAAACTAAAATGAGTCAGCTATAAAAAGATGTATACTAAAAATATGATAAATTATAACACCTTGTAATGATATATTTCTTTTAAAGGCTAAAACGTGTAAATTAACAAAATAATATACAGTAAAATAAATTTTATTAGATTGTTGACATGTTTCGGCTCACTCCGAGCCATTTTAAAAAACAAATGAAAATATTCTATAAATGAACGGTCTTTGAAGTTTTTATTTGAAATGCTATCATTTAATTTTCAGGTACTTTTTTTAAAATTGAGCACGTTATCTTTTATTTTTAGTTGGTTGTTTATTTTAACCATGGAGCATGTTATAACCATGGAGTAACTCGAGCCACAATTTCGGTAACTTAAAAGATGCTGCATCGTTACATATTGTATTTTTCCGTGTTACTATATCTATGGTTTCTCTTATTATGGATGAATAGTATAGACCGGAGGGAAAAATTATTTTACTTTCATTGAAATTTATTAAATTTATTTTTAAACCATCCAAATAAATTTCAATGAAAGTAAAATAATTTTTCCCTCCAGTCTATACTATGCATCCATAATAAGAAAAACCATAGAGATAATAACACACAAAAATACAATATGACTTTGGTTGTCCTTCAATTAACATATATAAGATAAAGAAATATGAATATTTTCGAACACTTCAAGGACACTTATTGTTTTATAAAATTTGTACATCATTAATTTATTGCGCTTTATTAATTTAAATTATTAAATTTTCCATTATCTTATTTAAATATATATATTGTTTGTGAAAATCATTAATTTGCCTTCAGTTAATTACAACACTCTATTTGGTAATTAAAATGAGCATGCTAATAATTAAAAACTTATGGCGAAGATTTTAATTTAAGTTATAACAATGCAGATCTTTTCATTTATTTCTTCTTTATATTTCTTTTCTTGATGATTCACTGGTTAATTTCTTTAATGTATGTTTTATTCAATTAGTAATAATATATGTGTTATTCTTTATTTAGATAAAAAATGAAAATTTACATGGAAATTTTGAGGCGTAGTGAATAAAATTTAAATTCAGTAAAAGTTTTATGTATTTTAGTACATATAAAATCATTACGTAATACACGTTTAAAATATTCATACGTTTATTGAAAATAATTTAATTGGATGTTATGAGATAAATTTTTCTTAAAAATAAAAGAATATGGCTGTAATGTTTTCGTTGAACTGCATTAAAAATTATATAAAAATATCATTTTCGTATTATAATTTCTTAATTTCGACATAAAAGTTTTATTTTTGTATTCTAAAAGGTATAACATATAAAACTGTTTTTACTTAAATTTATTATTGAACAAAATCATCAATAAAATGGAAAATTGCGATGTTTTTCATTTCAGACATATTTTCATTACCTGATAAAATAATCACGCATAATCAAATTACACTTACGAAACAAATAATAAATTAAAATTTTGTCTGTTTGTTATTTAAAAATTTGTATATATATATATTTAATTCGAGTTGATACGTTCGAATTAAACCCTTAATATCTATAAATATTACAAAAAAAAATAATCCGACAGAAAACAATCGTAATTTAAATTTACTATTGTCAAATGTGTTTGAAAATACAACCTTAAGGTAAATGAATGACTGGATTGAAAAAAAATATTTACTAAAACTGTTACTGATAATATGATAAGTGATATATGAAAAAAAAAAAAA
This sequence comes from Maratus michaelseni, assembly GCA_963931845.1. Classification (NCBI taxonomy): domain Eukaryota; kingdom Metazoa; phylum Arthropoda; class Arachnida; order Araneae; family Salticidae; genus Maratus; species Maratus michaelseni. The sequence goes on along the minus strand of OZ007590.1, from coordinate 105,454,562 downwards.
ACATTCTAAGGTTGTTTTTTTTTTTTTTTCCGTCGCTCAACGTTGGATTGGATGTGCAAGTAACAATAATTTATCCTTATTCATATGACCACGGATCTTATGCGTTTTTTTTTTTTTTTTTTTTTTTTTTTTTTTTTTTTTTTTATAGTGGGGTTACATCAAGGATCGTTTTTATGTACCACAATTGCCGAAAACACTCAAAGAACTTAAAGAGAATGCATCAGCATTAAGATTGCATTATAAACTGTTGACAATACAAAACTACAAAATGCGTTTAACGAACTTGATTATAGATTCGATGTTTGTCCTTTTACGAAAGGTTCACGCATCAAACATTTGTAACTAAAAAAAAAAAAAAATGGAATTTTTAAAATTATTTTTATATGTCACTTTTATAACACGTGTAATATTTTTGAAAATATGATTTTTTTAAATCCGGTCTATAACGATGGTTATTGTTCGAGCTTCTTTGTTATTGTTCGTGATGAAAGAAGTATCCGCATAAGTCACCAGGTTCTATATGAAAAAATTAAAAAAAAAAAAAACTCCAGTATGGTAGTTAAATGGTTTATTAGGAGATTACCATGTCAAAAGAAGGAACGCACGGCAGAAGAGGGGAAGGTACAGCTGGAGCTAAATTATGAGCACATTTACAGCAAGCAGATCAGAGCATGAGTGTTATTTCCACGACACAACTTGAAATCGCACTGACAAGAATCTCGCCAAATAGGGTTGCTAATAATTGTCTAGGCGAGCGGACTTTCAGATGAAGCTGCCGCATAACTAATGGTATTTAGCGAGCCGGGTTGCTAGATTTTTTCAAAAGGACGAATTTTGTTTCAAAAATTAACATCGCCACGGCGATTATAACCGACAAATATCTTCTCATGTGAATATAATTTCGATAGACAAAACAGTATGTGCTTTTAACAATCAGAATATATTTTTAGACATGGGTGTGAGTGATTGAGTTATTACCACTACCAAATAAGGGCATGCATTTGGGCCAAATGGAAGATTCGCATAACTTTTAACTGATATTGTGGCCACAAAAATGTGTTATGCACATATTGTGTTATAAGCTTGGTTTCGGAAAGTGAAAATACGAAAATGCATCTGTGCTGTTTTAATTCTTTTCTTTTTCTATTTTTAATCGAAAAGCCGTGAGATATTAGTGATCGAGCACAAGTGAAAATGAAAAAGGGAAAGGGTATAAATTACAGCGGGATTATTGTTTGAAGTTGTAGATAACTCAATTAAATTTTGAAAAAGGAAGGGGAAAAATATAATTTAAATGAAGGATAGGGGAGGTTAAAATTAATATATGATTCTCATATCATATATTTCCCCCGTTTGCTCAGATAAAAGAATAATTTGTTAGGGTTTAAATTGCAGGCATGCTCCGTCTGAAAGTTTACATATAATCAATGCACAATATAAGAAAAAAAAACATAAACACATACAAATATCAAAAATGAAAATGAAAATGGAAATGGCATACCAAAATTTTTGCTACTGGTCATCATAGTGTGCACACTAGTTTATTCCTTGAGTCCATGGTTTGTTGAGAGTTTTTTTTTTTTTTTTTTTTTTTTTTTTTTTTTGTAGATGTAGATGTTGTTGTTGTTTTTGCTGTTCCGGAACATATAGCAGTTTAATTACTCTACATATATATTGATGACCAAAATATGACCAGAAAAGTTGCATTATCATCAACTAATATTTCTTTTACTGACAGCTGGTCATAAGCATGCAAAATGAATTTAAAAAAATGTTCATAACTCTGAACATATAAGCTTATGTTAAGTTGCAACTACAATACAATAAAATTTTCTTTGTTCGAACAAAATGCAAAATAATGATATATGTAATCTTGCATAAAATAAACATGAAATATATAAATGCAAATACAGGATATATAAGTTAAGATACAGTTACAGTTACAGTTGTGTAAAAAATGAAATATGAAAAAGTGATGACAAAAAAATGGATGAAATTTATGTTTAAAAATGGTAAAAATTTGTGCATTCGCACAGGACAGGATAGGGAAAGTGACGCACGATCCAAAAAAAAATTCCTGCCCTAAATCTTGTCTAAGGACAAGTGTAATGGCGCAAGTTTAGGACTATTGCCTTATTTGTGGAGGGAATATTTAGGGCGAGGTCCACATTGTTGTCACAACATAGACCCCGTTGCTCCCGCAGCAGTAATGCAACAAACTGAGGAGCAGTCTCGTATACTCATTTTGACAGGGGATTTAAGGTGAATTGGAATACGAATTCGAATGTGTCTCTCATTACAATGGGGTGGAAGATCCTCAGGGCAATAATTTTGAACAGATCACCACTCCGAAAGGGAATAATTAAAGAAATATACACCTAGTGTATGTCGAATAAAAGTCAATCCTAAAGTAATGAGAGAGTTTTGTCAAGTTCGGTAAAAATGTTAAGTCATGAGGTAAAAAATATTCACTTAATTAGCATTATTAAAATTAAAAAAAAAAACTGAGCTTAAGAGAAAACATTTTAGTGCAATTAATGTTACTATAATTATGTTTATAACTATTTATGAGATTTTAAAAAATATGACGACAACAGTAAAGATTTTTTTTTTTAAGTGTATATGCTCAAACACCCCATAAACATAAAAGATAATGTTCACAACAAGATTGCCATATCTGCCATTCCCTTGATGAAACAAACTTGGACCAGCCGAGAACTTTCACAAGGAAACATCAAATATAACATCAGTATATTGTGTACATCAATATACACAAGTGTGAACAAAACCAAAAATTCGCACAAAATACAACAATTATAAAATTATACGCTATTTTCTAGGTCTTAAATTATAACGTGTTGAATAAGTTGGAAAGTTAATATTATTGTAACCATCATGACTTGTAAGTAAGTGATCGCTTCTTGGTGGAGCGATTATTAACCTATCAATGTGTACTCTAAAAGCAGAGTCATCAGGTGCATGTAAGCGTTTGATTGAAACAGAGACAGGTGAATATTTGTGTATAACAATGTAAGGTCCAGAATATTTTGGTTTGAACTTATCCACTGATTTTAAATACACAATATATTTATTCATAATTTTTCTTAGTTTAGCACGTTTTTGAAAATGATCATTCCTTTTGTTTTGCGAGTCTTTGATGTTATTGTATGCTTTTCTGTAAATAGAATTTAAATCTTGTAACAATTTGTAAGCTTCAAAATCTTTGTCTAGAACTTGATTGACATCATGGTCATAAGTATCAAATATTAAGGATAGTTCTCTTCCAAAGTGAAGCAAGTTGGGAGAATATTTTGTGGAGGAATGTAGAGATCCATTATAAAGAGATTTATGAATTGATAAAGCATTTTCAAAAGTGTGACCTTCTTGAAGTAAAGTAGAAACTGAGTACTTAATTTATTTATTCACTCGCTCTGACACGGCATTGCTTTGTGGCCTCGCTACACTGGAATGACGCACCTTTATGCCTAATGTATCGTTAAATTTGTCGTATATGTGTGAAGTGAATTGTTTTCCCAAATCTGACAATATTACAGAAGGTCTTCCAAAGATAGTTATGTAACTGAATAAACATTTAATTATCTTTTCAGAAGTGATGGTACGCAAAGGGAAGAGTTCTAGGTGTCGAGAAAAATGGTCAATTACTGTCAATACCGACTGTCCATTAGTAAAGGGACCGACCAAATCAACACTGACTGTGTCTCCTGGATGCGTAGGTGTGTATGTAGGTTGTAGTGGAGCAAGTGGAGTTTTGTGATGTTTTGCCTGTAAACATTTTGTGCAAGACGCTACAAAATTTAAAGTGTCAGCATACATTCCTTTCCAAAAATATTTTTTTGTGACAAATGCATAGGTTTTTGTTAATCCAAAATGCGAAAAATGACATATTGTTGGAACCTCGGCTTTTAATGAATTTGGGACAATAATGTGGTAAGAAAAGGTGTCATTACAAATATTTTCTTTTTTTAACATTAAAACCTTTGAATCGGGATGAATGAAGTACATAGGGAATTGTTTCGATGAGCCATTTTGCATAATTTCGTTGTAAATTTCGGATAATTTTGTGTCTTTCTTTTGTTCGTTTACAAATGTTTCATTTGAAATTTCCAATAAAGGGTCTTTTTGATCCTTGTTACCAATAACTAAGTAATTTAGAGAATGTGTACCGTATGATAAATGATCATTATTAGTGTCTGGTAGATCATTATCGACAATTGGCAAAGCATATGGTTCATTGATAAGCTCTGGGTTGGAATTTAAGTCAATTGGGTTTTTCTCGAAAGAACATCTGGACAAATAATCTGCAAGTACATTTGAAGAACCGGGATTGTGATCAAAAATGTATGTATATTCTGATAATTCTGTTAACCATCCTGTTGTTATATCAGCGGGATTAGTTGTTTTCTTGTATTTTTTTAAAGGAGCACTATCGGATAAAATTACAAACTTTCTGTTATATAGGTAGTATTTAAAAGCGATTACTGATTTGTAAATGGCCATTAGTTCTAGTTTTAGTGCTGGATAACGTTTTTCAGACTGTTTAAGAGATTTTGAAAAAAATGCAATAGGAAGTAATTGTCTTTCATGTTCCTGTAACAGAACACCTCCTATGGCTATAACTGACGCATCCGTGTTTACATAAAAAGTTTTAGACCAATCAGGTAAACGAACCATGGGAGAATTAAAGAACACCTGTTGCATTTGATCAAATAATTTTTGATGTTTTTGAGTCCATTTAAATGTTGTTTTTGGTGTAGTGAGATCTATAAGTGGTTGGATAATTTTTGAAAAAGAAGGCACTAGAGATTTGTAAAATGTGACCAGACCAATAAACCTTTTTAATTGTATTTTTGTTGTCGGGGTAGGAAAATAGTTTATTTTGACAATATTTGATTGGACTGGAGAAATGGAATGATTTTCAATGTGAAAACCTAAGTAGTCAACAGCGGTTTTGTGAAATGAACATTTATTGGGCGAGAGCGTTAAATTATATTTCGATAAAATTTCAAGTACTTTCTGTAATTTTGCACATGTTTCCTCAAAAGAATTAGAACCAAAGATCAAATCGTCTTGATATGCAAAAATACCTTCCATTTCTAATTCATCAATAATAGTGTCCATTAAATTTTGAAAGAAACTACTGCTATTCTTTAATCCAAATACCAATCTTTTGAAACGAAAAGTACCATAAATGCATTTGAATGTAAGTGGATCTTGATATTTTTCAGGTAAATTTATCTGATGATAGGCCTGTTGAAAATCTAACGAAGTGAAATATTTATATGCAGATAAATTTGAAATAATGGTCTGTATTTTGGGAAGTGGATATGAAGATCCTTGTAAGACGGAATTTAGCATTCTTAAATCAAGAGCTAGTCTGTATTTTTGTTTTGCAGACCCGCCGTGACCAGGATAAGGCATATAGATGAGAGTTTTTTTTTAAGAGATGTTGAAATGCAGGTCTATATAGAGCGTTGACAGGCCGGGCATGACCTGGAAATCCAAAGATGAGAGTTGTAGGAAAGGCGCTGGAGAATAGGATAAAAGAGGCAGTTCGCAAGATACTTTCCAATTATACAGGGACCCCCTCCTCGGTCTTAAACGTTGGGAGTAGACCTGGTTTGGCACAGAAAAATCCAAAGGAAATTCAGCGTGGGAGAGTCTAGATGAATTACTCCGACTTTTGAAATGTTCCTAGAAACACAGGCAAAGTTTTTAAATCAGTCAATTCGGTCCGGTGGGATGGTAATATGCAGGCGGGAATTTTCTTTGACGCATGCTGATAATCCAAAGAAACACGCGGGTGCAGGTGAAGAAACAGCGTCCCCTCTTCTGCCAACTATATACCTTTTTTTATTTTTACTGGAGAAAAAAAGCTGGTTTCGCACCATAAATTTTATAACGATGGTTATTGATCGAGCTTCTTTGTTATTGTTCGTGATGAAAGAAGTATCCGCATAAGTCACCAGGTTCTATATGAAAAAAAAAAAAAAAAACTCCAGTATGGTAGTTAAATGGTTTATTAGGAGATTACCATGTCAAAAGAAGGAACGCACGGCAGAAGAGGGGAAGGTACAGCTGGAGCTCAATTATGAGCACATTTACAGCAAGCAGATCAGAGCATGAGTGTTGTTTCCACGACACAACTTGAAATCGCACTGACAAGAATCTCGCCAAATAAGGTTGCTAATAATTGTCTAGGCGAGCGGACTTTCAGATGAAGCTGCCGCATAACTAATGGTATTTAGCGAGCCGGGTTGCTAGATTTTTTCAAAAGGACGAATGAATTTAGTTTCAAAAATGAACATCGCCACGGCGATTATAACCGACAAATATCTTCTCATGTGAATATAATTTCGACAGAAAACAGTATGTGCTTTTAACAATCAGAATATATTTTTAGACATGGGTGTGAGTGATTGAGTTATTACCACTACCAAATAAGGGCATGCATTTGGGCCAAATGGAAGATTCGCATAACTTTTAACTGATATTGTGGCCACAAAAATGTGTTATGCACATATTGTGTTATAAGCTTGGTTTCGGAAAGTGAAAATACGAAAATGCATCTGTGCTGTTTTAATTCTTTTCTTTTTCTATTTTTAATCGAAAAGCCGTGAGATATTAGTGATCGAGCACAAGTGAAAATGAAAAAGGGAAAGGGTATAAATTACAGCGGGATTATTGTTTGAAGTTGTAGATAACTCAATTAAATTTTGAAAAAGGAAGGGGAAAAATATAATTTAAATGAAGGATACGGGAGGTTAAAATTAATACATGATTCTCATATCATACGATCATACGGTCATTCATTTATGCTAGTCCTGTATACATATACAGGGTGTCCATTGGCGTACGAGAGTGGGTGTCGCGTCAATTCCTCGGGCACAATTCATCGCAGCGTCAATTCGTCGTGGTATCGTCGTTACCTGCATTGCCCCTCACCCCACAGGTAAAAGCAACGTTTCCCGCCAGCCAGACCGGCCGTATGCGTATTACACAATACAGAGGGAGAATATATAGAAAAATGAGCCTCGCTAAAATCACCTGTTTTCTGACGTTGCTAGCTCTTAGGCTATAAGATAAAATTTACTACAAAACCAAATATGATCTGAAATTTAGGTGTTTTTATTGAAAGTTTATATTTTGGTATAATTTCAGTATGAAGACGACACACGAAGCCTATTTTTTTTTAAATATAAATTGAATGAAGACAGAATTTCCAGTCAAAAAATCAAAATTCTATTTCTGTTTTTTTTTTTTTTTTTTTTTTTTTTTTTTTTTTTTTTTCCTGGTACAATTTCGAGATTTAAATGCATGGGGTGTTTATTTTCTTGTTTGTTTTTTGGCTAACTATACTTTATTATTTTTTGTTTTACATAAAACTTAAAAGGGTAAACATATTGTCCATGCATTTTTTCGGTTCCAGCCAAATGGATAGTTCCATTTTTTATTCATTAACATTTTGGTAATTAAGATGTATGAGATATTCTCTTTTTTTGTGTGCTCGATTCTTCCTTGTATATTCTAGTTCTAAAGAACAGTTTATTTCTTCTGTTTATTGCTTTAAGAGGAGAAGCCACCTATTTAAACTTAAATTATTTTATTATTTTTTGCAAGACAAAATTTACTTTCAAACGGAAATCACCATTAGATATGTAAATGTTTAATCAAAAAATTTCATAAAAAATAATATTAATCTTATCATCAGGAATTTCAGAACAAAGAAATTATTTGTAGTCTCCAGTACAAGGCAATTAAAATATGTTGGTGCAGCTTGTTGCTAACAGGATTCTGAAACAACCAAACAAGGATAACAAAATTTAAAATTCAATGTAGGAATTTGGAAAACTATTTATTTTCAGACAGATTTATGTTAACATTATTATTTGACTGCCATCGATGTTAAATAACTTAAACTCGAACCAGAGCAGAGTACACTGTAAAAAAATCTTCAGCTTTTGCTGCATAGTCACTCCACCGCTTTTATAGAATATCTCTATTTTGACCACTGAAATGCTCCATAATATAGTAAAGTAACCGTTTTCTCTAAAAGCTGTGGAGTGTGTCTGCAGCAAAAGCTGAAGATTTTTAACAGTGTAACATGCAGTGAAAAATGTCATAGTACCAGCCGATTAAAAAGTTCAAGACACCATTAGCTTTTCTTAATTTTACTTAAAATCACAAAGCAGGCACCAGTTCTCTGTTGCTAAAAATTAAAAGCCATTGAAATTTAATAACAATATAAGGAGCATATTCATAATTTTGTATAGTAACCACATGTTACATCAGACGGTGTAAAACTATAGGTTTGTAAAAATTAAACAGAACTGTTTCCAAATATCATCACCACCATCATAATACATTCCATTTAAGCACAATATATATAAAAGATAATCCATTATGTCATTCCGCACATGTGCCGAAAAAATTTAGATAACGCATGCATAACATTTAGATGCCAAAAATGTCAGAAGAAAAACTCTCCGCATGCAGACGTACTCAGAAGCCTGCGTTAAATGCGAAATGATTGACTAAATGAGGAGGGAGGGGGGAATGGCAATGTGTAGATGCAAAGGATTTTGTTAGCAACACGGCGCAAGATATTGGCAGAATGAGCCTTGCTGAAAATATAAAATTGAGCCTTGCTAAAATCACATGTTTTCTGACGTTGCTAGCTCTTAGACTATAAGATAAAATTTACTACAAAACCAAATATGATCTGAAATTTAGGTGTTTTTATTGAAAGTTTATATTTTGGTATAATTTCAGTATGAAGACGACACACGAAGCCAATTTTTTTAAAAATATAAATTGAATGAAGACAGAATTTCCAGTCAAAAAATCGAAATTCTATTTCTTTTTTTTTTTTTTTTTTTTTTTTTCCTGGTACAATTTCGAGATTTAAAATGCTTGGGGTGTTTCTTTTCTTGTTTGTTTTTTGGCTAACTGTACTTTATTATTTTTTGTTTTAAATAAAACTTAAAAGTGTAAACATATTGTCCATGCATTTTTTCGGTTCCAGCCAAATGGATAGTTCCATTTTTTATTCATTAACATTTTGGTAATTAAAATGTATGAGATATTATCTTTTTTTGTGTGTGCTCGATTCTTCCTTGTATTTTCTAGTTCTAAAGAACAGTTTAAATCGTCTGTTTATTGCTTTAAGAGGTGAAGCCACCTATTTAAATTTAAATTATTTTATTATTTTTTGCAAGACAAAATTTACTTTCAAATGGAAATCACCATTAGATATGTAAATGTTTAATCAAAAAATTTCATAAATATTAATCTTATCATCAGGAATTTCAGAACAAGGAAATTATTTGTAGTCTCCAGTACAAGGCAATTAAAATATGTTGGTGCAGCTTGTTGCTAACAGGATTCTGAAACAACCAAACAAGGATAACAAAATTTAAAATTCAATGTAGGAATTTGGAAAACTATTTATTTTCAGACAGATTTATGTTAACATTATTATTTGACTGCCATCGATGTTAAATAACTTAAACTCGAACCAGAGCAGAGTACACTGTAAAAAAATCTTCAGCTTTTGGTGCATAGTCACTCCACCGCTTTTATAGAATATCTCTATTTTGACCACTGAAATGCTCCATAATATAGTAAAGTAACCGTTTTCTCTAAAAGCTGTGGAGTGTGTCTGCAGCAAAAGCTGAAGATTTTTAACAGTGTAATATGCAGTGAAAAATGTCATAGTACCAGCCGATTAAAAAGTTCAAGACACCATTAGCTTTTCTTAATTTTACTTAAAATCACAAAGCAGGCACCAGTTCTCTGTTGCTAAAAATTAAAAGCCATTGAATTTTAATAACAATATAAGAAGCATATTCATAATTTTGTATAGTAACCACATGTTACATCAGACGGTGTAAAACTATAGGTTTGTAAAAATTAAACAGAACTGTTTCCAAATATCATCACCACCATCATAATACATTCCATTTAAGCACAATATATATAAAAGATAATCCATTATGTCATTCCGCACATGTGCCGAAAAAATTTAGATAACGCATGCATAACATTTAGATGCCAAAAATGTCAGAAGAAAAACTCTCCGCATGCAGACGTACTCAGAAGCCTGCGTTAAATGCGAAATGATTGATTAAATGAGGGGGGAGGGGAGGAAATGGCAATGTGTAGAGTAGATGCAAAGGATTTTGTTAGCAACACGGCACAAGATATTGGCAGGGTGATTAAAACTACATTTTAAAGAAAACATTTAAACATTTTTACAAAATGCAGTTTTACAAAATGCATTTTAACTTACGAAAAGTTCTTATACCTATTTTGGGGGAAAAAGGTAAAAAAGTTTTCTTAAAACCTATCTTTGGCACATGTAGGAATACAAACACAATTTTAAAGGATAAGATAAGTACTTATCCCATGTAACTTAGCTTCATATTTACATTCTATAGCTTAATTCGTATTTCCACTTTGTTAATTTGTTGAAAAATCGACATTTTGAGAAAAGCTCATTTAAAAGTTTTGAAAAAGGTATTGGCGTTTCAGCAGACGACGAACACAAAAATATAATGTGGAAACGTGGGATTGTATGTTAATTGAAAGAAAAAGGTGGCGGAATGAACCATAGAATTTTTTAGGCTAATATATATATATATATATTAAATGTTATACATCAGCATACCCCCCCCCCTACTCTAGAATAATTATTATTTAATTTTAAAAACATGTACACTTGGTTTTAAACAAAAGCATGTAAAAAAATTAAACGCCAATTATTTAATAAATAATTTCTAGTTTTGATATTTTTTTAAACATCAACATGAAAATCCTAAGTTTATTTGATTGTATTCATTTTTATTAAAGGAAAAATTCGGATGTAATTTTTATAGGAGAAATAAATGATACATTTCTCTTTTATATGTACACTAAAAATTACATAATGCATCATTTTAGAATGAGATTAAAATATCTTTTTCATTTACTATAGCAGCAGAATTCTAAGGCCGCTTAGGTAAATTTTTAAAGAATATATATTAAATTAAGTAAATTAACGTATGTATATTTAAATCTATATAATGTAAACAATACAGAACTCTTACGATGAAAATTTAAATTTATGGAAGTGGAGTATGGTGATTTGATATCAATAGCTATTATTTAAATATATATTTTTAGTTTACATTATTAGATATTGTAAATGATACATTTTTTCGGTATTGATAAGCAAATTGTGTTACTTAAAAATCTATAATACTTTAAACAGTATAATCTTAATGTCTTGAAAATGCATTTACATAAATGCAATGAAATAAAATTTAAATTCCATGATATAGAAATAAACGTGGAAAATATTTACAAAAGAAAACATTATTATAAATATTATATTTCAGTTTATAGAAATGCGATAGTCTGCATTGATCTTCATTCCTGGCTGTTTAATATTTCTTAAACATTGTTTTTTATAGTGAACTTTTCTTCTGTAAATTATCCTTTAACCGAAAATAATCTTTTAGGGCTCTGCCTTGAGTACTGTAATTTCCAAAGAGTCAACTTCACCCCATTTAAATATAGAATATTATTACAAAATTGTATTAAATATTAATATTCAGAAATAGTGGTGCTGAAATTCAAGGTCCGAACTAACCCTGCCTTAAGCGGTCAAGTATCTTTGAATGCAGAATAATAGTGTTTTTTTTTTTCAACGGTTTTTATTATGGGAATCTAAAATGCATATTATTTTAGTTGTTTATTTTTAATAAATAAACGGATAAATAAAATTTAAAATTTTAATACTACAATTTTAAATCCTAACTTCAGGGAATCTTATTAAAAGGATATCTTATTATATATATATTACATATAACTAGATGGAACCCGTCAAAACTTGACGGAAAAAAATTACAATAACAATATTAGTAAAATAAGCTTCGTTATTACATAAGAAGGGGTGCGTATGAAACAGTCTTTCAAATATTTTATTTTAAAAGTCCCCCCCCCCCTCCAGTGAATTACAGTACTAATTCCGAAGCAAACTCCAAACAAACAATTCGTAAACAACTGTGTAATGCAAATCAGTTTGACATTACCGCCATATTCACCACGGCAAGAAAAAAAATTTCCTGGACCTATGAAGTAGCATACAAATAGTATATCCCTACGTTCATCTCATATTCAGTCAATAAAAGAACATAGTAAATAAAGTACACATCTCCCCCCCCCCCTGTGATAATGCAACCGAATGAGCTCCTATGCGCATAAGCATTGTATCTCACCAAAGGCACCGTCAAAATTCGACGTTAAAAAAAGTTTTAAAATGTTTAAATTAAAAGTTTTAAAATATCTTCTTTAATCATTGTTCGTTTCAAATTATATCTTCTGAAACGCATCCATTGTTTTAAGCTAATCAATTTCTATGTAAAGATGAAGATTTTTTTTTTTTACAATAATAAATCAATCTGCAGATAAGGGAGATTTTTAATGTTTTCAAGTATAATTTATTTGTATGGTTTCTTCGGTTCCTTTAGATAATCAGGATGATTATTCCTTTTCCATCACAGTCGGGGATCTTTTCCTTCTTATACAGTTAAATATCCAATGGATCTTTAAAAAAATAATAAAATACAGTTCCTAGAATATTTTGGTGCAACATATACATCAACGAATTCAGCATATCAATTTTATGTTTAGTTTTTTTTTTTCTTGACAGATTTTAGTTTAGCGCCAAAATGCTCTCTCTTTTAGATAATCTGATCTTATGATTTATCAGGGGTTTTTATTATTTTTCTTTTTCAGTTTTTATGATGGTTAAGAAAATCTATTTTCAATTGGGGCAACTTTCCCAGGGAATATGTTACATTATTAAAGCAAACTGATGATCATTGTTGAGATAGAATTGAAAAATATTTCATGCTTGAAAATTATTTAAAAAGTCGTTAAATTAAGCGGCAGTTTTCAAATAAATTTCAATCAAAAGCTAATTTTTTTCTAATTGATGATGTAAGAACTAAAATTGTAAAATGTAGTAAAATGTAGTAAAAAATTGAAATTTGTAGTATTTAGAAGTGATGTAAGCGCGATGAAAGCTAAAGCGATAGGGCCGTTTGTTGTCACAACCGTTATACATTTCTAAAAATTGTCACTGTGTTTCGGCTGGCGTCCAAAAGTAGACTATCATTTTTTGACACCGAAAGAGAAATTCACAGTGGAAGAAATAGGACTTTGCCACTAATAAGGAACTGTTAAATGAACTTATAACAAACCTACCAAAATGATTCCTATAAAATATTAGCCTTACATTATTTATTCTAGCTACAAATACAATCATTATTTCAAGTTTTTTTTCCCATAACACCATTTTTAATAATTTCAATTTTCCTGAAATTCTTTACTTTTGTGAATTTTTTTTATAAAAAATGAAATCTTCTTACCTATAATTAAAAAAAAATAAGTAATTGGTAACATGTAATCAAGGTATGCAATCAAGATGAAGCAACCAATAAAGGCTTAAATTCTGACCTTTAAAATTAAAAATTGAAAAATCAGTTAAAATTATGTCATGTTGACACAATTAATTTTTCTTTTTAGTTTTATCACTGTTAAAATGCATTTCAAGCTAAGCATAACGTCATTTTCCCCGGCGCAAACTTTTCACACGTACTTTGTATAAGTTACTTTTATGCTTAAACATCATGTTACAAATAAAAATATATTTTGTATTTAATTGTAATGAAAAAATGACATCAACAAAGTTATAATGCATAATGATAAAATAAACCTAATGGACAATATTCCGGTGACGTCACAATAAATATGAATTATTATTCGCTTATAAAACACGCGGATGAATATTTTCACCGAAATTTAACTTGCAAATTAAAAAATTCGGCCTAGAAGTTCTCATCAAGTGATTTTTAATTCGACGTTAAATGTATTTATAATGATGTTTTACTGATTTATTAGTTATTACATTAATTAAAATAAAAATTACGTCTTCGAAACCATGATATTAAAATAGAAAAAGCATTGAAGAAATGTTGTGATGCGTAGTTTCGTACAATCGATAAAATTCAACTGACGTCACAAACAGTTATCCAACAGTCGAAAGGGATAATTAAGAGAAATAATATAAATAAATAAATATTCAAGACTATTTTTTATTCTGTTTTCATTAATATATTGTAAATTTTATTGTTTAAAGTTACTGATAAATGATACTTTAGTAAATGGGGCTTTTCCTAATTATTATTTTATTATTATTTTTATTTTTGAGATTTAATGGCAACATTCTGGTGCTACAGTTTGGCGAATAATTTGGGATACTTTTCGGATAGCCGGGCGCCAGTGAAGTATATATACATATATATGTATGTCATTCTATAAACATAATGTATTCTAGGCGCTGTAACTGGGGTTAATTTTTGACGCCTAAATGACGATTTTTGCTTTGTATGGCAACCTGGTGTTTTATAATAAAATTGAATATGTGTGTAAATGAATAAAATAAAATTGGTACTTTTATGTTAGCTGGGCGTCAGGGATAACTCTCCAAATCATCTTTCAATTGGAATAATTTAAATTGCAATATTTTACGTGAGATTTGTTATTCATATTGATATTTTATGTTTAGATATTTTATTGTGATTATATTTTAGTTAATTTTAAGTAATTTTTTTAAGATTTAATATTACAATGTTAAAATATTACCTAGTTGATATTAGCTAATGTCAAAAGATTGGCGAACCACAGAGTTCAGAAAATAACTCTATGCCTTGCAACAGTGGGAGTTGCCGACTTTATGACGTCATAAGCAGCAGTAAAAGTTTAATTGAAAATTACGGCTAATTAATTAAATTTTCGAACAATCGAATGCACGATAACAAATCTGTGTCCAAATATCTTTCATTAAAAAAAAGAATGGTGTAATTTGATGCAGTAGTTTGTTCTCACGGATTGTCGAAAGAAATCGCTTAGCGTTTTAAATATATAGATTACAAAACATATTATAACATATTTATATCATCATATAACAAGATATTTATAAACATTACATATTACAAAAAAATTATGAGAACTCAATTTTTTTACTTGTATAAATGCGAGTTTCGAAATTTGTTCACTACATTTTACAAAAATGTTTTTCATAGTAAAATATTTTTCCAATTTTTATTCTTAACTGTCAAACGCGTTTAATTTAAAAGGTATACATTTTGTTAAATCCTTTAATGATATTTAATATCTTCAAAACTATTTTACTATTTAATTTTCTTCCTCTTTTATTGAAGCCATATATCTTAAAATTATCATTTTCATTAAAATATTTATTTTACGTAAGACAAATTTTTGTTCCAACTAATTAAAACTGGCTCTATTATTATCAGAATAAGCACTTCAATAACGTAAACTTTTTGAGAAATTTAAAAATTTAAACAAGTAATATCAACGTAAAAGGATTTTGTAAGCACTTTTCAATTCATAATTCTACGGAGGAAATTAATTACACATTTAATTGTATTAAAGACATTTTATTTAATCTTTTAAATTATGTTCATGATTTTTTTTCCAGCATGAACAGCATTTAAAATAAAACTAAACATCAATTATTTAACAAATAAAACGAAAACTGCATTGAAAATCTTAAAAATGTATTTATCTTTTAATCCATTATATTATTTCAAATATCAACATAACGAAATAAAATACATTATAATACATTCGTTATATATTAATGAATAAAAATTTAAGAAAATATTTTAAGGTTATAATTCGTGCGAGAAAAACAGTTCATGTAATTTTTAATTTACCTTCAGTTAAAATAATTACATAACGTATCCTTTAAAAATGAAATTATGGATATACAATTATCTTTTATTCATTTTCCCCAGAAAAATCTAATGTACTTTAAGTAAATTATTAATGAATATATAATAAAAATCACCGACGTAAATAAAGACATTTATATCCAATAGTCACACATTGCAATCAATAGAAAATACTTAACTTTTAATTTTATAATAGAAAGATAGACATAATCTTTTGTTAACCAAAGTAAATATTATTTTATTCAAACCGTTAGAAATTATAAATAGTACATTCATAAACAGTACAAATAAAAATAATAATCATGATAGTAATAGTAATATGTATAAGGAAATAGCACTAAGTATAAATTAAGTACTTCTAGAGTTGCAAAGGCTAGAAAAAACCCTGTTTAAACCTGGGAATAAACCGGGGTTTTTGGGAATAAATCAGGACTTCTGGCAATAAACCTGGGAATAAACCGTGTGTATTGGAAATAAACCTGGGAGTAAACTGGTTTTCTGTAACTCTAAGTACTTCTTATAAGTTGTGTACTAAGTAAGTACTAAATATTGAGTCATCCGGAAAGCTCTCCAATTTTTCAAAACGCAAAGAGCAGTTTCGTCTAGTTATTTTGCTACTGCTGATCTTAAATGACCCAGTTATGTATATTTGGTCTTTTCTGCTTGCACTGTGTAATTCTAGCTTGTGATGTGGCATAATTTTTGTTTCAGTGCAGTGCTAAGAATGGAGATCAAACAGTTCATTTATATCGTATTATGTTCTTTTATTTCAAGAAAGGTGAATAGCTAATTAGACTGCTCGTAAAATTTGTGCTGTACATGGACAAAACGCCGTTTTATATGACTAAGTTAAAAGGCAGTTTGAGAAGTTTAAGCGCGGACATTTCAGCCTCGAATATGATGCCCGTTCGGGATGACCCATCATCTGTAAAAGAGGAACCTCTTATAAAAGATGCGATCAAATGATCATGCACTGTACTTTTTGAAATGTTTAGTCTGCGTGATAGCTTTTAAACTGTGTAACATGAATTTTCAGTGGATTATCAGCAGTAGCAAAATAACTAGACGAAACCGTCCTTCTGTTTGAAAAACCACTCAGTACTTTTCGGATGATTCAGTATATGTCTACGAATAGGTATTGATTAATCTATAAATATCAATATTTAAATTAACAAGGAAAACAGTAGTGATGGTTAATGAAGATACTTGTACATTTCCCCCATTCTTTTCAATCCAGAAAATCTTCTTTATGAACAAACAACAAACAATGGCGACTTTTTAAGAAGAAGCTCCCGTACTGGAAACAATACTGTAATTGACTGAATACTCCCATCTGGTGTAAATATGAGAAAATTCATACACCGGGACAGCAGTGACAAAAAAGTAGGGGATAAAACTTTAAACCCAACATCCTGTAATTTAATAGAGTACATAGTCGCCAATTTAAAAGGGGCAACGAGGCGAACAGGAACACTTCCACTAATAATTTTAAATGTTATTTTGGTATTAATAATTCCCAGTGATTAATTAGAACAAAAACAACTTTTCAAAATTATTGCTTTAAGTATGCTGGATTACTTAGTTCGCCAACGTAAAGTCGGCACCTTTGGTACAGTATAAGTAAATATAATATATAGTATTGTAAGTATAGTGTAGTATATAGTATATTAAACATTGTATACCATAGTATGTTATAGTATAGTATGGAATATAATATAGTATAAGGTAAAGCTAGGATAGTCTGCGCACAATTCAAAAGAATAGCAATAAAAATTCTAAATATTAATTTTTTGCTAAACTATTCATGAATAACTTTTACTTCATTTGTTTTTTATGGATTTCCATTGTTATTTTGTTGTTATGATGCAATTTAATAGAACAATTGTAATAAAACCAAGAAAGTTATTTTGCGCAATCTCTCCTTATAGGGTTGGTGTGATTGCGCACATGGGTAGGAGAGATTGTTACTTATAATAACTACAATTAAATTGTTAACAGTAATAATTACACTTAAATGACATTGCTGTAAGGTTTTTGTGAACAAATATTATTGTATTAGGAGTGAATATTTCAACCTAATGATTAAAGAATCAGAAAAAGGAAATAATTTTAAAAATGATTAAAAATTTTTAATTAAAAGGGAAAAAATTAAAGAATCAGAAAAGCAAGTCCAGATAAGATTAAAAAATAAAATAATGTTACTTAATAACACGTTTAACTTAAAATTAGTCCATTTTCATTTTTCATTTTTTATGCAAGTTTGCCAATAAGCTGCGTAATCTCTCCTACCTTGGAAACGAATGGGAACACTGCGCCATCTCTCCTAAGTAGCAAATGTGCAAACTCTCCAATTTCGGTAGGAGAGATTACGCGGCCTTTTATTTAAACACTAGCATATAACCCCCGTCAAAAATGACGGAATGTTTTACGTTTCATTTTCATAAGATTTCATACAAACAAACAGCATTAAGATGTTATGAAATAATATCCAATCCTTTGATATAAACAACGCCATTCCCGAAGGAAATAAACTGTTTTGATTGAACTTCAATAGTTTAAAGATTTCACTATAAAAAAATTCTGTAAAGACTAAGAACGATAAAATCTTCAAAACATTATTTAGATCAACAAAGTTGTTTAAACACCCATTGCTGGGTTAACACATCTCCGGGCCCGTTAGCGGCCCCCTAATTACATCGGGGCGGTGCCTTGCATACAAACCTCGTAAAAAGCTGCTCTAATACTTCACGAGGCAGTGCTGCAAAGCATATTTTTAAGCGACATTAAAAATTTCGAGTCATTTCGGCAATCTGCGTCGTTTTGACCTTTTAAACTGCCCTGCTATATCAGAGTAAACATTTCATTATTCAAATTCCGATTTCACAACTGTATAAAACTGTAATAAATTTCGATGATTAAAATAATTTCTTTTATTTTATTTCTTGATTAAATCGCATCTATTAATTGTATTAATATGACTGATCATTTTTTATTCACTACAAAGTTACTATGTTAAAATTCAAAATTTTATATGCATTGATATAAGTAATACTTGTTGTACCACAGTATTACATTATATTCCTTATATTTTAATTATGTTTGATATAAAATATTCATTTTATTTACAATGCAAGCAAAATTGATTAAATACAGAACAAAGTGCAATTTCGACAGAAAGTTTATTTGCCAAAATAATAATTAAATAACTTAAATTTTAAAAAGTTTATCTCAAATTAAATTCTGATTTTTTATAAACATGCCTAAAGAAATCTGTGATAAATTTTGATCATTAAAGATCACCTTTTATTAAATAAGTATTTTTTTTAATTCTTTTATTAAATTACAAATTTATTTTCACTACAAAGTTTTTACTATGCTAAAATACAAAATTTTATTTCATTGATATAATTAATATATGTAGTACACGGTATTACAATTACATGTTCCTTATATTCTAATTACATTTTATAAGAAATACAGTGACCTCTCACTTATACGCGATGTTTAGTAATTACTTTTTGTACCACTATTTTAAAACAGTAAAATTCGATTTATAAATTCTGCGATTAAATAAGGAGAAAATTACTTTAAAAAGGAACTGGTGCTGAAAAATAATTACAGTGTATCGCGTATGAGTGAGAGGTCACTGTATTCAATTTAAAATTTTGTTTATATTAATCTCCGATAGATGGCGATAAAGGCTCACGAACGAACGAAGTATTTTAGCGAGTTTCAATCGCTTTCCGGTTGCATTCATGGTTTAATATTTTAAACGTTCACGACGAATGAATCATTTGTTTGTTTACTTTCATGGAGCAATAAACCCAATTTCAACTGAAGTTATCTCAGAATATATAAACATAATTTAATGTAAGCCATCTCACAAACATTAATTTATTTTGAAAGACGTGATTTCAAGTTGGATAAATTATCGTTTAGTTGTTATACGTTAAAACAGAGTCTTCATTAAGCCTAACATGGCGTTTAACTACGGTCAATTCGCAGATCAGAGTGGTGCAGCCCGGATTGGTTACAGACACTTTCTCGCCTTTGGATTTTATTATAAGTAAGATGACCTCTTCTAAAACGAACCGTTGATGTTCACATTGTTAGTCTAGATTAGTAGCTTATGAGAAATCGTTTAAGTTCAAAATATTTTGTACTATTGACATTGTATAGAAATTCTGATGAAGAGCTATGAAAATTCAAGCACTTACTTTGGGAAAACAAAACAGAATAGCAATACTTTATCTTAAACGCTCAAAGCAATCAACGTGCACTTTCAAGTAGACACTCCACTACTGTTGTTGTACAACTACCTGGAGTCGCTACATGCTCACTCTACTCCTTCTCCCCAAACCTCTATGTGCGCAATCTCTCCGACTACGTCATCTCTCCTGGCTTTACCTTAATATATAGTACAGTAAATAAAAGTCTATAGTACATAGTGTAATAAGTATGGTATATGCTATAGTATGGTATAAGTAACTACTAAGTATAAGTTAAAATGTTTCATACGCTTCAGGAGACTAAGGGGACTTATGAGGTTTAAATTTCAGAATTTTCATAAAGTACTGATCGCATATCTAAATATAGAACGTTTTTCATTAAATAACAGAAATATTACTTTATGAATATTCTGATTTTCTTCTCTTGAGGTGTATAAACCTTGGTTAATAATAAGTAAAGTTAAGTACTAAGTATAATTTAAGTATTAGAAGCATAAATCACGTGCTAAATATAAGTTAATAGCACAAAGTGTAAGTTATAGTAATTATAAAACGATAAATAGTATATACTTTCATTCAATAAAAAATTGATAGTTAACTAACATGCAAATTTGCTTGTTAACATACTATAATACTGTAAATTGTGTTATTTTGGAGCATTGGAAATGCATTGACATAAACGTAATGAAATTCATGATCCGGAAATAAATTTTGTAAATTATTTTCAAAGAAAATCATGTTGTAAGTCAGGATTTAAAAATATCTTGAAACGTTCCTGAAAAAATATCGTTTAGAAAATCTCCCGGCTAGTAAACTTAGACGCCAGTAAAAACAGTGCAGTTTATTTAAAAAACAAATTTCATAATAATTTAAATAAATAATTATAACTATTCAGTGTAAACATTTGTAATTAGTGTTTGTTTTGCGAGTATATTAACTGGAGATAACTGTTGGTTAGATTTTCGAAAAAAGAAGTGATGATGATTTAAATACTTTTAGAAAATATAGTGGAAAGTGCAGAAATAACATAAATCCACGTGATTTCTTTATAATTCAGAATTTTCAATGCAGCAATTTGATAATTCTTCAAAATGTAAAAAAAAAGCTGAAGTATTAAATTATTTTACCAATGTTTCCACAGCATTTGCCTCAATTGCAACTGATCTAACATTTGGGATGAAATCTCATAAGTATGATTTCTCAGTCCCTAGTATATTCCTCGGTATTTCTTTCCAATATAAATTCTCATTTGATGTTAAAATGTTTGTCTGTGATTTTTATGCAATACTATGTTGCTTCTACTGTGAAAATCTGTTTTTAATTTTGAAAATAGAATTCAATATTTCAATTGTCGCTACTGTCTCTTGTCCCCAACCCATAACTTGATAATTAAAATCATCAATAAGCAATAGTTATTAAACAATTTTGAAAAAAAGTTTTTATTATCAATATTAATCTTATGCAGCATAATAATAAAAGTGTTATATAAATTAAATGTGTTATGTTAGTTTTTGTCGATTTTTAAAGATTTATCCCTCACTTTTTTTGTCACTACTGTCCTGGTGTCCTCATATTGCCACCAGATGGCAGTAAGCAGTCATTTACGGTATTGTTTCCAGTAGGGGAGCTTATGTTTTTCTTAAAAAAGTCGCCATTGTTTTCTGTTTGTTCAAAAAGAAGATTTTCTGGATTGTAAAGAATGGGGGAAAGGTACGAGTACCTTTATTAATCATCACTACTGTACCCATTGTTAATTTAAATATTGATATTTATTGATTAATCAATATCTAGCCGTTTAATCGTAAGTTTCATATGTCTTTGAAAATCTTCCATACAACATTCTAAAAGTTTTCTTTTTTAAGTAAAGTAGCAAATTTGTAAAAAAAAAATATTAGTACTGCCCCAGGGACAGTAGATGTACCCTTTTTTGTGTTTTGTCTCATAAAAACTGCCATATCATATTTATTTTTCAATAATGTTTCTGACCATCTACTAATTATTATTCTGCAATACATAAGTGGACATTAAAAATTCAAACTTAGCTTAATACGATACTTTTAAAAATCAATCAGCCAAAAATCTGTGCAGCTAAAAATCATACTTATCGGAGAATGTCCCATTTGAATTTCAAAACTTTAGTGTTATAAAGACCTTGCCACTCTCTTGAATTGTTTTATTACTTTCGGTTAATTCTGATAATTTTTAAAAAAATGGTTAAATATACTTAATATTTAGAAACTTATATTGCACATTTGATTAAGTTTAAAATAGAGAAATTCATTCGATGATCAATCCAATGATTTCAAATCAAATGTTTCGAACCCAAAATGTTCTAATGTTCCATACAGAGCCGTTTTCTTTCTACTCTTACTATTACAAAGTAACAACAAATTGTTTCTTAAAATAAATTTAGATTACTTTTAATTTAGTAGAAAGCCAGTATTCTGGAATTTTAGTGTTCTATAAGTGTTTTGATGCTTTATTTAGAAAAATGGTATTCTTCATTGATATTTATTTTTTAATATTTGAAAGTTTCTTTCTTGTAAAATACTTTTGAGTATCATACATTATTGAACTTTTTATAACATGTTACTTAAAATATATTTGTCTAATTTATTATACTCACTTTTTTTTTTCATAAGTAAATTCACATTCCCTGAAGAATGAATGCACCGTGTACAAATTAGCACTCGCATAACTATGCCGTATAACATATGTTTTTTAACTTACTAATTTGAATGGCGTGCTATCGAAAAAATCTTCTATTACTTACCCATCATACGTAATATAGGGTAAGTCTTGTAATCATTTTGAAAATCGAAAAATTTTTTTTTACGGATTTACACGTTTCAGACACTGGAGATTCCGAAAAACATATTTTTAGAAAAAAAAATTTGCCGTCCGTCTGTGTGTCTGTGTGTCTGTGTGTGTGTCTGTAAACGCTCTATCTCCCGAAAAAATTAAGATAGAGACTTGCAATTTGGTATGTACTTAGTATGTAATAATGGGAAGAAGCCTATTTCATTTCAATAACCTCGATTAAACGGAACAATTTTTTTCGGACTCTCGAAATATTCGTTCTGATGAAAGGTATATAAAAATTTTCGAAATTGTTTATTTTAAGAAATGAATATAAAAGACAATAAAAAAACATAAATTTTGCATAAAGCATGAAGTCGATCGGATAATTAGTTGCCGAGATATTTGGAATTCTATTTGCCACACTCTTCGATTTTTCATGACCCTGTATTTCATCCAAATTTCACTTCAAAGATATATTTTAATTGGAAATTTGACGCTTAATCAGATGCAATAAACCGCTAGTTAATAGAATTATTATTTTTGGAGTTATAAGGATGTTTCTTTCAAGCAATTCAGTAATCGAGCCTTTAAAGTTTGTGACGTCATCAAGCCACGATTTTATTTGAATTGCAATGCACTTTATAAGTAGTTTACACATTTTTATTTTAATATTTTACATTATGCATATCCATGATGGGTAAGTATTACGGTGGCCCCCAACGACTAGTTTTTTTAGTAATAAAAAATACATATTTTAATGTATTGGAAATTTTAAAATATATTAAAAAGTAGTTATATATATAAACTTTGAAATCAAAAACATATAGCGAGTTCCTTTACTAAATGTTACCAAATTTTATTTTCTTCTATCTATAATAGAATAAAGTATTCTAATGGAAATTTTTTCGACTTCCGGTTTTCGATTCGGTCAGAGATCCCAAAAAAACATGTTTATACAAAATATCTGTCTGTCTTCATTGTATCATCGAAAAGTGCATGAAGTTATGCTTAGAATTGAATAATTTTTCATATAGGTCTGGGACTATGGTCATTAGGTCTTTCTTGAACTTGGAGATATTCCGCCTGAAAAGGGTTTCTGTAATAGCGACTTTTGTGTGTTTTTTCGTAGTTCTATTGTAAATCGGCTGCTCATGCAGCGAAGGTAACCCGGCGCTTCGCAAACAGCTGACGTACAGCAGAATACCGTGAAATATTGATTTTACTAGCGCTGTGATAGTGAATTTTGAAGTATTAACATGTATGACATAAAAGAAAGTTTTGGGATTTGCACATCCGACTAGATTAATTTTAGGATGGCATGTACTTAATTTATATGGAATAACTATCATATAATTAAATAACCAACAAAATCGAACAATGAAATTACCTAAGCTCCAAATTTAGACATGATATGTAGTAACAATCAACAGAAATGTGAGAGAAATTTATAAATTTTCAATTTAGCAAGAAACAATATGTTTAAAAACATATGAGTCTATTTTAAATTGAAATAAATATATATCAAGTATAAAACGGAAAGAGAAATTAATATATATATATATATATATATATATATATATATATAATGTTAACAGAACGATTAAAATTTTGGAACTGATGCTTTACACTCACGCAGCGATGTTTGGCGACTTTTTGGTTGGCGCGATTTTCAAGCCCGCGCCAAACCAATAACTTCATACAATGGCTAGGTTGCCATTAAAGAAAAAAAATCCCCTAAATTTGGCGACTTTTTTCCTTTTAATAACCGATTAAAAAAAAAAAAAAAACTTGTGCATGAGTGTATGACATCATAGCCAAAATTTTATATCAATTCTTATCAATTCCTTTATAAAACAAATATCAAGCACGTGAGAAAAAATCGTCATTTTCGTGAAGTTATGATCTCAATCTGCAACATAACCATTTTCAATTAAAAAAAAAAGTCTTATGGAATACATGGTAAAGAAAGAATTTCGTTTTATTTAATGTAGTTCAATATAGGTTAATATAGTTCATGAAGTATTATTTCCATATCAAAATTTGTTATAAAACAAACAATGTAAATAATAATATATACTAACATATTATTTTATGTTGTAAGTTACTTTTTTGCATGTTTTAGATCATTTCATATTCTAATATTTGTTACTATTATTTTTTCCAGAAAATTATGGCAAAGAAATGTTTTAATAATAAATCTCCAAGTTCATATTTTGGAAGTACGTTTAACATATACGAAATATTACTAAGTTGTTTGGAAGGGCAGGTAATCTAAGTGTAGCAATCGATTTCTGTTTAAAAAATATCTAGGTCAAAAATCGCATTTTTTGTAAAAATTAATTACGAAAATGTACAAATTTTGACAATGATTTTCCAAGAAAAAAAAAATTGTAACCTATAAGAGTGGTAACATGAATCGATTATAGAAACGTCAAGTGTGCGAATTTGGAATTATAGCTCATTCCGGTAGGTAGGTTTTGAGTTATACTTCTAAAATTACCCGCATTGTCATCTGTTTTGCAAGTTTTAAAATTGGATTTAATATAACACGTTACAGACTTTAAACTTTAATAATTACTAAACTATTTGATCAAATTACTTCAAGTTTAGTATTCGAAAGTAAAATATACAGAAAAAGCGTATTATTAATGCTGTCAAAATGGGGTGTTAGTATTGGAAATTGTAGAGTTTGCTACAATTTCAGTCTAAAGACTACCGGTCTAACGATTTTTTTTAAACATAAATTGAATATAAATATATTTTCAAGAAATGTCTAGTTCCGATTTTTGGGGTGGGAACAATTTGGTGATTAAAAAGTAGGCGGTGCTCTCTCTCTCTCTCTCTCTCTCTCTCTCTCTCTCTCTCTCTCTCTCTCTCTCTCTCTCCTTTTTTTTAATGCTGAATGTACGTTTAAAACATTTTTCTCGTTAATTTTTTTCGGAAATCTAGATACTGTTATAAAATAAAGCATTACATATTTTTATTTAAAAAGTTAATATACTACGTTGTTACATTATTCGTTATTCTTTAGTAAGCTACATTTCTTTGTTCTCAAAAGAAAAATAATTCCAAATGAATCTTTCGTCAAAACGACTCAAAGTTAAATTTTTTATTCATTTTTCAAACTATATATTTTATATAATTTATAATTAAAATCAGATATTATTAAATTCATGTAAAAAACTTTTTTTACATTAAATTTACATCATATGTCACTCAGTCCTTTTGAATTAAATGTTCTTAAATTCTGTTTCTAAAAGAAAAAAAAAGTATCCTAAAATTTAATATTTTAACAAGAAAGTCTCGCAAATTCATTCTTGGGTCTATGTTTAATATATGCCATTCTTTTCTTGTCAAGTTTTAGAAGAAAAAAGCAAAGAACAATTTTAACTAAAGAGCTGTATTTTCTTAATCTAAAAATTTAGTTTACAGTCCTTAACTACCTCATTATTTTTGCCATTCATGAAATTTATTTTCTTCAACCAACAATTTTAATTATAATCCACTAAACATTTTTAGGGCATTACCCATATACTTTCAGCTATATAATTTTTTTCTTACATTAGGGGTACCCATTAGAGTGGGTCGAAAAAACCGAAATTTGTATAATCGAAACGTAATATTGAGGGGAATTTGCCATTGTTAATAAGGAATAAATTCGCAAAATATTACACCAAATTTTTAATATCTTTTACCGCCACTAAGGGACCAAAATTTCAAAAAAATCACAAAAAGAAAAATAAATAAATAAATAAATTAAATTAAATTATCCAACCATAGCAATACAATTTCAAATAGAATGCAACAACTACATCAAGATGTTAGTTATGTTCCAATGACATTTCATTATGGTGAAATCATTTCTATTACCGCCGCAGGGGCGGCCAAAATTTTGAAAGATAAACGGCAAAAATTTCAATTTTCCGTTTTTTCCAATTTTTACAAGTTTTATTATGTCTACAATTAAATAAATTTACATTATATCTAGTAATAACTTTTAAATGTCTAGTAATTTTTATCATGGGCATTGTCAACCAAAAGCGAAAGGGGCTATTTCCCTCCTCAATTTGAGAGAATGGGGCTTTTTGAAAAATTTTTGGGAATTTCAGCGGAATTTTTAGGTATTTTTTGTAGGGTAGGGGGGAGGGCAAATGCGGAAAATGATGGTGAAATTATGTATGTGGCCCCCTACAAAAAAAAAAAAAAAAAAAAAAAAAAAAAAAAAAAAAAATCAGCAAAATTCCTTCAAAAAGCCTCTTTTTCTCAAATTTAGGCGGCGCCCCTCTAGCCCTTGGTTGGCAATGCCCATGATCAAAATTACTAGACATGAATAACTCATTACTAGATATAATGTAAAGTTATTTAATTGTAGACATATAATAAAAATTGGGAAAATTGAAATTTTTGTCGTTTTTTTTCAAACTTTTGGCCGCTCCTGCGGCGGTAAAAGAAATTATTTCACCATAAGGAAATTTTATTGGAACTTTACTAACATATTGATGTAGCTGTTGCATTCTATTAGAAATTGTATCGGTATGGTTGGATAATTTATTTTTATTTTTTTAACACCATTTTTTGGCAATTTTTCGAAATTTTGCCCTCTTTGCGGCGGTAAAAGATATTAACCAGTCGGTGTAACATTTTGCGAATTTATTCCTTATTACCAATGGCAACTTTCCCGCACTATTATGTTTCGATTATATAAATTTCGTTTTTTTTGACCCACCCTAATACCCATATTTAGTGAGAGTTTTGTTTTTTAATGTATTTTCAATTTAATTTTTTAAGCCACATTTAATAAGCTTAATCTCAGTAGGTTTCTATGACATCCATTTTTTTATGTTTGACACTGTAGTTTAAACAAACCCAAAGAAACCCGAATATAAATAATTTATTTGAAAAAGTCCTTAATTATGGACACTACTAATAGTTTAATAGAAAACGCAAAATATAAAAATAAAATAAAGTGTTATTGATTTATATTACATATCTCTTCAGTTTTCTTAACTGATTCTGTTTTATATTACGATTGTAAAAACCTTATTTAAGTTTATAATTGTCCTTAAATGGGTCCTTTTCATACATGAGCTATGCATTTATTTATTTATTTTTATTTTTATTTATTTATTTATTTATTTATTTATTTTTTGAAAAAAAAAATCAACGCATATTTTTTTATATTCTAAAATATTTATTTTAACATTAAATTGAAAAGGGAAATAACGGAATAAAGTACCATATTTCGTTTATTCGCGATATTAATACAATAACTTAGAAGAAATAAGAAACTTGAAAGTTTTTTTATTTGCAGTCAGTCTACTTATATATAAAGTTCTTTATTTTTTGGCTTAACATTTTGAATAAAATATAAGTATGATATCAATACTGAAAATTCTTTTTCCTATCGTCCATTGCATCAAGTGCCACTGAATGATTTTTGTCACTACGCATTCCTCCTGTTACGTCATTCAGTTTTCAAACGCGGTGGCGCCCTTGGCGTGAGTGGCGCCCAGCTGCGAATTCTATCGGTGGTTTTGTCATTCGCGCTGTTGTGTTTTCAAGATGCGGTCGCATGGATACTTTCATCCACTTTTTCGGATGTTTCTGGCTGTGATCCTCGTGTTCCCAGCGGTAAAAGGTTAGTGCGTAATCTTTCTGCAGCTGCTCATCTTGATAGCCTGTTGTGATACTTGCCTTGTGTGATTTTAATGTTGCCATTATCATTAATGGTGTGGAAATTACTAGTAATATTATTCAGAAAATTCGAATACACATAAAAAATTATTTTAATAGAGAAAAGGGGGGGGGGATATTTATTATACATAGTTATATTCATTAATGGAAGCAATAATAAAAACTTCTAAATTTGTGAAAAAAAAAAAAAACTTGTGTGATTTTAATGTTGCCATTATCATTAATGGTGTGGAAATTACGAGTAAAATGAGAAAATTCCAATACACATAAAAAATATATTTTAATAGATAAAACAGAGGGAAATATTTATTACACATAGTTATATTCATTAAAGGAAAGAGTAATAAAAACTTCTAAATTTGTAAAAAAAAATTCTTCTTTTTTATAATTAATATTTTGGAAAGCTTTGAAATATATAATATTTCAATCTATGTGACGTAAAAAGAGTAATACAATTTGTAAAAACAGCAACATGCTCAGAAGTTTTTTTTTTCTTTTTTGTATGAAACATTATATGTTTTGTTTAAGAAGGTACGCTACCCTTCACTTTTCGAAAAATGACGAAAATGTAAATTTTCGTATATTTTGCTTACAAGGTAATTAGTTACAGGGGCATTTCTGACGAAGTAACGTTAATTTGCGATGCATTCAAATATTTAGAAAGCTTTTTTACTGAATCTATTTTACTTTAAATATTTCAGAATTGCAATATTTAAATTCAGTTTTCTCAGTTTAAAAAAAAAAAAAAATAAATAAATTTATCAGAATGATAAAAATGCTAAAAAACTTCAGCTTGTACTTTTTAATTGACTTTTTTTTTTTTTTTTGTACGATCCATAAGGTGCATTTCATAAAATTAGGAATCAGATTTTTATTAGTATTGTTTATTTTTTAAGAATAAAAATGATAAGTATATCGTTATTTTTACCGTATTTTTAACTGTTATGACAAATTACTTATTTTTCATAAACTAATTAACATTTTATAAATCCGACCCCTAGCATTACCGAACACACTTATATGGAGAGTATGCAATTTTTTTTTTTTTTAAAGCTAAAAATTATAACAGAAGTAGGGTCTTAAAATTTACTTTTATTAAATAAATAAATAAATACCCTTTTTTAATTTTATCACAATAATTGAAGCTTTCCTTAATTAAATCAATTTGCTTTATAAAACCATTTAATTACTGTGTATCAAAATTATTTTATAAAACACTGAATAAAAGTTTAAGGGGTAGCGAGACCCATTAATGAATAGCTGAAGAAATCAAATTTAAGACATAAAAAAAAAATAATGATGCTCAGTATTCCGTATTTCTAACGGTTAAAGGTTAGAGCTTTTCTTCAGTTGCATACCTAGATTGCACTGTGTGATGCGTTTCTCGTGTGCGTTTATTATTGTCATTATCATTAATATTGTGAAAATTACTCGTAAAAATTATTGAGAAAATCTTAAAACATGTAAAAAAGATATAAAATGGATGAAACAGAGGCAAATAAAACGCGTTGTTACATTAAAAAAGCAAATAAAGCCTTTGTGCAAGAATATCAAAAGGCAAAAAACCAACGTGAAAAATGCCCAAATAATACACAAAAAAGCAGCAAATAACTATTCTGAATCCGCAAACGAGATTCTTCTTCAGTGCGACAAAGAGCAAAGCGGCGGATTCGAAATAGCTGTTTGCTGCTTTTTGTGCATTTTTAACATTGATTTTCTATATTTTAGCATTGTTACTTTGTTATTAAGCAAGGAGTAAAAAATTCTTAAAACATTTATTAAACTTAAATTACGTAGAATCATATATAATATTTCAACATTATTATAATTTATATGTTAAAATTATTGAATAATTTGCAATACGAATATTTTGATACCAAAATGTTTCATAAAATGGGAGATATAAAATTTGATTACAGATATTAGTTAACGCTATTAAAAACACAATGAGATGAAATATAGTGTAAATTAATGGATGGGATGTTTTATTGATTAATATTTTGTCACTGAGATTAAAAGGTGTCTTTAGAAATGCAGTAACGAAAAAAAAATGGAATGGAATAATACGTACAGAATGATATTTTGAAGCACAAAAATCGTGGAAATTATTTTGTTCCTTATAAAACCACGTAATTTATTATACGAAATTCATAGATACAGAATGAATATGAATACGAAAAAAAAATGTTATACTTTATTTTTAAATGCGTATTTTTCGTTTAGCTGCTCATCTTGTTAGCATTTTGTGACATTGCCCACATCAGTTTAGTCTTGTCATTATTATTAATGGCATGGAACTTATTAATAATAAATATTGTTTTATTTTCAATATATATATATATATATATTTATATATATATATATAATAAGCGAAATAGAGCTAAGAAGTCACATTTTCAAGATTCATAATACAAATATGTATGAAGAAAAATTGGTTTACGAATAACTTATAAAAGAAAATGATAAAATGTGTTTTATACACTTGTTTACAAATACATAATAGGAATAAGATATTAAGCTTGGGTGGAAATATAATATTTAAGGTCGGTGGGAAGTTATGTAATAAATATATATTTTTTTATACTTTTAATTGCGAGTAATTTTCTAGTAAATATGATTGAGAAGTTTTCAAAACATGTAGAAAAATGATTCTTAATACCCGAAAAAGAGAATTTAGAGTCTTACATTTTCTTCAACGATTTTACAACAATTATGTGAGGAAAATAATCTGATTATATGTAATTTAATACCATTATTATTTTTTAAATGCAAACAAACAAACAAAAAATGGTTGTGGATAATATGTGCTGCTGAAAAAATAGCATGGTGGAAAATATAACAAAAACTTACTGTGGGTGAAAAATTTTATGAATAATACTTTGAAATTCTAAAAAATTGCGAAAAAACTGCCTTTATTGACGATTTTTGTATATGAGAATGTGTTGTAATAAACTAAATACATATTTTAAAATTTTATAAATTAGTTTTACATTAAAACTAAACAACTAAAATATGAATTATTAAAAACTAAGACGTTAACACTAAATTGGGGAGGTAGGTAGCAACTAAAACTAGTTAAAAAATATCTAATGCATGAAAATATAACAGAAACGAAAGGGTGCAAATTTACACAGAATTAAATATCGTGAATAAAAAAAAACTGCAAAAAATTGCTTTCCTGACCCCAAAATTTACTACACGAAATTTTTAGTATAAATATATGTAGAAAATGATTGTGAAAATTAAAATATTTACATTGAAAAGTTTTAATGAAATAGAAAATATAACAGGAGTTTTAAAAAAGGACTGTATTTAGAAAATTACGTATTTATTCAATAGTATAATTTAACAGTTGTCATTAATGAAAGCGATGTTACATACTCCTAATTCTCTGCAAACCAAAAGATATAAAAATATTCTCAGTCAAGAAATAAAAAATTCTCATAGGAGGTATTTGTGACAAGTATATATGGTGAAAAATAAATATGTATGTCAATAAACTAATTATGTCGAATTTTAATGTAACATAAAATATAAAAAGTCGTCATTTTTTCAGGAAAAGAAATTGCGTACATTATAAATGCTTACAAAGTTTCAAGATAAATAAAACTTTGATGTAGACTCTAAAAACGACATTTTCAAAAATGAGTATGAACTGACATCTATATGCTCAGTTTTGAGTATGTCCATGTTTCCATATTATGAGTATGTCTGGTATTTCAGAATAGAAAGTATTGGGTCGTCATAGTTGAAACAAAAAGTCTCATAACAAAATAAAAACATCGATTTACTCAAATTTGAAAGTGTCATTCTTCTTAGTATACTTGAATAAAAGTTATTACTATTAAAAATTTTACAAACATAGTATTAAAAAAAATATGCAATTCTTGAGATAAATATGTAAATAAATCATACTTAACAAAAAAAAAATATATATATATATATATATAATACTTAGTACTGTACGCACATTTTTTAATATATTAATATATATATATATATATATATATTAAAGATATTTATGTATATATATATTATATAAAAATATCTTTTAATATAATTTTCAAAGAATATTTAATCTAAAAGTAGAGTGTAAACCATAATAAAAGGTAAAATAAGAAAAGTATTAAAGTAATAGCATGTATTAATTGACCCTCTAATTAATGGTGTTTTGTTAAAAATATTTAGATGTATTGTAGCAATATCGACATTTCAGGATTAAGTTTATTGAATATAAATAATACAAGTTAAATTCGTTTCAGATATATGCATACTTTTATTTATTTTATTTTTATTTTTATTTTATTTTTTTTCAAACAGATCAACATTTTAAAAAAGATAATTTTAGCAAAAGCTAAATTTGCGAAAGCTTAATTTAGATTTATCACCCGTAACATCTCGTTTAAAGAACTATAAATTTCATAGTTAATTAATATTTCGGGCTTTATCTTCAAAGATTTTCTTTTATTAAACTTTAGCTTTCCAGGTCAAATATGTGTATATTTATTACTTTTACTTTTTATGCCCAAACAATGTCCGAGTGAAATGTGTAATTATTATTTATAAACAAAATGTATTTTTAAAAAGTATATGTTTGTTTTTTTAATTGAAAAAATACACAAATTTAAATCCTTCTAAATTATAACATCTGATTGGAAAGAAGTAAATTATTTGTATTGAATTTCTTAAATTCCCATGTAAACCTGCGAAACGAAGCTGTTTTGTACGGTAAGTATAATTTTATACAGAATTAAAAATCGATTAATTTTCGATTAATTAAACTATTTTTTTTAGTATAATTATTTTTCAATTATTTTTCAATAATTTTTAAAATGACTACGAGAAAAAAAAAGCGAGATCAGTAGATCATCTTGAATAAGTTTTTGATATAATTGTATGTGTTGACTTAAGCATTTGGAATATTAAAAATGTTCTACAAAAAAAAAAAAAAAAAAAAAAAAAAAAAAAAGTTTTTTTACGAGTAAATGAAAGACACAAAAGTAATTACCAATGCTTTACGAAAATTAATTTTAAAAAATAATAACTAATATTTTTAACATTATTAGCAGGGATTTAACGTGTAGCATTACGTCAGGCTGTTTCACTTTTAAACCATCAGAAGAGATATAATTTACTATATTTTGCTACTAATTTAGGCTACATTAGCCTGGTAATTAGTGTGTTTTCTATGAAAAGATTTAGTGATAGTTATAAAGACTATTGTTCCATAATAAATCCAGCATCAGCAACATCATCATAGGAAAAACACTGCTTGTTAGTTTTAGTAGAAGCACTATAAAATTTTGTAATTGAATTTCAACAAAAATTACAGAATTTGTAATCAATTCAACAAAACAGAAAGAGGTAAAAACTGAACTACTTCAAACACTCTCAACTAAAAGTCTGACAATTAGTAAAATAATTAAAATAATAATAATAATAATAATAATAATAATAATAATAATAATAAACTTTAGTTAAATTACTGCAATGAATTTGAAAACTAATTAATAAATTATAATTTGATTACAAAACATATGTATATTAGCTGTTTAAAAAGTCATAAATATAAAGTATATTAT
The DNA here is from genome assembly GCA_963931845.1 of Maratus michaelseni. Classification (NCBI taxonomy): domain Eukaryota; kingdom Metazoa; phylum Arthropoda; class Arachnida; order Araneae; family Salticidae; genus Maratus; species Maratus michaelseni. The sequence continues at coordinate 105,420,431 of OZ007590.1, read as the reverse complement.
TATTATTCCGATCACAAAGAATAATCTTGACATTAATATAAAATGATTCCATATAAAAAATACAGTATTTATGATATAAAATTAAACATATTTTTTAACCGCTTAGCGACGAACGTCCTTTACGGAATTTTTAATCATTTTACCACCGGTTTTTTAAAACAGAAATTTTCGCAAATATGAATCGCAGAAATGCTACCATTAAATAAGGCAAAGCTTACACTAAAAAAAACTGGTGGGAATAATCGAGGATTCTGAGCATCTTATGCACGTATACGTGTCGCTCGTCCCCAAGGGGTTAAATAGGACAGTAGGAGATTGTTAGAGTAAGACCATATACGTAGTTAGATAAACACTATAGTACACGATAGATGACTGTAGCATACGAAATGGAAGTTGGTTTCGATAGCTTAATTTTACTGAAATAAATTTGAAAATCTAGTAGTCCTACTTTTGACTCAGCATTAAAATCCATTTCAGTTTTATTTAATGTAGACAGTACTTTAAGTTGCCCCGAATTTTAGTGTTTAATGCATTACATTAGTCGACCTTTTTGTTAATTACTTTTCAACACTCAAAATTACAACAATAAGAAACAGATTTATTAAACATATTATTATTCATCAATTAAAGTGAATAATTAATCTCACAGTGAATAAACTAAATAAAATTACGAAATTTGACTTTAATCGTTAAATTTTGTAAAATTTTATTGTAATCGCGCAAGCAACAATAATGCAACAATGATTTAAGTGATACATTCATATCGCACTTGCTTACAATACACTATAAGCATCTAGTCTGAGAAAATCGATAAAGTCAATGATTCTTGGTGACGTATTGTTTAAAATACTTCTTGATATATTTTTCTGTTTGTGTTTTTTTTTTTTTTTAAATCTTTAAGTAACTGGAATTTTATCTGGAAATTTCTTATACTTTTCTATTATATTTAATGAGAGAAATCAGTGCCATAGTGTAATATTGAACTTGACATTAAAATTGTTTATAGTCATAATTTTTATATTTATTCAAGATTTTTCCCTTGGGAAAACCATCATTAAACATCATACGATTTTTTTTCTGGTAAAGAAACCTTGTAAAATATGCAAATAACGATATTAGGTTTAAAACTTAAAACTGTTCTTTTTCTTTCAATAAGTGTATATCAAAGAACACAATACTTTTAAACGAAATTTGACTAATTTTCACTATATATTGTAATTTCATAAGAAAATTTTAATTTATTAAAAATGACACTAATGTTATTTCAAAAATAAAATGTCACATATGGATTTGTTCTTATAATATTTAAAGCCGTTGCAAGGAACCGACGATCTGAACCTAGAATACATATTTCGCAAATACTATTAATTAGTGTTTTCTTCCGATAAATGTATAGTACTGGAAAAAAAAAACTAACACACGTCATATAAAAAAAAATTAAATTCGCGGAATAATTTTTTCCCCAAGTTTCTTGTAATTATTTTTATACCTCTTTTACAAATTTTGTTTCTTGTAAGACTGAATTTGATTGATATACAACAAATTTAGTTTTGTTAAAACTGTAAATTTTCAATAATAACACCGTGTTGAACAATATTGCTTGTAATTTCATCACGTCATTAACTTTAGTTAAAAAAATACAATATTGAATATAATTTCTGCATAAAATTTCATGGTCTGTATAAATTTCGTATAAAACAACACGGGTAAACGTATTCGAAATTATGACCGTTTATGTGTCTTTTACAAGCGTAGTGCACAAAATAAGCCTTTTCTTAAACTTTCATATTGATAAATTTCAGTTGACGAAATATTAAAATAAAGCAGAAATAGAATTATGTTTCCAAAAAAATCATTAGAGATATTTGAATTTAACCTTTAAAGATAACAAAATTATTAAAAAGTTTTAATGTAACTTTTAGTACATAAAATAGCATTTAGTTATAAGAAATTTTGGCTACAGATAAAAATTGTTAAAAATAATAGTTAAAAAATCCTTTTTACGCTTTTATTTCTATATTCCGCTTTGTTAGAATTTAAACAGAAGAAAACTACGAGGAAAAAATAATCTACCACATTAGAAAATTTTGTTTTAAATGAATATAATATACGCATTGACTATTTTAAAATAGTGTCTAAGTAGTTATTACAGACACTTTAATACACAAACCTTCATGTTTTTACATATATTGTTTGATACAATAATCATAAAAGAACATACCAGAATCTCAATAGAAGAAATATATTTTGTAAAATATGTTTATAATTTCCTTACGAAAATATTTTATTACTTTAAAAATTATGCAAATAACTGCTGGATTCAAGACACAATTAAAAATTATCAAACAATGTATAAGAATAAGATTAACAGCGAATCGGAAATGTTCGTTTTTATTTAAATGTATTCAAATACATTTTCTCAAATAAAATTAACTACACAGATAAATTTAACTACAGATAGAATTAAATTTCCCTGTTAGTAAATAATTTAAAAGTAATAATATATGGTGTTGTTTGAAACAAAAATATTGTCCATCCCTATTTGTATCGTTTTGGAGCTACCTTTAGTCAATTTATAAAAATGCACATGACAACGTGTTTGGCACATGGCAACTGTTGTGTGTATACGTTTCAAAACTGAAAATAGACTACAATACTATTTTGAAATATTATTTACCCCCTTTTTTATTGTGTTTTTTAAAGTATCGGGATGTTTAAAAAGTACATTATTAATCAAAATTTAAGAATTGTAAGCTTTACTGCTTTTGATTACTTTATTATATTTTCAAGAATATTGTTCTTAAAATTTTTTAGATCGATTTTGAGATAACTAAATCATTTTAAATGCATTATTTACAGAACAATGCTTTTTCAGTTATGATTTCGCTGTGTTTAATGAGCGATTTATCGTCAGTTAATATTTCTAATATGAGCCAATATGCTATACTAAAATATATTGATTTGTGTAATATTCATTATAAATTTTAGAAATAAATTCGCTGAAATGAAATGTCCACGTATACAAATATGATAGTAATGAACGATAAGGATATACTTCAAGACTGATTTTATAAAATATTTTCTTATGATTTTATATTCAAAGCTAACAAAATTTCCAAACTTTTTAAAACAATTATGGTTTCTATTTTTATTTATTTCACTCTTATTTAAGAATTTTTAACAAATTTATTATTATTTAATCAGCTTTATTTACTTATATGTAAATAAACGTCTATTATTTATTGGAAAATTCCAAATCCCGATTATGAAGTTATCTTCTAAACGCTAAACTCGATATCACGCACCGGCAAGAAAAATGACACATCTCCAAAAAATTTAATTTGCGTTTTATTCCACTAATTGCTACAGGAAAAGTGTCATAAGTGTAGTTACTCCAAAGACCGCTAGATTACGCTAAGTTGCTTTACTACAACAGAAGGAGGGTCAAAGTAAGAGGAGATAAATTTAATTTACCCAATCATCCCTATATCTTCTATGCATTGATTGTTAACAGGTTTACTCCTTTACAGATACATTCTGATCTAAGTGCTATAGTTTTATGTAATATATATATATATATATATATATATATATATATGTGTGTGTGTGTGTGTGTGTGTGTGTGTGTATGTGTATGTATATGTATAATACATTTGAAATCAAAATACATCAAACAAGTTCTATCATCAAAATCTGACCCAGTCTCCACTTTAAAGATGACAAATGTCTAACGTATAAAGAATACGCTTAAGTTAATAAATAATTAACAAATTCAAACATGAAATTTCCTAAATTACAATTTAGAGACGGCATGTCGTAATGCACAGATAATATTTTTAGAGAAAAAAAAACAGAAAAAATAGATACATAAAATGATAAAAGATGTCAGATAAATAAATAAAATAAATATGCCCCAATCACAATTTTAATAAAACGGAATTTAGATATCAAGTGACATTAAAAATGGAATTCGAAAATAGACATGTGACCATGTATAATCATCAGTTTGTTAGTACATTTCACATGACAAATAAAAATGCAAGATTTCATTATTTATATTATATATATAGATATATAGATAGATAGATAGATAGATAGAATCTTCTTTCTTTTGACTTTCCTGTAAAATATATTATTATTGAGCTGTGTTACTTTTATTGCTGGTGAGCGATTTATCGCAGTGTTTCTTTGGGAGAGATGATACTAAAATACTATCTACATATATCTTCAAAAATATTTAGGAGTAATTATATAAAATATGCTGAAAATTATGTGTTTTAAGGGGTCAGGTAACCTTTAAGGTGTCAGAAATTTGAAAAAAAAAATATATTAGCTTATAATTAAATATGATTCTTTAGGAACAATTTAAAATAAACCCCATGCAAAAATTCACTTTAGAAGTGGAGTTATGTCTAAAACAGTCTGAGCTTTTTGTATATGATCAAGGGACAGTTTGATCTTTGAAGTCAATTTTCTCAAAACGACGATTTTGGTCATTGCGCGCACGATTTAAGAAAAATGATTGGCTAGAATTTCATGAAATTTTGACTGAATGTCTTAACCAAACAGATGCACAAAATGACCTCCTACTATTATGTTTTTCAAGTAACAAGTTTAGAATTTATGACTACTTTTGTAGTAAAAAAAAAAACTCGATATTTCGAATTTCTCTAAAAAAAAATTTTTTCTCAAGATCTACTCATTTTATTTTTTTCATCGTAGGTCATTTTGAGAACACATTATATATGTACTCATTAAAATTTTTTTGAATGGTTTTAGCAATTCAAATGTGAAAAATCGTGCGCGCAGTACATGCAAGAATAATTCTTTCGTAAAATATTATTATATTTTAAAATAAATTTAAAAGCTTTATATGAGTGTAAACATTTTTGGAGAATTTTAATTTATAAAATAAACCTTTATTAATATGCATTTAAAATTTTATAATTCAAAGTCAAATAGTTACGGGATTATGATAATTCTTACTCCTAATACTCCTATATTCTTAATCCTGTCTCCTTTTCATGTATTTTGTGAGTTCAAAGGTTACCCGACCCCTTAAATAATATTCATTACAAATAACAGAGAGAAATTTAAAGAAGATGAAAAGAACACATAAATAAATGAGACAGTTATTGATGATAAATCGTTGTTTCAAAATAAACGTTGTAAAGATCTTTTTCTTATGATATTATAGTCATGTTAACGAAAATCAAGAATTTTTTGAAATAATAAAAATTCCAAGTTTACTTATTTCATAACTAAAGAAAGAAGTTTTAAGTCTCGCAACACTGTGATATCTGTCAACGACTTCCTTTATTTAAACATTTATGTAAAGTTATTCCTAAACATCCAAAGGTGTAATTACACTCGAAATTTACAAATCTAAATTTCGTTTCCAAACTAATTCATTTTATAATTTCTATGGAATTTATGTAGTGATGACGACCAAAATATAACGGAAATAACAAACAAAATCCAAATTTTTATTGACACAATTTCAGATCAAATTTTAAAAGAAAATATATTTTCCATTTGAAAACATGGCAAAAGAACATATCTTGTTTAAATTACATTAAATATTTTTCGAAAGAAAAAAAAATATTTTTTCACGCATTGAAATTGCATTCTGCAGAACAATAAGTCGTCTGTCGACGTATTTTCCTGTAGGAATCCCTACACCATTTATTTTTTGAGTTATCAACCAATGAAAGAGGTTAAACAAGTTGAAGATCCTTGCATTCAAATGGACAATTTTTGTCCCCTGTTCACAAAAGTTAAATTCAAAGAGAAAAAAAAAAATCAATTTATTATTTCAAAAATATACACGCACTTTAGCGTTAAAAAAAAATCAATTATTTAAAAAATATACCGGTACTGTAGTACTGTACTTATACGTTTCACAATGGCTGTAAAATTGCAATAGTTTATTAGGGAAAAGAACACATTATTAAGCAATTATTTTAATTCATAAAAGTGAAATAATTTTTTACAAGTTCATTCAAGTTATATCATTTGCATTCTACTAGGACCTAAACTAGAAACCAAATATTGAAGGAAACAAATTTTTAAATAAATCCCCCATATTTATATCAAGGGATAATTAAGAGATAATTTTGAAATCCCAAGAATTAAATTTTCGAAATTCGATTTATATAACTGTTGGTTTGAGGAAGGATGTAACATCTCTCTATATAATGAAGCGATATTTTACACTATTTTATTTAATTTAACTTGATTCTTGTATGTAAAGACGGGATTTTCTAACCGTTTTTCCATTCACAAGCTGGAATTATACAAATTATGTACACAGGTGTGTTTACGATAGCAATACAGCATTTTTCGAACTTAATTATTTTAGAAATTAATTATAAATTGATAAATTAATTTCAATCCATAATTACATTTTTCCGTTAATCGGGCACAGGTTATAAATCTCCAAATATTCTGCATGGTCCCAATTGTATACGAGTTAACAACAATGTATGTAGTTATACGCCACAACAAGCTCGCTAAAATATGCCAAATGGCTGTGAAGCTCCAACAATAGAATATTTTACATACTAAATAGTAAAAAAATAAATATAAATAAAAACATAAATAGTGTAAGAATTAAAGAGAAAATACGGTTTCATTTAGACTATACATCAATAAGCTATACTAAAAGTATTTCCTATATAATATTTATTATAAATAGGATAAATAAATTTTCTTAAATGAAATGGATACATAAATAAATCAAACAATAAGAGTTATAATTTTTTTTTTATCAAATTATGTTTTGTGAATCGTTTTCATATGAAAATTCATTTGACTCTCCCAAAATCTGAGACTCCTTTACACAATAATAATTCCTATTTTACTTATTCCATATCTTAAGAAAGAAATTTTAAATCAATTTACAGCATTGGATTTTCGGTATAAGTAGGTCACACTCCGCTTCAAAATAGTAACAGTAATTTTCACCCACTTTTTGAAGTTCTAGATTTTTATTATTTAGATATGCTGTACTTTATGTTAGCCCAATCAATTGTAATTTATTTATTTATTTATTTTGTGTTTACTTCAAACTATTTTTCTTTTTTAAATTCAAAAATATTTTATAAGAAACTGCGTTTGGAGTGACATCGCCAATATAATATTTACACGTATATTGAAACAATATTTAGAAATAGTTCAGTAACATATTATGAAAATACTTTGTTTTACGTAACCTTTATTGCAAATAGTAGAAATAAATTCAAAGAGTAAAAACACATTTTCAGAAATGAGCCAGTAACAAAATATAAAAAGTTGCTTCAAAATACACTTATATAAAATATTTTCGCATGTTATTTTAATAACACTGACAAAACTCAAGAATTTCTTAAAACACTGTTTTTTACAATTACTTATTGTATTAAAAATATCTATTATATCCCGGTAAATTTTAAATAATAAAAAATTACGTTATCAAAAGCTAATTTTTCTTACTATTGGTTTGAGTGTAACAACTATGAAATAATATATCTCTCCATAACAACAGAATGTCTTTCAATTAACTATACTAATCATCTGTTATGAAATATTTATTTTAAATAGAAAAAAGTATTTTTCTTAAATGAATTGGATACTTAAACATATCAGACAATGACCGGTTTTATAACTTTGTTTCAAATTAACTCTTGGGAATCGTTATCATATGAAATTTCTTAAAATTCTCACAAAATCTAGAACTACTTAAAACAATAATATTTCAGATTTTACTTATTTCATATCTTAAGAAAGACGTTTTGAATCTATTTGGAGCATTGCATTTTGGGTATACGTAGGTCACATCGGTTCAATTAAACAGAAACATTATTTTTTCACTCACTTTTAAAATTTCTAGATGTTTATTATTTAGATATGCTGTACTTTTACGTTAGCCAGTTCCGTTGTATTTATTTTTATTTTGTGTTTACATAAAACTCATTTTTTTCCTTGAAGACAAAATCATTTTATTAAAATCGGCGTTGGGAGTGACAACGTTAAAATACCATTTACACGGATCTTCAAGCAATGTTTAGAAATAGTCCAGTAACATATAACGAAAATACGTTATTCTATGTAACTTTTATTGCGAATACCAGAAATAAATTCTCAGGGAAAAAAACACTTACTCATATGAGACAGTAACACAATATAAAAAGTTTTAAGTCTAACAACATTAATATAGCTGTTACGAACACTTTTTACATTAAAATTTGTATAAAAAATATCTATTATCACAAGGTAGATTTTAAATGTAATAAATATTACGTTACAAAAAGTTGATTTATCTTATTATCGCTTCGAGTGTAACAACGCTAAAACCATAACTCTCCATATAAAAACACGCAGTTATTAGAATATCTTTTAATAAACTACACTAAAATTATTTTTTATGTAATATTTGTTATAAATAGAAAAAATAAATTTCCTTAAATGAATTGCATGTTTAAATAAATCAGACAATAAAGTGTTATATAAGTTTGTTTCAAATTAACTTTTGTGAATCATTTTCATATGAATTGTCTTTCAACTACTTTACAAAATCTAGAACAAAACAAAAATCTATCATAAAATCTAGAACATCTTGAAACAATACTATTTCAGATTTTGCATATTTCATATCTTAAGAAAGAGGTTTTGAATCTATTTACAGTATTGGATTTTCGGTAAACTAGGTCACACCCGGTTCACTTAAACAAAAACATCATTTTCTCACTCAGTTTTCGAAGTTCTAGATTTTTATTATGTAGGTATGTTGTACTTTTTTATGTATGACAGTCCAGTGCAAATTTTGTTTTTCTTGAACTTTTGGTTTATTTCAAATTCAATTTTTGTCATCGAATTAAATATTTTTTACAAGAACTTTCAATCAGACTCACAAATCGTACTCATTAAAACTCTCTTTAAAGTTTCCATCATGTGAACTGTTTAATAATTCTTGCAGGCATTATCATTTCCATTTCCGTATTTTATATTTACTCTTAACTTTTTAATTTTCCTGTGATGCTCTGTGGTTAAAACCTGTATATTTTATGTTTGTTACATCTTTATTGTATGAAGTTGTACAATATTGTACATTATTGTTACACAAGTTACAATATTGTTAATTAGTTTAAGTTTGTATAATTGTTATTAGTACAATATTGTTAAACATATTTCTATATAGAAAAACTGTTATACTGTAAATCCATATAAATTTAAAATCATTCTATTAATTCATTATAAATTTAAAATCAACATTTAAATGTATACTTAAACTAAACATACCATAATAAGTCATATAATTTGCTTTCAAAGGAGATTTTGTAAAGTATTATCATACGAAATGAATGCCAGTTCCATATTGATTTGTTTTTATTTTTGCTATTGTGCTTATTTCAAATTTATACCATTTTTCTTTGAATTACAAAACATTTATTCAGAAAATTAAAGCAAACTTTGAAAAAAAAAATCTATCGTGTTCCTAAAATCTTTTTCTGAAAATACATTTAGATATTAATATTTGCATCTTTGTGTTGTATAACATGTCCCGTTTAACTTTCCTGTACGGTGTTTTCTGGTTTGCTACATATTTTTATATCTATTTGTAAAACATTTTTTTAAAATATAAAGTGTTCCCCTTAAAATTCATATAAGTTTTAATAAATTTTCTTTAAATATATATATATATATACACCATACCTTTGAAATAAAGTCCGTAGAAAAATAATGACGGAATCTCTTATTTAAAGATAGAATGTAATAATTTACATTAATTCTTATAGTAATGTATATATATATATATATATATATATATATATATATATATATATATATATATATATATATATATATATATATATATATATATAATATATATAGAAACCATCTTAATAAATAATTTGTGAGCGTTCAAACGATACCCGATATATATAAATGACAGATTTATACCTCATATATAGAGTATCTGTCATAAACGTTGCCACTTTTAGAAATGTTTTTTTTTTTAAGAAAAACTTTTATTTTGTTAATTATATAACTTCCAGTTAGATATTTTGTTCTAAATTACCCTAAATCTCATGAATTATTCAATAATGAATAATTATAATATTCACCTATATTGCATTACCCTTTTTGTTGCATATACTATTGATCCCTTGTTGAAGAACTAGTGTATAGTGTTACTTTATATATGGTTGAAAGTTTTCTCTTGTGAGTAAACAGAAAATGCAAATTTTTTATGCACCAATTTTAATTGGATTTTTCAAGCTAAATAATTTGTAAACACTTCTCCACTAATTACTTACACGATTCAATTTAATGAACAATACGTACAATTTATTTTTATTTACACTGATGTTATTAGCAAAGTGGTAAATTCTCGCAGAACTTCATTAAATTAAAATTTGCAGCATTATTTAAAGAAAATGCAAAACTGATTCTAATGTATTATTTAATTGCCTTTCATTTTGAAATGTTTAATCTTAAAATTTTCGTATATTTATTTTTTTCATTTTTTTATGTATTGAGAATTGTAATAAATTTTTACGACTTAGCTTTTTGTTGAAAGAATGACATTGAATTTTAAGTTACTTTTTAATGCCATATGTATGAAAAAATAAAAATAAGACGCCCATTTTGAGTATAAACATTTAGGAGCTTAAATCTATTAACATGGTTATCATTTAGTCACCTTGTAAAGCAATTTAATATTGTGCTATTACAGTACTTTTACTTTATTATAGCCCTGTATGTTAAAAGAATTATACAACGCCAAAAGATTAATGTTAAATAAGAATGAGAAACTAAAGTGAATTATTATATTTAAATAAAGAAAGAATGCGAAAATATTTTCTTCTTAGAATTTTAATCAGCTAAAGTGCCAGTTTTATGATTAAACGTCTTAAGCCTGTTTATGGTAATGCTCCTACTTATTAAAAAATAAATAAATGCAGATTTAAATACAACTTTTCAATGAATTTTTATAGAATATATGTATATATGTGTGTGTGTGTGTGTGTGGATATGTATATGGATTTTTAATGATCGTGTTAATGTAGGAGAAGGTGGTTTTCTTGAACGAATTATTTGTTATATTTGCGAGTATAGAGAGAGAGGGGGGTGGGGGTGGGTGTGGGTTTAACGCCTTGCTCTGATTTGCGCGAAACAAATTCCATTTAAGAAATTTAACATTTGTAGCTTCTCCCGTATCGTTTTATAAGTGTTATGTACAGAGAATACCGGAAATTTAAAATAACGATTTTCGTAAAGATTAAATTTATGTTACTAATAAAAGAACACAACCCGTATTTACTTGATGTATACCAACAATCAAATAAATGATTTGTTGTTGAGCACTTGACACAGCGTCCCCTGGTGGGCAATCCTACAAATTTTTATTATCTAACTGTGCATTCTTATCTCGGTTTCTATGAGCCCGATCACAACGGAGTTTGGATGATTTGACTAGGTTTTCGATCACTTTACAGATTTTAGTTCCACTTTCTACCAACAGAGGACGCATTATTTTCTCAAGTTCTATTGGCTCGATTTCAACGAGAATTGGTTCATTCAACTCTCTTGATACAACGGGTACCCTTGTCGGATGTTCGTATAGAACAAATTGCACCCCAGGCAACTAAAGAATTTTGCAGAGCTTGCGCAGCACGTCTGCTATACGGTACCGGAGGCAGCGGTGACTAGTGTCGGAGTTTCGTTCGGAAGGAGGTTTGTTTGGAACAGAGTGTGTCCCCTGGCGCCGCAAGGTGGAACTAAAATATATTGTAGCGTGTGCGCTGCACGACTACTATTCGGTGCCACAGGCAGTGGGAACACATGCCGGAAGTTTGTTTATATCAGAATGCACCCCTATTACCTGAAAGTGGAAATAAAGGATTTTCCTCGCATGCACAGCAGTTTTAAATAAATAATTTCATACTATATCGGGGTAAAGATATAAAAAGATACAGACTTTAGGTTTGCTTAATTTTATCACGGGCCCGGGCAACGCCGGGCGGTTCAGCTAGTACAGTATAAAACTTTTCGGAAACATTTCCGAAAATCAGCCGTAAAGAAGCTCTGTTTTTATAGATGGTTCTTTAAATATTGAAAATATACTGGTTTTGGTGGTATTTTAAAATAAACAACGTTTGTCGGAATCTTGAGTAACTTAAAAGAAGTTATTGTATATTCTCGGTAGTGGGTATACAATAATTTCCTAGATTAACAAACACCTGACTTTTTTTTGTGGTTCACCCTGCATGGAACGTAAACGTGACACTCCTCCTGTGGAGGTAAGGGCACAATTAACATAAAAGAATTCATTGTGAAATGTACATATATGGCGAAAAATAATATAAGTGATCATCATCCGCATCTACAGAGCGCTGAACTAGATGTTTCATATTTCTAAATGTAGTTCACATGACATGCGGTGCCATTGACCGAATTTTAGTGCATTCCAGTATTTTTCTAAATGAAATCGAATTTCATACAAAGCAAGGAGAACATGTTGAATCGTTTGTTAAAATAATTTTATTACTGTTAAATTTACAGTGGCCTCTTGTTAATGCGTCTCCTCTTAAGACACATATCCGGTTATTGAGGAAAAATTTGTTTTCCACACCATTTTGTATTTCCAATAATAAGGACATCGCTTAATGAGTACGACTGGTCGAGTAAAGCGTGCTATGTTTTTACAAATCGACCGGAAAGAATGGAAACTGGTTTTGAACATTATTTCTCCAAAAGAATAACTTTGACGTAATTCTGGTTATAGAGATATAAAAAAATTATCGGTGACAGCAATGAAGAGAAAGAAAACATTCCATCGCTGAAAACGTGAGAATTTAGTAAATTCATAATTATTGTTCGGCGATCAAAATATGACGTAATCGAAATAACTTTCGGGTATGTCATAAAATTTTATAAATGATGTAGTAAAAAGATCATTTTTGCAATGAAAAATGAGAGATTGTTTTAATTATTTGTAAGAGCGACAATTTTCTTGCATATGTTGTTTGGACTGAGTAATTTCCTTTTTTGTATTAACAATCTGTGATTAACTTGCTTTGTTGATTTTATATATATATATATATATATATATATATATATTGCAGTATTCTTTCCATTACTTTTTATAAAATCTCTTTTTTGTTTTTGACACATGTGATTTTAAATATATATATTAAAAATATTTATATATATATATATATATTATGTATTTTATATATATATATATATATATATATATATATATATATATATATATTATGTATTTATATATATATATATATATATATATATATATATATATATATATATATATATATATTATGTATTTTATATATATATATATATATATATATATATATATATATATATATATATTATGTATTTTATATATATATATATATATATATATATATAATATAATATAATATATAAAATATATATAATATATATAATATAATATATATATATTATGTATTTTATATATATATATATATATATATATACAGGGTGGTTATAAAATAAGTATCTCTATTTGGAGCTGCCTGTAGCTTAAAAGAATAACCGGAATGAAACCAAAGTCAGTACACTTACTATTCGAGAAGGGGGAAGAAAAATGGAATAATAAAAAAAATAATTGCAATGATCGCCGACAGATGGCGTTTTTGAGTGTGACATGTAATGTGTAATATTGTGTACCTTGGAGGTGTCATAAACGTCAATTACTTTACCGTATATCACAACATGTGCGAAAATCACTCCTGATGCATTACATTCCGCAGTTGAGCACATCATGTACCGCCTGGATTGTGTCCTCCAACAAAATGGCCATGTGGAACCTGAACATGATCGGCACCGCAATGCGAAAGCGTAGTCACATTCACTGTGACATTTTCCAACAAATTAGGTATTGCATCTGGTTTGACGCCTTAATTTTTTGTTCTTGTATTACGCATTACATTTCACACTCAATAGCGCCATCTGTCGGTGATTATTGCAATTATTTTTTTTATTGTTCCATTCGTCTTCCCTCTTCTTGAATAGTAAGTGTACCGATTTTGGTTTCATTCGGGTTATTCCTTTAAGCTACAGACAGCTCTGAATAGAGATACTTATTTTATAACCACCCGGTATATATATGTATATATATATTATGTATTTTATATATATAAATATTATTTAATACCTATATTCATAGTGCTGGGGTTACAATTTCGTTGTCAATAAATTATTACTTCCTAAATCATAATTTCAAGTTTCAGTTGGTGTTTCGGTAATGTTTCATTAATGGTTATATATATATATATATATATATAGAGAGAGAGAGAGAGAGAACTGTCCACCCTCGTAAGTCCGCACTAATAAGTGTACACTGTATTAAAAAAAGCATAATTTGGATTGGAGCTAGACACCTTTAATTTTTAACAATATAAATGTGTTGCGATCTTAATTTTCCATATAATATTGTGTTTTTTATTGTGATATACCACTTTTTAAAGTTTATTAAATCTTTTTTAAGCATACTGTATCAATTTAAAAATTTGTGTATTCGGTTCTATAGGCATTATCTAGCTGTTTATAGAATAAAATACATGTTTTCACTAGATTTCTCTATATTATTCCATCCGAGAAATTATAATTTGGTTGGAAAATTTCTTGTTTTTCGAATGAATACGCATCATTTTGAAAATTAAGATTATTATTGTTGCATAAAAATTGTAAAAAAAACTGTTGAGAAACGAAAATTTATATGCAGTGATTTGTGTTTCTCTAAGTAAAATTTTAAAACGTTGAAATATTTGTTTAAAATAAATCAAATCAGATTAGCTTTAAATGATTCAGGTTTTTTTATTCAAGAAAGGTTTAAGCAAAAATGTTTTTTAGAAAAATCTTCATCTAATTAGTTAAAACAATTTCATATATTTTAAACATTTCTGGTCCCAGTAATGTTATTAGGGGAAAATATTTTGATTATATATATATATATTTACTCTTTTTCCCCCGTGAAATGTACATTTTTATTTTATGTTAATTTTCAAATATAAAATTCTAAATATAAAATTTAATTTAAAAAATATATATGTATTATTTTAGAATATTTAAAAAATCTCACTTGCTGGCAGCATAAGTGACAAGTTTCGTTTTTGCCCCAGATGTTTATGCCCCCAATGAAGATAGCTAATTTACAAAAAATGTAATAGTAATATTATTAAAGTAATGCCATATTGTTACTTAGAATATCTCAAATGTTACTAAGACGTTGGCGAAAAAATGGTTTGAGTATTTGATCAAATTTTCAAATTGAAACACCCCAAAGTTAAAAAATGTGGCTTGCCACTCTCTTGCCCCGACCCCTTCAAAATTTTTTCATAGGCTTGTGCAAATAATAATAATGATAATAATAAGAGATGAACGGTAGGCGTATGTCTGATATGCAGTTGAATAACCGAATTTTGGCTCGCTGTGAAAGGTGGCAATTTGAAACTATGGAGAATCTTCCTGCCGTGATAATGTATTCGAATTGTGAGTATTACGGTATGTACTTTACTTTAGGTCAGTGAAAGGCTTTACAAACTGCTACAGATTATGTGATGTCATACATTACCTTTTTCATTTTTCGGGAAAACTACGCGTCGCCGGTTATGGCTCTTCAGACAACTTTTAATTGAAACTTATTCTAAAGTCTTAGAACTTTATGTTTCATAGAAATTTATATATATATATATATATATATATATATATATACAGTGCGATTCATAAATATCGAAACAATAGGCTATCTCTTTAAACATTGCCCCTAGACACATACTTCCAATTGCAAAGTTTCATAAAAAAAAGTGCAAAATTTGATGAGATAAGTTGCAACTCCATGGGTGGTCTATTTGAGAAAATACAAAAATTAAATTTTTATACGGCCCCCGTAGGATAAAATTTCCAATTAGGAAATTTTTCCTTATCCATTCCTGAATTAAACAAAAAAAAATTCCATCTTGATATCTGCAAAACTCAGGGAGATATGTCCGTTAATTCGTGAGGTTTCAAGGGATCATACACAAATTGAAATGCGTGTAATTCAATAAACAATGTTACTGTAAGGTGTCCGGGAAACATTTATTTTTTTTATTTTTTTATTTATAGAGTTAGAATTTTGATTTTTTGTGATGATTAGACATATAATTTGTAAACAGAATCACATCATAAGATTTCTTACAAAATATTTTTTATTTTTTTAAATGCAGCGTAATTTAAAATTGTTATAACTCGAAATATTATTTGTCGATTTGAAATTTTTTTATTTAATTAAACAGAAATATGTAAGTTTTAATTTTGATTCAGCATTTTGAAAAATATTAATTAAAAAAATATTTAAAAAATATCATTAGCAATAAGATGCAACTTATTTTAAACAAATCATATTTTTTTCAAAAGTGAATATTTTTTTTTTCAAATTTTCCGAATTAAAATTTAATTAAAATATTTGAAAAAGATATATTACAAGTAGTTTGAACCATTTATAGAGGTTATTGACTCATATAAATTTAAAGATGAGAAATGCTGAAAAAAACTTATAATGCCAAAAAATGCATTTAAAGTTTTAAACAAAGATTGAGTCCTAATAGAACGTTTAAATGCTTTTTAAAAGCTTCCAGGTGAGTAAATAACTCCTTCCTGTAGCTTCAATTTCTGATTACGATAGTTTAGCTCTCGGGTACAGATATTAAATTTGTTTAACGCATATCCTAGTCTTTCATACAAATCTGGTATACAGGGAAATTTACAAAATTTAAGTTTATTAGAGATATAAATTTATTTTATGCACTTTATGTTTCAGGTCGGGTTTATTGATATGATGCGAAATAAAACCATTTTCATGGGCGATGCACTTAATTTTATTTGATTCATTATTTAGACTGGTGTCTGCATATTTTAGATTTCTGCACAAGCCGAAATTTGTACAGAAAATTCCCATGTTTCTTAAGATACAATTAAGATTATTTTAAAGAATACTACATACATGTTTATAAGAAAATTTTACAGTATATTTTGGATTACCATGTTTTCTCATAACAAAAAACATAGCTGCCAAACCTCTCACTAATCCTCCGTAATATGTAGATTAATTTGAACCAGTTAACCACTTTAAAACTAGACAATTTGTTTAATGAATCTTTGACTTATTTAATTTAAATGTTTTAAGTCGAATCATTACTTCATTCAATTGAATTTCTTAAAAGAGTTTCTGAATTGAACGTATTAAACCTGGGTCAAATAAACACACTTATAACAGAAGATTAGTGGGAGCTTGCCATCTATTAAAAAAAAATACGCAATAGCAACGTTTATGATTCAAATCATTACTATGAGACTGTTACATTCGCATAAAGATTTAAAAAATTATAAAGATTTAGATTTAAATAAAGATTTAAATTTTTTTTAAAAACAATGTCGTTTGGAAGAAATGAAAAATAGGTTTTAAAACATCATAACTTTTGAAGCTGTATAAAAAAAATTGTAGATTTTTGAAAATATTTCTGTGTAATTTATAAAATGTATTTACAATGATTCCGTTAACAGAAGTTTCATTATCGCTATTACTATTTTTATAAAACTTATTCCCTTCCCGACACGTCCTAAAAACAATAAACACACGGGTCGGCATGGTCCGGCCAGCGGGCCATGCCGATTACGGCCCTGGGGCCAAGCTCGGCCTCATGCAGACCTCTAGCATATTTCTCAAGCAAGTTTAATGTAAAAATCTATACGCTATTATTTTATATCTAAAAGTTGAGGCATTGTCTTAGATCGACTTTTAATAATGTGTAAATTTATGGTGGATCCCTAACTTGCATTTCAAATGAACTGATATTGCGTCTCTCAGACGTATGCTTAAGTGGTGTAAGTCACGAATTTCGGATTTTAATATCTCTGTGAATTTTGCAGATATCAAGATGGATTTTTTTTGTTTAATTCAGGAATGGATAAGGAATAATTTCCTAATTAGAAATTTCATCCTACGGGGGCTGTATAAAAATTTAATTTTTGTATTTTCTCAAATAGACCCCCCATGGAGTTGCAACTTATCTCATCAAATTTTGCACCTTTTTTTAAGAAACTTTGCAATTGGAAGTATGTGCCTAGGGGCAATATATAAGGAGATAGCCTATTGTTTCCATATTTATGAATCACACTGTATATATATATATATATATATATATATATATATATATATATATATATATATATATATATACATATATATATAATATATATATACTAGCTAACCCGGCTGGTGTTGCTCGGCCCCGAAATAATTACAATCTCAGAGAAAGGCGTTAACCCCTCCCTCCCCATATCCGCAAATATAATGAATAATTTGTTCAAGAGAACCACCGTCACGTACATTAACGCGATCATTAAAAAAATAATTACATTTTTCTGATAATTAGAACATAACGAAGACGCTACGCTAAAATAGCCAGCAGATGACACCCCTTCCCGACCTCAATCTCAAATCTATATCTTAATTAGTTACCTAAATATTTGTTCATTAGTAAAATTTGGCAATTATTTTCTTTCATTTTCACAAACTAAATGAGAGGGATCGGCCAGAGAAACAGATCTCTTTGTAATTCAGTTTTTAATGAAAGCCGATCCCTGTCTGAAAATTTCTCGGATCGTTTTCACTGGCGCCGAAAGATTTTTGGCAGTTTTTTGCGTAAATCAAAAAAAATTACCAACCGAATTTTTCAAAAATCACATAGTCAGATACAGAATATTTTTTTACATATGCTCAGAAATTTTCAATTTGATATCTCAATTAGTTTTCTTAAAATTCGCTAATTAGTTAAATAATTTCGAATTCGTTCATTTCCGGTCGCAAATCCAAGGCACCTGTCCGTTTCTTTCGCCATTTTGATTTAAAAGATGATATTTTAGAAGTGATGATTAATGAGAATCTAATTAATATCTAGGCTAATTATCAAAATATTAAAATTCTGAGGCTCAGGTGCACATGGTCAGACCTTGGACTATCCACACCTAAATTTCCAGCCTTCTAGGTGGACTACATTTTCCTAGCCATCGCCAACAGACACACACACACACACAGACAGACACACACACACACAGACAGACACACACACACACACACAGAGCGAAACTTTCTTTTATTAGTATACTAGCTAACCCGCCCGGCGTTGCCTGGGCCCGAGATAATTACAATCTCAGAGAAAGGCGTTAACCCCCTCCCTCCCCATACCCGTAAATATAATGAATAATTTGTTCAAGAGAACCACCGTCACCTACATTAACGCGATCATTAAAAAAGAATTACATTTTTCTGATAATTAGAACATAACGAAGACGCTACGCTAAAATAGCCAGCAGATGACACCCCTTCCCGACATTAATGTCAAATCTATATCTTAATTAGTTACCTAAATATTTGTTCATTAGTAAAATTTGGCAATTATTTTCTTTCATTTTCACAAACTAAATTAGAGGGATCGGCCAGAGAAACAGATCTCTTTGTAGTTCAGTTTTTAATAAAAGCAGATCCCTGTCTGAAACTTTCTCGGATTTATTTCGCTGGCGCCAGCAGATTTTTAGCAGTTTTTTGCATAAATTAAGAAAAATTACCGGCCGAATTTTTCAAAAATTGCATAGACGGATGCAGATTTTTTTTTTACATATGCTCAGAAATTTTAAAATTGATATCTTAATTAGTTTTCTTAAAATTCGCTAATTAGTAAAATAATTTCGAATTAGTTCATTTCCGCTTGCAAACGATTCGTTTCTTTCGCCATTTTGATTTAAAATATGTCATTTTAGAAGCGATGGTTAATGAGAATCTAATTAATATCTAGGCTAATTATCAAAATATTAAAATTCTGAGGCTCAGGTGCACATGGCCAGACCTTGGACTATCCATACCTAAATTTACAGACTTCTAGGTGCGCTAGATTTTCCTAGCCATCGCCAACAGACACACAGACAGAGAGACACACACACACACATACAGAGCGAAACTTTCTTTTATTAGTATATATATATATATATATATATATTGAATCTTGGAAATCTACATTCTGATAAATTTACAGTATTGTATTCTTGATACACAAACACATACTGCACAATATAAAAATATTTATATATTATCATCGATTAATTGTATTTCATGTGGTTTGCGGCAATCCATCTATTTAAAGCTAACCCGTATTTTCACCAATTCGTGCAAAAATGGGTTTTATACGCGTGCGCGAGCTTTCAGCCAATCAGCTGAGGGCCATTACTATCCAGAAACAGAACTCCCTTAAAATTTTGTTCAATACGCATGCGTCGGCATTCAGCCAATAAGCTGAGGGCTGTTACTCCGCAGATGCAGAAGCAGATTCGGATTGACAAAACATATATCGCTATCTACAAGGCTTAAATGCACGCTGATCTGTGTTTTGAAGGTATTTATTTTATTTATTATATAATATAATTTGTATAAATAACTAGGTGTCGAAACTGAATTTAGGCTCATTTAATGTTAAGCATAAATATCTAGGTATCGATTTCGATTCTAGCGTTTCGCCAAATGCAAATCAATCTAGATGGAAATCGCTTTTTTCCTTCTGTTTCTATAGTACAGCAAGTAATTCACATAATTCTTATTATACATACATGATGCTTCACACTTCACGAAATGTTTTCATTAATCTTGAATGTTTTGATTTGCAATATAATAAAAATATACAATAAATCTAGAGACACTAAATTTTAACAACTTTTATAAGCCCAGCATTTTTTTTAAAGCTGCGAAATTAATCTGCGATGTCTAAAATAATCTGCAGCGTCTGCTGCCGTATATATGAAACCCATAATTTGTCACAAATAGGTGATTTTTTTTAATTTCGTGTTTTGCCCATGAATGCGAAAAAAAAAAAAAAAAAAAAAAAAAAAAAACTATTTTTGACTTCAGGTGAAATGATTGAGGTTATTTCGGTTTTTCTTTTGTATATAAAAAATGTTATATATAAAAAAAACCTGGCCATTAACCACATTGTTTTTTGTATATTTAAAGACGTTTACTTATTCTTTGTAATTATTTTTTTGTCGGGTGTTTTTGGGCGGAATAATATACTTCATAGATAGAACCAGTTCCACTATTATTAATATTCACTTAATCCTCTGACCGCCGAGCAAATTTGTGATGTTTTTTTCTGTTATTTTTTAAATATACAATAAATCTAGAGACACACTAAATTTTAACAACTTTTATAAGCCCAGCATTTCTTTTTAATTAATCTGCAATGTCTAAAATAATCTGCAGCACTTGCTGCTGTGCTGCACTGTTTTTGCTACCAGGTTAATATTTAAGAAATATTTACATTGTATTGTTTGTATGTATACAAATCTTGAATGTTTTGATTTATTACATTCATTTTATACTGAGCAAATGGCCAAATTTGTAAGGTTTTTTCTGTTATTTTTTTTTAAATGTCAAAAAAAGATAAATTTTTAAACTTGGTATAAAAAACTTAGATACTTCTCTATTATCCCATCGACCACTTTTCATAACAAAATACTATCGCCAAACTGTATGATTAAATGCCAAAAATGCAGTCCTATTTACTTGATGTCGGAAGCATTATACGTGTTTGTTATGTCATCAAGTGGGTTTTAATTAAACATTTGCGTGTATTTTTCATTGTTTATTTGATTTATTAGTTATTTCATTAATTAAAATAACAATTGTATCCTTAAATTCTTATATTTTATTTATTTATTTTGATATTCCAATGACAACGTTCTCCCATTTATTTGGCGTTACAGTTTGGCGATAGCTTTTTGTTATGAAAAGTGGTCGACGAGATAGAGAAGTACCAAAACTTAATTACGTATATGAGTATAATCCTTGACAGTAATGTTGACAACTAAGCCATTTTAGCAGGGCGCAGCACCCGGCATTCCTTTTTATTTCTGTTATGCACCCGGCGTCCCTTTTTAAGTGGGTTTTAATTAAACATTTGTGTGTATTTTTCATTGTTTATTTGATTTATTAGTTATTTCATTAATTAAAATAACAATTGTATCCTTAAATTCTTATATTTTATTTATTTATTTTGATTTCCCAATGACAACGTTCGCCCATTTATTTGGCGTTACAGTTTGGCCATAGCTTTTTGTTATGAAAAGTGGTTGACGAGATAGAGAAGTACCAAAACTTAATTACGTATATGAGTATGATCCTTTACAGTAGTGTTGACTGTATGCCATTTTAGCAGGGCGCAGCACCCGGCATTCCTTTTTATTTCTGTTATGCACCCGGCGTCCTTTTTTAAGTGCGTTTTAATTAAACATTTGCGTGTATTTTTCATTGTTTATTTGATTTATTAGTTATTTCATTAATTAAAATAACAATTGCATCCTTAAATTCTTATATTTTATTTATTTATTTTGATATTCCAATGACAACGTTCTCCCATTTATTTGGCGTTACAGTTTGGCGATAGTTTTTTGTTATGAAAAGTGGTCGACGAGTTAGAGAAGTAGAAAAACTTAATTACGTATATGAGTATAATCCTTGACACCCTTGACAGTATTAATCATTACTCAATATTTTAAAACGTCATCATATTTGTAGAATTATATTAATTGAAGCAATGCTTCTATTGAAGTGTGAAGAACCATATATTTACATAATCGTTTTCATTAGCAATCGGAACACCATAAGATTCATCCCCGATAATAAACGGACTATAAGTGGTCCAATTTTGTATTACATGTTCTACGATATTTTTACGTTCGTTTGAATAATTATTTTCTGTACTATATAAACAAAATAATAGAGATCTAAAAAGACAATTTCCATCAGGATTGATTTCGCGAACGTTAAATGAGCCTAAATTCATTTTTAAACAGTAAATCCGAAATGGACACCTAAGTATTCATACAAATTATAATAAATAAAATAAATAAATAAAATAAATACCTTCTAAACACTCCACAGTGAGTTCTATATAAATACCTTCCTAGGTTTAAGGCAACGTGCAAGAAAAAAACAATAGGAGCAATTTATTGACTATTGATTAACGAATTTCATGATTTTTTCCATGAACGTTTGTCGAATTGCACAAAAAAAATTAAGAATATTGTCAAATTGTCTCGGGTAAAAAAATTTTGAATATTGTCAAATGCCTTCGAGAAAAAAGTCTCTTAGTCAAATGATTTTGAAGAAAAAATCGGGAAATTCACAAAATGGTTTCGGGAAAAACTTCATCAAATGGTTTCAAAATTCTTTGAGTGACAGCAGGAAAAAAAATTCCATTTTACATTACATCATCGCAATTGGCGAGTGTGACTGCTAAGTTTAGCCAGTGGTGGTAATAACATCAATCACCAATTTTCAGTATTACTCGCCGATTGGTGAGTGTTAATTTTGTCTTGTATCACAAACTGTATTTACATATACTACTAGATATAATGATTATGAACCATGATTTTTCTGTTATTGGGCGAGATTCATGTTTTTTCAGCAATTCTTTGACGAAATTCGTGTTTTTTCAGCGATCCTTAACATTATTCGCATTTTCCAGCGATTCTTTTATAAAATACATTTTATTCCCGAATTTTTAGAAGAAATTTAGTAAAAAAGCGTGATTTTTTGGTGAAATTTCCTTTTTTGCGTTTCTTTGACAAAATGTGCTTATTTTTCGCGATCCTTTTGCATAATTCACGTTTCTTCTGTGGTCTTTTAACGAAAGTCATGTTTTCCCATGATCTTTTGATGAAATTAGTGTTTTTTCCTCAATCATTTGAAGAAATCTGTGATTTTTTCCCCCGCGAACATTGGTTTGATGTTTTTAGTGTGCAGGTGCCCTAAAAAGTCTGTGACGCCCATTGCTGCATCGCACACATTCTTTCATGGGGCATCGAACGAAGGGAATTCACCCTAAAGAATCATTGTTTCATTCTGACATTACTCGAAAAAAAACAACGTTCAACTCATTGGCTGAATTGTAAAGGGCGAAATGTGTCAAACATTAGCGGAAAGAAAGTGCGTAATTTGTTCGTTCATGGAAAAATTCGTTAATCGATAGTCAATAAATTGCGAAATTCATCAATCGATAGCGGAAAAATTGCAAAATTCATTAATCGACAGTGGAAAAATCGCAAAATTCATCAACTGGTTTCGGGGAAAAAAGTTTTCGAATATCGTCGAATGGCTTTGAGAAAAAAATCACAATCCGTCAATTTTGGGGAAAAAATTGTGAAATTCGCCAAATGGTTTCGAAATTTGTCGAACGACAGCAGAGAAAAAATCTTTTTCCATTCAATCATCGCAATTGGTGAGTGTGACTATTATGTTTGACCAGTGGTGGCAATAAAGTGCATTGCCAAATTTTCACTATTACTCGCTGTTTGGCAAGTGCTAATTTTGTCCGATACTTCAAAACCCTTTTGATCATCACATCAGTGTGCAGTACATTTTTTTTACGTTAGACCATTTGATGAATTTCGTGATTTTTCCATTATCGATTGACCAATTTTACTGCTATCGATTGTTGAATTTTAT
The DNA here is from genome assembly GCA_963931845.1 of Maratus michaelseni. NCBI lineage: Eukaryota > Metazoa > Arthropoda > Arachnida > Araneae > Salticidae > Maratus > Maratus michaelseni. Next base: position 105,395,863 of record OZ007590.1, on the reverse strand, counting down.
AATTTATCAACTATTGATTAGCGAATTTCATGATTTTTTCCATGAACGTTTGACGAATTACGCAAAAAAATTAAGAATATCGTTAAATTGTCTTGGGTAAAAAAAAAATTAATATTTTCAGATGCCTTCGAGAAAAAAGTTGCAAGTTGAAATGTCTGTGACCTCTTTTTCATGTTATGCATCTCTGAGGTCCATCCCCCATTCTCCCCCCCCCCCTAAGTGGGACACTTTTCTAAATTTTTCACACACCCCTCATGTGATATATCGCTGGAAAAGTCTTTGACCGCTTATTCATGTTATGCATCTCTGTGGTCCATCCAGCCAATCCCCCCCCTAAGGGGGGCACTTTTCTAAATTTTGTTTACATCCCTCATGTCATGTATTGTTGAAAAGGTCTGTGACTGCTTAATCATATTCTGCATCTACGATGTCCATCTCCCCACTTTGCCCCCTCCCTAAGGGGTACTTTCTAAATTTTGCACACAACCCTCATGTTATATATCATTGGAAAGGTCTGTGACCACTTAATCATATTATGCATCTCCGATGTCCATCTCCCCACTTTGCCACCCCCCCAAGGGGTACTTTCTAAATTTTGCACACAATCCTCATGTTATATATCATTGGAAAGGTCTGCGACCACTTAATCATATTATGCATCTCCGGCGTCCATCTCCCCACTTTGCCCCCGTCCCCAAGGGGTACTTTCTAAATTTTTGCACACAACCTCATGTTATGTATCATTGGAAAGGTCTGTGACCACTTAATCATATGCATCTCCCATGTCCATCCGCCGCTTTGACCAACAAGGGGATACTTTTCTAAATTTTGCACTCTCCCGTCATCTGATATATCGATGGAAAGGTCTGTGACCGCTTAATCATATTATGCTCCCCACTATGAAATTTGTCAATTTAAAGCAACTATAAATTTTATTTTTATGGTACTATCAAGTTGTTTGCCGTCAAATTTTGACGGGTTCCATCTAGTTTATTCTAAAATCAATACAGTATCTTCTAAGATTTAAAAAAAAAACGTGTCCCGCTCTACAATGTTTAAAAAATAATTCATTCTATTTCTAGATTATATGAAAATGAATCTTTATAAATTATGAAATTATGTGCAGAAATAACAAATTCAATATATACTAGTATAACGTAAACAGCTAAAGATTTTATTTATTTTAATGTTTAAAATAATTTTATAACATTACATTAATATTTATTCATTAAACATAATTTTATAAGAACCTCATCATTTCAATCCATTAAGCCTTTGGGGACGAGCGACACGAATACGTGACGCATAAGATGCTCAGAATCCTCGATTATTCCCACCCGTTATTTTTTATTGTAAGGTTTTCCTTATCTAATCATAGCATTTTTGCGATTCAACTAGGTGAAAATTTTTCTTTTGAAAAACCGGCGGAAACAGATTAAAAATTCTGTAAAGAACGCTCGTCACGAAGGGGTTAAATCTCACAAAATACGGGTGCTAAAACTGTTAATAACTGAAAATAAATAAAAATAAAAATGAAATATTTACGCGCCTACAATTCTAAGTTTTTTTTTTTTTTGTTAATTCAGTGTTACTAATAAAATATTTGATTTCCTCGATAAAAAAGATCGCAATATACTAGCTAAATATAATACGAAAAAAAATAACAAGAAATATATTAAAATCGTTTCAGTAATTTCTGAGAAAAAGATACATTAATATGAGATGTTTTCCCTGGGATTGCAAAATTACTGTCTCCCTCTGAAGGTATCCGCTCACTTTCGGAGGTGATTTTTTGAAATTTTTGTAATTTTCTCTTTATACTAATTTTTTCTAATGACATTTAAGTTAGAACTTTGAAACATATATAATTTTTTTCGAAATTACACCGAAATATTTTTTAATTGAAAAATAGTCAAAATTAACATTTGTGCAAAACATGATAACTCAAAATCAAATCAATGCATTTAAATTTTGTGAATTGTATAATAAGGACAATAACTTTTTCTAGTACATAGACTAGCCGCATTCTAATAGCATCTCTATCGAAGAAGCTAGGGCACTTGAAGTACTAATGTAATGAAAATTTCGTAAAATTTCTTGCAACTTTTTAATTTATACCAGTTTAAATATATGACTAATTAATATATCATAAAGATTGTAGTCTATTCACTCAATAGACATTTGTAAAATAAGTACAGAAAATTACAAGGCATTTCATGCATAACTGTTTGCTATAGGATGTTTTGCGTACAGTAAAATTCTGAAAAACTTCATTTTGAGAAAAAGCTAAAAATAACTTTTAAAGGCGATTCTTGGTATAAAAATAATTGTCATTCTTTAAAGGTTTAATTATATACCCCATGTATTCTTTTGAACATATCCTATTAAAATGCTAAATCTCGAAAAATAAGAATGTAAATATACATTTCAGCTTACTTCCGGTTTGCAGAACGATATTTCCGGCTGTAAAATTCTTCGGCAAGCTGTAATAGATGTAACTTTAAACGACTGTAACTCGGGTTCTAATTCAGATACAGACGCAATTAAAGAAGAATTCTATAGATAAAAGATCGGATTTTAATATTATTGCAAAAATGAAAAATCGATATTTTCATCGAAAATGACGTGTCAAAGGTGTGCGGATACCTGAATGAAGAAGTTTGAGTATTCTATAATGAGATTTTTTTTTAAATTAGTTTTTGTAAAATCGTAAAATCATTAATAGAAATATTTATTAGTTAAAGTTTTTTTTTCCATTTACTTATCTAACATTTCATACATCATCATTTTTTTGCATTAAAGTTTAAAATATTTAATCTACGGAATTAAATTAATGTTTAACAAGTAATATAAAAACTTTTTTTTTAAGTCAATTCCTACTTAGGTCAAATAGAAATTTTTTCCAGCGATCTACACGCTTCGCCACTGACGGTATTTATTCCTAAATTTATATCCTGCTAAATATCTTACATAAGAGAAATTTTTGAAATGTATTAAAAATTAAATAAAAAATAAATAGCTAAAATACCAAAAATTAATAGCTCGAAAAGTGTTTCTCACAAAATTGTTAGACAAACTGCGTTAGAAAGTTTAAAAAATTGTATTTTTCTTGATATAAATGTAAAATCTAATGATTATGCCGTTTTTCAAATATTGAATTTCAAAAATTACCAAATTTCACAATAAAGTGCCATAGCGATGTTACAGTTAACGATAATACAGTTTTTTTCAAATATTAATTAATTAATTAAATTTTATTATTAAATTTTAGTTTTATACTTCATTTCTGTTCAAAAGTATAGACTCACTCCCCATTTATAGTCTCCTTCGCCCGCGAGCCGCCTGATCTTCGTCCGTGAACAGCCCCATTATATTTTTGCGTGTGAAGGTGAGACTATAAATATGGAGTGAGTCTATACTTTTGAACAGAAATGAAATATAAAATTAAAATTAATTAATTAAATTTAATTAATGGATTAATATTTGTAAAAACTGTATTAACATCAATTGTCATCCAGTACAAGTTTAAAAAAAAAATATTTGAACTTGATAGGATGAATAGAAAATATTTTATTAACGATTGAAAATTTGAACAAGATATATAAATATATAGAGAGTGTGAGCTAATAGTAGGAATTGAATAAAAATGTCTAACTATTAATCTATTAAAAATTTTGAACTCTTAGTGCTTGAATGAAAAAAAAATATCTTAGAACAAGTAATTCAAGTCATACAGACAAGAAACTTTTCTCATCGATCTCAATTATTCATCGCAAGTTGGGTTCCTGGAAGAGTTTTTCGGGCTCCTTCCTATTTCCAGTGATTTTAAATGCGCTCGTCAGTGTAATTTATTAGTCTAATGCCCAACAGTAGAGTTACTTTTAAAGTGATTCATTTCTTAATACAATCTTCTTTTAAATGTGATAAATAACTTCTTAATTAAAATTAGATTAATGTTTGAGAAAACAAAAAAGATATATCGCGTAGAAAATCTTAAGTCTTAGTTGTTAAAATCACATTCCATATTAATTATATTGATGGCAATTTTTATTTTAAGAATAGCCAATTAAATTCTCTACACTATCGAGTGATTTTGAATACACTTCATCCATACAATTATTTAAATAAATATCCAACAGCATTTAAAAAATATTATTTTATTTCTACATATAAATTTTCAATATTTTCAGATAATTAACTTTGAAATTTGATAAATAAATTTGTACATTAAATGCAAATTGAATTTAATTTTGAGAAAACAGCCAATAGAAAACAGATAATATAAAAATTTTTTAATCGAGCAGATTGTAATGTACTCAAGATAAGGAAGATTTTCAATCTCAATTATTTATTTCGATTTTTATTATAGCAAACGACAATTGGACTTCCTTCCATTCTGAAAGTTTTTAAATGTCTTTCTCCTGTAGAATTTCCTTCATTTAAAGCCCAAATGCTTAAGCAGCATTAATAAAAGATTATTTCATTTCTAGATCACAATAAATTTTTAAATGTGATGAATAAACGAGTACGTCCAATGTAAATTGAATTAATTTTGGAAATGACAACAAAGGTAAATTAAGTAACGAAATAAGGGTGAATAAATTTATGACATAGTGGAAAAGCATGTACCTGAAAATCTACAATTTCCATAAAAACTAATATCCATCGAATCTGCAAGATTGGTTAAAATAACTTTAGCATATTAATTCTGTTTCGATATCTTTAAACTTTAAATTTAGATTAAAAAAATAAGATTTCGAATTTTTCGATTAAATATGGAGAATTTCATTTCAAATTATTTCGTACCGTTGATTTTCCCTTTTCTTGTAGTTTTTTTTTTTTTTTTTTTTTTTTTTTTTTTTTCGGGAGGTGGGAGGTGGGGGGGGGGGGGGAGGGGAAAGCAAATTTTCGATTTTCATATAATTGATTTCTAGAAATGGCTTATCAGAATTGTCCACATAGGTAGCATACATTTTGACGTTTCTTAAAATTATAGTCATACTAAAAACACAAACCTATTGAACTGTTAGTAGATCCTACTAATCACTTTTTTTATGTAGCCGAATTTCTCGACATAGTATTCACTCAATTTCTATTATTAAAGAAATTATTTTTATCCTCTCCCCCCCCCCACTTCCCCTCCTCCACAAAAACATCTGAAAAAAAATTGTCATTTATCGTAATGCGTCATTACCACTGAAGAGTTCGAGGCACTTTCATTTCATATGTTTAAAATTAATTCGATCAAGTTTCATTTAATTAGTTAAAGACCAAACGTACAATTAGATTAAATACGTAAGATTGTCATTTCTGAAATGTTTCTTAAAAGGAAGTATAAAAACACCTTTAGTAAATTATTATGAATGCATTGCGGAAATGTTTGAAGCCATTTTCATATACCTCACAAATAATCTAGAATTTCATTAATTTTCACGAATATTGTATTTGAAGTCAGCTGAAATTCGAGTGTCTAGCTATTAATTGGTTAATAAAGTTTTAAAATTTTGAAAAATAATGAAGAAAAAGGAAAACATACATTATTGATTTCAATTATTCATAACGATTTTGATTCCTGCGGGTTTAAGTTGGAATCCACTGATTTTAAGTACGCTTCACCCGTGTAATTTATTATATAAATTCCCAATTGCATAGCCAGCTTCAAAAAATGGTTATTTCATTTCTAAATATAATGTGCTTTTAAACATAATATATAAATTCGTACACTACTTGAAAATTAGATTAAGTTTTGAGAAAACAACAAAATATGTAAATTACAATTAATTTTCAGGAGTGAAATTCGCCCGAAACCAATGAATAATAAACATGTGAATTTTTACATTGCTACACTGAGAGCAAAACCGGCAGAATGAAAAATGTCCAAGCCGGGAATCGAACCCGGGACCTTGTAATAACGCTCCAAGGCTCTACCACTGAGCTAGGATGACAATATTTAACTTCGGATATCTCACTTACATATATCGGAGTGGCTGCAACCGCAGCGCATGATGGAAATGTCATCATGAGCACACAAACCCTATGGGAAATTTGAGACGACATAATATTTTTTACGATGTTTATTAACTATTGGGAAAATGATTGTTGTTTAGGTTGAGAATGTACCAAATGATGTTCGCATTTTACTATTTTAACCGTTTTTAACAAAATTCTGTAACTTTAGAAGAATTTTTTTAAGCGTTTTTAACGAAATTCTGTAACTTTAGAAGAATTTTCTTTGAATAGGCAATAGAAATGCATAAAATGGTTAGAAAAATGTTAAAATTACAAAAAGGATAGATGCAAATTATCAGATATGAAAAATAAAGCAGAAATTTGGCACTTTCGTGTTATAGCGGCCACCAAGGATGAAATATTTCGGTTCTGTTTTCATTAATATATTGTAAATTTGGTACTTTCGTGTTATAGCTGACCCCAAGGATGAATCGCCAAGCGACCAAGATTTATCTCCAAATTATAAAGCATGTATGACATTATAATAATATATGATATCTCTCTCTCTCTCTCTCTCTCTATCTCTCTCTCTCTCTCTATATATATATATATATATATATAACATTTCTTGACGTATGTGGCCAAGTTATAGTCATATATGATGCATATATGATGTATATATATGACATGTGTATATGATGTATATATGACGTAAATAATATATGTATAATGACGTATATGACACATATTGGAGTGTTTGGAATATATATATATATATATGCGTATATAGGATGCATATATAAGCTTTGCGATGATCTTGGTGAAATCATAACTGCAACCTTGGCATAATACGTGGTATATCCACCTAATTACTCTGACTGAAGGAGAAGAAATGTACGCCATTTTCAGATCGCTGCTGCCGACATGTTATTTGTAGTGCTTCTTTAGAATGTCAGCCTTAATTGAAAATGCCACCGTTTGTGAAATCAGATCTGTGATTCGTTTTCTCAATGCAAAGAAAGTTAAACCAAGTGAAATTTATCGGTAAATCTGCGAGGTTTACGGACAAAATGCTATGAGTGATTCAACGGTTAGCAGATGGGTAGGACAGTTTAATGAAGGACGTGATCAAGTGCACGATGAAGAACGAAGTGGACGCCCGTCTTTGGTTACTGATGAATTGGTTCACGCAATTGAAGAGAAGGTTAAGCAAAACCGTAAGTTTACAATTAGTGCTCTTGCTATGGAATTTACGCAAATCTCACGATCACTAATTCTTGAAATTGTTACTGAAAAACTGAAATTTCGAAAACTTTGCTTACGTTGGGTACCCAAAATTCTTACTGAACAACACCAAAATCAACGGATGGGCAGTGCACTTCAGTTTTTGACACGCTACAATGAAGACGGCAATGATTTTCTTTCTCGGCTGGTGACGGGGCATGAAACTTGGGTTTCTTACGACACCCCTGAGAGTAAACGCCAATCAATGGAATGGAGGCATACTTCAACTCCAACGAAAGTTAAGCCTAAGCAAATCCTGACACCTCGAAAAGTCACGTGCACCGTTTTTTAGGACAGAAAAGGCATTTTGCTGATTGATTTCTTACCACGAGGCCAAACAATCAATGCACATGTTTACTGCGAGACCATTAAGAAATTGCTCCGAGGAACAAGCACCGAGGATTACTGTCAAAAGGTCTTGTTTTTTTACACGAGAATGCACGACCTCACACGTGTTTGATCATCCACCGTACAGCCCAGACCTCGCTCCTGGCGACTTCCATCTCTTCTTGCACCCCAAATCTTTCCTTGGTGGTCAACACTTCACCGATGATGACGAGCTGAAAGAACATTTAACCACATGGTTAAAAACACAGGCTGCAACCTTCTATGAAGAAGGCATACAAAACCTTGTGGCACGCTACGACAAGTGTCTACAAAATTTCGGAAGCTATGTAGAAAAGTAGTTTCACAGTTGTAGATTTTTGTACAATAAATATTTTTTTTTGTATCTGTACACGTTTTTTTTTTATATAACCAAACGGAGCTTACTTTGTGGATATACCTCGTAATAATTGTGGGGGCCGGTATAACACGAAAGTACGGTATATATATTTTTTTTAAGTTTTCGGAACATTTTCCCAATGGTTATTATAATTTGTTAAATTATAATTTTTTGTTCACTGGTTTCGGGCGAATTTCACTCCTGAGAATTAATTGAAAAATTAATTGTAATTTACTTAGATATATTGATCTATGCTGGACTTTGTGTGGATGTCATCTCAAATTTGCCACAGAGTTTGTGTGCTTATGATGACATTTCCATCTTGCGCTGTGGTTGCAGCCTGTCCGACATATGTAAGTGAGCGATGCCAAGTTGGGTATCGTCAGTGGTAGAGCCTTGGAGCGTATTCCAAGGGACCGGGTTCGATTCCCGGCTTGGACATTTTTCACTTTGTCGGTTTTACGCTCAGTTTAGAAACGTAAAAATTCACATGTTTATTAACAACAAGGTAGTCGGATACGACATTTTTATGATAATAATATATTTTCAGATAATAAGATCTTAGTTTTTGAACAAATAAACTAATAGTGGGTTCTAGAAAAAGATTCTACAATCAATATTAATTATTCGTTGTTATTTGTTTGTTTGTTTTTTATATTAGCATAAGTCAATTGACATGCTTTCAGTTTTAAGATATTTAATTACACTTTCCTCATGCAGTTACATTTAATTAATGCCCAAAAGCAAAGGCCAGACTTCCAAAAAGGGAAAATATAATTTCTAGATTATTATAAATTTTTAACGAGTGAATTATTTTTTCTTTCAAAGCTATGAAGATAAACCACACAAATAAAATTTCACTCTTATTTAAATCGAAATACCGGAGAAAAATAAACCAGAAAACTCAAAAGGAGACTTTAATTATCCATCTTATTTATCGTTATTTTGGTTATTTCAAGGGCAGAATGCGCTCACATACGTTTAGAGTAATTTTGTATGCCTTTCTCGAATACGTTTTTCTTAAATAAATATCTTCCTAAAGTATCTAGCATTTCATACATTCTTCTTGTTATACGTCTGAGTTATAAAACATTTAATCTACGAAATAATATTTATTATAATTTATATGCTAATATTTAAATGCCAAAGGGTCGGTAAAATCTGCTAAAAACTAAACTCTTAGTGATTAAAGGGGATAAATGACAAAGGATAAATCGATACATAGTGAAAATACTACATTGTGCTTCTTCTAAATTCTTTACCGTTATTTTGGTTCCGTCTGGAGCCACTTGGGACTCCGTGCTAATTCCAGTGATTTTAAATCCACATCGACTATGTTCTTTATTAAATTAATGTTCGACATTATATCATAGCTTTAAAAAATGATTACTTCACTTCCAGGTATTAGTAGATTATTAAACCTGATAAATAAACTCGTAATAAGTATTGAAACTTTGATGACATTTTAAGAAACCAGTCAATCAGAAAAGAAGCTTTTCTTAACTCCTTGTATTTTAAGTGAAAAAACTGACGGAAATATTCTAGGAAAACCTAAACAAATGCTTTTATGATTTATATTTTTTATTTTGATTCTAGCAACAGCCAATTGAGTTCCCTGCCGAATACACTTCACTGATCCAATTAACCAACAGCATATATATAAAAAAAGGATTATTTAATTTCTGGATTATAATTGTTTCTTAAACATGATAAATATTTTTATTCATTAAATATAAATTAAACTTTTTTTAAGAGCAGTGATAAATCACAATAATAAATTATTTTTAATAAAAAAAAGAAAAATAATTTTAAAGAAAAATTTAAAAGACATTGTTCTTCCATTGAATTAGTTTGATTTTTGTATGCCAATTAGGCTTCTTTCCATTTCTAGGGATCTGAAATGAATCTCGCTTACACAATTCTGTTAAATAAATACCGTAATGCCGTATTGTGAAGGCAACATTGGAAAAACATGATTTAATTTGTAAATCCTAATGAATCTTTAAACGCAATAAATAAATTCGTACGTTCAATACAAACATAATTAATTTTTGAGAAAACAACAAACGAAAATACGATAATGAACTACTCGCGAATAAATTTATTACAGAGTAAAACACCGCTGAGCTGTAAAAAAAAAATCACATCTAGGCAAAATTTGCTGAAAAAACTAATATTCAACGAATCTGAATGATTGATTAACATCGCTTAAAACATATTATTTCTGTTTCGGTTTTTTTATATTTTAAATTTAAATTTCACGAAAGAAAATTTTCGATTTTTCCATTAAATGTAAAGAATTTCATTTCGAATTCTTTCATTACGCTGATTTTACATTTCCTTTGGTAGATTATTTTTTTAAGTCATGTATTGCACGCCTTAAAATACGCAACGCCTTAAAAGTGCTATTTTAAATTTGTTCGCATAAGGTGCATAAATTTTGCTTTCCCCATAACATTTTATTAAACCTAAATGAAAATTTTAAACCAGTGGCACTCATTAAAATCTTGTAGAGAATTGAGCTGAAGGATCTCACTTACGTTTTCGCAATCACATAATCAACAATTATTATATAATAATTACACTGCTGTACAAAAAATTAGGTCCAGTGACCGGACGCTTTAGCTTTTTACACGGTTTGTCGATTAACCACTGAAATTTTTGACAAATTGTTCTTGAAATTTGAGGATGTAAATCAATTGTTTGACTTCAAAAATAGTAGAAACAGTATATTGCAATTAAAAAAAATTATATATTAAATATTTGATGAGATATGGGCATTTGTGTGAAATTTATAACTGTGCATGCACGAACTATACCAAAGATTATTTTTCCATGATTTGGTAGTCAATTCTATTGAGAAACTCATATAAAAAGACCAATCAAATATCATGAAAACTCAGAAAGATACGAGCAATACAGTTAGATAATTGACAAATTTGCGGAGAAATCTCATATAATCCAATGGGATCCCCCCCCTCCCCCACGAATATGTCAATTGACTCGCTGTATTGCTGGTATCTTTCTGAGTTTTCATGACATTTGGTTGGTTGATTTATGACGCCCGATTATCTACACGAGGAATTTAGGCCCTAGGGGGGAGTGCCCTCCGTGGGGATCTTTCTAAATGATCCTAATCCGTATTTGCGGCAACGTTCGAAGAAAACCACGGAACACTCCGAACGGTTAGGTCGACGAGCACGATAGGGGTTTGAACACAGCACCTGCCGAATACCAGCTTTGACAGCAGAAACTTCAAACACTGGTGGGGCTTTCACGATATTTTACTGGTCATTTTATAAGCACTACTCTATAGAAAAATTTCAGTAGATATTCGATAAACCGTGTAAAAAGCAAAAGCGTTCGGTCACTGCCCATCAATTTTTGGACAGCAATGTATTAATAAGTAAATAGATATTTTAAGGAATGTTAGTGGTGGTTCGATTCATTAATTAATTGGGGAGGTTCCTCAGGGTTAGATGAAACGATATAAACCAGTGGCACTCACTAAAATATGGTAGAGAAATGTGCTCGAGGACCACACTTATGTTTTCGCAATCATGTGATGAACTATTATTATATACTAATTAACAATACGCAAATGATTAATTTAACGAATGTTAGTGGTGAATCAATTCATTAATTAATAGGGAAGGTTAGATGAAACGCTATAGACCAGATGCTTCTTCCTACAGAGTATAGCAGTTATTAATTAATTTTTTTTATTAACTTTATGCTTATTTTTCTTGTATCAGATTCTGAAAACAATCATTAGATCAATAGAAAAATACATTTTTACAATATATATAACAATATATATAAAGTGTATGTGTGTGAATTCGTGCATTCATTTTCAATACAAACGATCTTTTTTAATGTTTTAATTAGTTAAATTTAATAAATTGACAAAAGGCATCAGTGAAAAACTGAGAAGAGAACTTTGCTCCATTACGTATCGCAAATTTGTTTCCAGTGCCTGCCAGTTGGTCTCCATTGCATTTAGAGAGATTTTATTAGACATTGCTCATGCAAATTTATTAAATTAATTCAAAATAACATAGCTAATTTTGAAAAAGAATGATATCATTTGTGAATACCAATGAATTCATAAACACGATAAATAAATTCGTACACACAATTTCAGTGTGAATATTCTAATATATTATTAGTTTAAGAGAAAAATAAACACAAAATACGGCAGGAAAACTACGACGAAAACTTAGCTAATAAGAATGCAATTACTTATCGCAATTTTGATTCCAGCTAGAGTCAGCAGGGCTACGTTCACTTTCTGGTGACTTCAAATGCTATTCTCCCATTCAAACTTACACGTAGAAAAAAGTTTTGTTGAATCAACAAAAATTTTGTTGAGCCAACAAAATTTTTTGTTTAAATATAGGTCAATGGAAATTTTGTTTGAAATTTTTTTTTTTTTTTTTTTTTTTTTTTTACAATTCCCAAAAAAAAATTGTATCGTCAGCAAAAAATGTTTTGTTAATTCAAGTAAAATGGTTCAATTTTACTTGAATTTTGCTAAAACAAGCAAAATGTACTCAACAAAACATGTTTTGTAATTTTAATCAATTCCTTTTTCTGGGTGTATTAAACTTTTGTCCAACAGTATAGAAATGATTAATTAGAAGAAATGATTAATTCATTTCTAGATACCAGTGAATTTTTAAACACGATAAATAAATTCGTATATCCAATTTCAATAAAAAAGGCCTATTTATATTTTTTAGTCATTCAAGTAAAAAACGAACAAAAAATATTCTTGAAAAATATTGCTAATAGAATTCAATTACATATCGCGATTTTGAACCAACAAGAGGCGGACTCTTTCAGTTTGGAGGGGGACCAAATCAGGAAAATTACCTAGAAGCTAATTTACCTCAACATCTTTTACATTGAAGATTATTGTTTGGAGCCTGAGGCATGATCTCCTTAATACCTGGTTTAGGACCACGCTTGCGTCCGTGTAAATTTACTAAAATAATGACAACAGTTTAGCTAGATTTTAAAAAAGGCAGATTTTTATTCTAGTTCCAATGAATTTTTATACACGATAAATGCTTTCATATGTTCAATTCCAATTATAAACAAGTTGTAAATTGTACGTCAAACGTGACAAATGAGGTGCGTTAGTACTATGGCTAGATATATAAATATTCAGATCTTGATGATTTTTAATTCTGTGAAATGAATTATATCGTCTGCAGATTAATTTCAGTAATAAAATAAGTATCTCGGTCGCTTGATAAATGTTTTTATTAATATTTTCCAAAGTTTTCATTCGATTTTCATAAAATTTGAAATGTCTCGACAAAGTTCAGCAAAGATAATATATCTTAAATTTCAAACCATTCGGTTGGGCAGTTTTTGCGTTGTTATATGCGAACGGACGGACAGACAAACAAACGGACGGACGGACAGACAGACGGACGGACAGACGGACCAGACGACGACAATAGGTGCTACGAATTTATATAATTACGAACGCACCTAAAAAATCTTTTAAAAGTCTTATAGTTATTGATTGACATTAACTGACCATTACGAAAACTAGCTTAAAGGCTTAATTTACTCATCGCAATTTTAATTCCAGCAAGAGCTAAATGGGCTCTTTTCTCTTCTGAGTGACTTTAATTGTATTTAGATGATGCGATTTTATTAAATAAATACCCACTAGCATAACATACAAAAATGATTTCATTTTAAGATTGAAAATAATTTTTAAGCACGATAAATAAGTTTGTGCATTCAATTTTAATTTTAGAAAGCTTTTTTTTTTTTAAAGTTATTTATTTACTGTATGGAAAGAAGCATTTAAAGAATTCAAGGAAAAAACTAAAAAGAAACTTTGCTCACCCATTTCAAATATTTATTGCACTTTTGATTCCAAAAAAAGTCAACTGTGCTCCATTTCACTTCGACTGATTTTACTGGAAATTATTCTCCATTCTAGTTTTGTTAAATTAATCCCCGCGAGCATACCTTTATAAAAGGAATACTTCATTTCCAGATTACAACGAATTTATGAAACACTATAGATAAATTTTATTCCTACAGCTTTAATTAAAAAAATATTTTTTATTTAATTTTTATTGAAGGAAATAATCATGTAAAAATATCCAGAAAAACTCAGAAGAATATTTTCTAATCGATTTAGATAACTCATGTCGATTTTCATTCCAGTAAGCGTCTTTCGAAACCCTTTCCATTTCGAAAGATCATCAGAGATTCGTTCATTCAATTTTATTAAATTTATGTATAATTTTATTTAATTCTAATTTTTAAAAGTTTATTGTATTTCCCGATAATTCCAAAGAATTTCTTAACGTGGTAAATACATTTCTAAACTCAATGTAGATTGAGATAATATATGAAAAAGTAACATTGATATATAAATGGCATTTCGCCATTTCCGTAAAAATGAAGAGAAACATTAAAAAAAAAAAAAATTCGAAAAAACAAAGACATTTTTTCATTAGAAGATAAAACCTACAAAAAATATTACAAACAACAGAAATAAAATCTTTACTGACCAGTTTCAATTATTGATCGCCATTTTGAATCCAATAAAAATCAGTCTGACTCCCTTCCATATCAAATGATTTTAAGTACATTTCGCTCATGTAAAACGTTGTTGACCGACAATTTTCCCTGAAATTTCGTTTTGAATAAGTAGAAGTCTCACTTTTTCTAAAAATCTTTAGAATATTATTTGCTTGGATAAATTGTGTAAGTTTATGCATCAATAAATATCCGAAAATGTATGGATTTAACATAAAACATCTTGCAATATAACAGAATATCGTATAATACATGTTATAAGTAGATATTCTTTCCGATAAAAGCTTACTAACACTTTGTTAAACCTTTGATTAGGGTTCAGGACTGGGGATTATTTTTATATTCAAACATACCACAATTTATAATTTCTTTCTATCTGGTAGAATTCTCTTGAAATATATACTAGTATGGCAGAGATTATTTTCCAAAAATGTGGTACGATTACAATAAAACATAGTCCACTGAGACGTGCTTCTCCCAGGCCGTAATCAAAGGGTTAATCAAAAGGACATAGTTGTTAAGAAGAAATCAGATCACACACTTGTCACTCACATTTCGTTATAAACACGAGTATACTCGTGATCGGTCAACAAAGTGTTAAATCAATGCCAAACGATATAACTAGTTTTAAAAGAAAGATTTCAGTTTTAATATAAAGTAGTGGCTAAAATTGTGGAAACCTTTTGGAGTTTTTGGTTTGGTAGCTCATAACACCACTTTCTGTTTATGAAATGCAATAAAATTATATAATAGTGGGAATATAATGTAATCAATAAATGTTATTCAATCATTATTTAATCAAAAGTTATAGACAAATAAACAAAAAAAAATAAACATAACTCGTTATGTTAACATAAAGGAACTTTCTTTATTTGATTGCAGTCAATGAATATCAGTGTTTATAAATCCAATGAGGTATCATCCTGTTTTGGCAGTGAGTCAATCAGGTAACAGTAGGATTTAACTGTTGTTGTCACATTTTGGAGCTGTGAGGTGGACACTTGTTAGTGATTTATGTTTTCGATATTACAGTTGGATGTAAATCATACGAAAATTAAATAAATGGCACAAAGTGTTGAGTGGTCACCTATAAAGCGATGTAAAATATTACTATTAAGTGAACAAGGTTACAATTATGAAGAAATTATAATGCAAATTAGTGGAAATGTAACCAAAGTTCGTATTTCTAAATTTAGGAAGTAGTATAAGGAAATGTCACTTCAAAACCAAACTAGTAAAATCGTGATAAGGTATAATACAGCAAGTGATGTTAGAAATTTAATAGGCTGTGCATAGGTCACAGAAGAAATTCATCTGGATGTGTAAGAGGTGAAATAGTACAAGCAAAGGTGAGTGAAAGGACTGTTCGGCGCAGACTGCAAGGATTTGGTTTAAAGTCTAGAATTTAAAAAATACATTTTTATCTCTCGAACAGACATTGAAACGATTAAACTGGTCTAAATCGCATGTTAAATGTACAGCGTAACAATGCGCAGTATTATTTATTCTGACGAGACCAAAATCTCCCTTCTTGGTACTGATGGCATAAAAAACGTATGGAAAAAAAACTCAGAAAATTTGCAACGGAATTGCATTACACTTACCGTGAAGCATCTAGGCAGTGTTATAATATAGGTTGTACAACAGCAAAAGGTGTGGGCAGCATTTCTGTGATAATTAGAATGTGATTACCTAAAAATACATAAATGAAATACTTCAATCTCAACTGAAGTTTTCGGCACGTGTTCTTTTCCAAGATAATGAAACATTTAGGATTCAGATACATGTCATGTTGCTAAAAATGCACAAAAAGTGAACGAATCCGGCCCCCAAGCTGGGCCCGACACATCAAAGGGTTGTGTGGCAGCAGCTGCCACACAACCCTTTGATGTGTCGAGCTTGGGGGCCGGATTCGTTCACTTTTTGTGCATTTTTAGCAACATGACATGTATATGAATCCTAAATGTTTCATTATCTTGGAAAATAACTTGGAAAAGCAGCTGCCACCTGGAAGTTGCGTGTGACAATCCACAAGAGCGAACAACATCTTGGAGACTAGCGTGGAGCCCACACCTGAGAATTACTCTACCACCAGTTCGGATGTTGGAGAGCCTACAGAGGTGACTACTAGCTCCTTGCCGACGTAACAAAATGAACACGAAACATAAAATATTAGCCATAATTTTCGCAAATTAAATGATGCGCTATCGTTACATATAAAATTTTTGCATGTTACAATTTCAATAGTTTCTCTTATAATGAATAAATTGTATAGATTAGAGTGAAAACTTATTTCGCTTCCACTGAAATTCATTTGAGGTGCTTCTTCTTCATTTAATTTTACAAATGCAGTGATTTTTCTATTATACTTTATATCAGTTATGTGTTCCAGCTATGTGTTTTTGCCATACATTCACTTTTGAATTATTTCTAAAAAGTTACAGACGAAGTCGTATATTTTGCGGAAATTGAATTGCTTTTTGTATAAATAACAAATCTGGTAAGGAAATATGTTAGGATATTTTTATTATAAAATAAAAAGTATTCCCATTAAAAACACGCTTAAATCCGCAAATTCCATAAAAATCATATATTTATATTGTTTCAATGTTCAGATTCATCGAGATTTTGATTACAGCAAAAATCAATTGGTGTATGTTTTATTTTGAATGTTTTTA
The DNA here is from genome assembly GCA_963931845.1 of Maratus michaelseni. Lineage (NCBI taxonomy): Eukaryota > Metazoa > Arthropoda > Arachnida > Araneae > Salticidae > Maratus > Maratus michaelseni. The sequence continues at coordinate 105,378,655 of OZ007590.1, read as the reverse complement.
ACACTTTATACATCAAATTGTGAACTTACAAAAAAATCTCTTCAAAACATTTTTCTATTACTTTATAAAAGCAGATTAGAAAATAGATTACAATGATAATATAAAATTAAAAAACAATTCGTTAATTAGTAATAATATTGCTGATTTGGTGCTTTTAATATAGCAAACAAATATTTCACAACTCTGAAAATAAAAAATTGTACAACATTTCATTTCAATTTTTTAATAGAAATTATATCAATAAACATGTATCTATTCGTGAAGAGAAACAGGAAAACAATTTTCCTTATCACTTAAAAACATCTAAATGTCAATACGTAATCACCAATTGTACGGACCCGGAAAATAATGTTTTTTTATTTTAAATTTGTCACTCAAACTTAAAAGAAAACATTGCATATCATCTAAACTTTGATAAGTAATCAAAATTCGCACAGACCTGGAAAATAATATTTTTTAATTTTATTTCCATCATTTCAGATGTTTGTAATTTTTGTAGATGCGCTGCGTTAGAAATTATAGACCTTTTTCCTCTATTACACAAGGTTTTCTGACAATTTAAGGATAAATATCCAGGAAAATAACTCAGAAAATTTTAAAACTTAAAATAAAAAGCTGCATTTTACATTTTATTAATTAGTTACGTTTGTCATAGATGCCTCAAAGTTAAATACCATCATTATACATTTTCTTCCTCTCCTAGAAAAATGCCTCCCCTATCAATTTTGGTCTTATGCACTGCAATTGTCTTATTTCTCCAATGCAGAAGAAGTAATAGTCTGCTATTATGTTTACAAGAGTGTGATATCTTTTAGCTTAAATTTATAATTTATCATTTAGAAATATTATTTTCATGGCTAAATTCACATTTTATTTATGAGACAGAAATTATCAATTTGTCTCAAAATGGTACGTGATAGAAATTCTCAATTATTTTACCCGAAATGGGCGTGAAAAAATACGTAAGAAACATCCTTCATTTAAATGAAAAAGGTTCCGTTGCAAGCCTTTGTTATTCTTTCATATATTAGCAATGGATTCCTAATCCTGACTGTACATAAAAGTACTACTTGAAAATATCTGTAAAAACAAAGTAAAATAAATATTTTTTTATAATTTAACAAATAACATAATTCCCCAGACTTAAAAAAAATAGGGGAAACATGCAATAGATAAGTGTTGAGATGTTCCACACCAGAAATTTAATATCGCACATCACACAAAAAAATAGCAGCTAGAATGATATACATAGATGGGAAATTTCTTTTTCAAACATTTTTAGTCTTCCTCGAAATGGCAATATATAACTATTAAATATTAAATATAAAACATAACTACAAAATATATCTATTACTGCTATCGACGTATTATTGACTGAAGTATTTAACACTGATCTTGGATTATATCAAATATTTTTATGTCAACATCATTATATTTTTATTTTCAGTGCTGTCGGAATATAAAGGGTTAAATACACTACGAAGATCCAGCAATTTAATTAAATTAATGCTTATCAGGAATTATCACCAACATTAAAAAATCGTTTATTGCAGTTCTCGATTCTTCTCTTTGTGACTGCTGTGATATCGCTCTTTCCTCATATTACTTCTATAATTATCCTTTAACAGTTCTCTGGCATATTCGCCGTCCTCCTGTTCTTCCAGACGGTTGGCTAGCTAATATTTTATTGCGTCTTATTGGTTAATATGTTATTGCCCCTGGCTTTGCTCTCGAAGCATAAAGATATCTTTAATTTTCTATGTAAACTTTCTTCATTAATTCATCATTGAGCCAGGGACACGGTTTTCCCCTTATTCACTGCAACTTATCGGGTCGGAACTTTGTATTATCCGGCAGTGACATTATTTTGTATTTGTATTTTTAAATTCCTACTATTAGCTCACACTCTCTCTATATATATCTTTTTCAAATTTTCAATCGTTAATAAAATATTTTCTATTCATCCACTCAAGTTCAAATAAATTGTTTTAAACTTGTAGTGGATGACACTTTATGTTAGTACAGTTTTTTCAAATATAATTCATTAATTAAATTTAATTAATTAATTTTAGTTTTAAATGGGAGAAAAAAATTATCCGATTGTTTTCATAAATGAAATGAAAGATTTATCTCAAATTAGTGATGCCACAGAAATAAAATACCGCAACGATGATTATAAAATAATGTTCAATAAAGATAACGTGGGACATTAATGCTGCACGGATTTATTTTATATATTTATGATTAAAAAGTAGGAATTGACTTTAAAAAAAATATTTTACTTGTTTCACAAATATTTTTTCACTATATTCATATATTAATATCTATTGTTCACTACCTCCTCCTCTGTCGCGTTTACTCGCGTGATTCTGTATTTTTTAAACCTCAATAAAGGGGACTTAGATATCTATACTCTACAGACTTGGTTCCTAGTCTGAGCAATCCTTCTTGGACAGTAAAAAGAAAAATGCTATAAATAAATAAATTCATACTTTCAATGTAATTTAATTATTTTTTGAGAGAAAAAGATAGATACGTTAAAATAAATGTATAACACTCAAGAATTATGAAAAAATAAAGCATAGAAAACAAAAAGTAACTGCATAAAAATAGCAATAGAACCTGTAACACAACTTAAAAGTTATTATTCATGATATTTTTAAAGATTCAATTTGTATGTCATGAAATAAAATTTCTAATTTTCCATTAAGGACAATTTAATTTCAAATTCATTCATTTCATTGAGTTTTCTTTTCCTTAGGGTAGCTTTTTTTGGTGACGTACTGCACATTTTGGATAATTAAAATTTCAGTATGTATTTTCTAAATTTTTAACGTAAGGGACATAGTGCTGTTTTTTCATTATTTTTTATTTATTTAAGACAATCATTTTAAATTATAAGTAGCTGCTTCTAAATACGTTCTTTATAGGACATAATTTCTTGATAGAGCATTACTCGATTTCAAATTTCAATTCCAGAAAAAGCCAATTGGGATATGTTTCATTCTGAGTGTTTTGAAAAACTTTCCGTCTCTGCATCTTATTTCAATTAATGCCTACTAGTAATTTTACTTTAAACATATAGTCGAATATTTTTGTTAATTAGGATGAATTTTAGGGATAGATAAATTTGTATATCCAAGGTAAATTGAATTACATTTTGAGAAAACATCAAAAATAAATTAGACAATACATTATTTAGAATAGATGTACTTCAGGTCAAAACACATAATTTAAAAGTACAATATTAAACTAAAACTATGCATTCAAAATACTATTATATTTACTTTCTTGTCATTTTTTTTAAATTTAAACATTTATGGTAGTTTTTAAACTTTATTCTAATTATACACTTTCATTATGGTTCAATGTCTATTTTTCTAGTTTTAAGAAGACGGTAGACTTCAAAAAATATTTACAATATTTATTATTTTTAAACAAGAAATTTTTCGTTGAAGTGTTTGGTATCAAGATTTCAAAAAATATTTGAAAGGAAAAAATTCAATTTATTGATAATTGAAAACATAAAAACTAATAATTAGTTTAAAAAATAAAAAATCTCCATGCGTTTAAATTTACAAAATACTTTATTCATTTATTTATTTATTTTATTATTATTTTTTTTGTGCATTTTATTACTTAAAATGAAATTTCATCCATTGATCTTTTATTATTCATTCATTATTCTTTAAATAATCATTCATTATTCTTTCATTACTCATTCGTTATTTTTTTACTCATTCGCTATTCATTATTATTTTCATAAAGTATTGCATAATTACTTACACTTTATTGCTTAAAAAATTGTGCATCCATTTTTTAATCCAGCAGACAGCCCTTAACAACAAAAACTGGCTCGAAACTGAATTTTCATTAAATATTCACATGTTAATAGACATTGCAACTAATATAAGTACTTTAATTCATTTAGTCCGCTTGATAGGATTTTCTGCAACATATGTTCAGAATTCGCACTAGAATTCATAAACGAAATTGTACAGAATTCGTAATTTTCAAAAAGCTGTATTTGCCGTATGTAATGGGAGATATTTGTGATTATAAAAGGAGAAAATTATAATTTGAAAAGAGTTTAAAAAAATTATCTTCAAGTGTTAAAATCACGTTAATCATTTTCTTCTGCCTCTATGACAGATACATCCCCATCTTGACACTCATTTGTAACTATCCACTATTACACTTATTTTTAGTTTTATGCACTAGGGGGTCGTCAACCCCCGTTCAGAAGATGAAGAAAAAAACTGCAAATGTTAAAAATCAATAGTTAATTGAAGATAAATATTTTTTTAATGGATTAATTAAGCAAAATAAGCATTAAAGCGCTTTTCATTTAATAATACATCATTATTAGCGGCCTTTCCTTCAAAAATATATAGTAAAACCTGCTGAAAAAGAAATGTAATAGTAAATGTTTGTAGTAGTTATCATACTTTGTGTCGATGATTTTTCTATACATGATAGATTAGATGGTATGTATGATTAACAAAAACTAAATAACAAAACTACCAATCAGCTGGCGCACTAGCAGGGTATTTGGTATGCGGACACCTCGTGCAGCTTGCTACAATGTTAAATGAATGACCACCCGATCATATGATGTTACGAGATATTATCAGTAATCGGGTTTACATTTATGTCACATGGCTGTGGGGGGGGGGGTGAGATGTTGCTATGGCAACCTCATTGTGTTGGTGCGCCAACTAACTGTCAGTTTCGCTGTCTGTATCGTCTAATCAATCATATATGCCAAAACCTTCTACGTTAAAATTGATTGCGAAAATCATACGATTCTTCCCGGACAATAATAACAAAGTTTGGTGATCTCTCATGTACTTTAACTTTAATAGACGGTGTTGTTTCTCACTGGCTAATTTTTTTGACAGCTCAAATTTCAATTAACAATACAATAAATATAAAACGTCTGCTCAAGCATTCAGAATATATGATAATGTGGACAGTTGAATGTCTTAAATAAAAAGAAATCTGAAAGAATAATTCTCAGAACGAATAGGTTAATATACCAACATTCCAGATTTTTATGTATTATATGTTAAGATTGTCCCTTAGAGACATAGATAAATTGCAACACAGGTAGAATTTTAATTATGTATATATAGCAAAACAATTGAAAAAGATGCATTTGAAATAAACTGGCCTCGAAAAGTTAAGGACAGTTTTTAGACGCTCACCATTAAAATAATGAAAATAAATGAAAAAATTTTGATTTATATGACTGACTCAAGAAACTTCAAAGAATCTTAGCAGACGATTATTTCATCACTATTTCTTTTTCAAGATTTGAACACTTATATGTCAGTCGGAGGAAAGTGTGAATATCGCACTTTTGTAATCTGTGCGGAATTTTTTTTGTATGCTTGCTGATCTTTAATTGTTGATACTAGGATATTGTTGCCCATGTCTAAGAGATTTCGTTTACCATTCACAATATGATGGTGATAGACGTCTTAATGTGTTTCGTAGTGTGGTCCAAAGCCTCTGAGATTTATTAGAAGAGATTAATCAGAAAATTTACAAGTTGAACGACCTGTTCTAGGCAACCCACGGGTTACAACTCCTTTCTAGCCCTTAGCCCGAAGGAGGAGAAACACTACTGTGGCTCAGCTCTTTTCAGATCATCGTGACCCAACAGGGTTGAAAATATCTGCTACTATGGCGCGATGACGTCTGTCCAACTCTGCGAGATGCGGCCCATTGTGTGTGTCCCTTTTAATTTGCGACACAAAAGAGTTCACTTACTTTGGGAAATAGAGCACGTTACCTGTACCAGGCATCAATGGGCTTCTGTACTCTTCACCGACGAGTCTCGTTTTGCTTTCGACAGTGATTCTGGTCGTGTGATGATCTGGAGTGAGCAAGACACCAGAAACTAGCAATGTGACATTCTTGAAAGACACAATCATAGAAGAATTGGAATCCTGATTTGGTCCGGGATCTGTCTGGGTGGTCACATTTACTCATATGTGTGTTATGGAGGAACTCTGACTGCTGTGAGATATCTGGACAAGATGCCTGTTCCATATGCCACACTATATGTTGTTGCTATTGTTGATGAATTTATCTTAATGGATGATAATGCTCGACCTGATCGAGCTGGCTTTGTTGCTGAAGATCTTGAGGATGAAGGTTTGGAACGAGTGGAATTGTCAGATCAATCTCTGGACTTTAATCCGATAGGGAATCTTTGAGACTACCTAGGCAGACAATTAAGGACTTAAGGCAGCCCTTGTTGGAGGTTGTTACATGACCTGAGATAAACATCGCTCCATGTACGGGCGTTGCTTTCCATTCCAGTGTACAACAATTTATTAATTGATAGCATGGAATGTCGATAACGCCAAAGCATTACAAGTAAAGTTGAACACATTCCTTATTAAAGCTTCTTTATTTCATTTTTTTTCATGAAAATCTGTAATTTATTTTTTATAAAACAATAGACTTTTGCAGAAAATGTTTTTTTTTTTGTTGTAAATTATACTTAGTGTTAAAATTACGTAAAAATTCAATAAATAATTATTTAAAGATTAATTCATTTAAATTTCATGTTTTAATGTTCATTTACTTTGAAATTTGATACAAAAGACTGGCTTAACTACCTTAACTTTTGAAGGTGAGTGTATATTATGGTATAAATATTAATTTGGAGTTTGGTGCGATATAATTAAAGTAAAAATAAAATACAACGTTAAAACACCAGTGTAATTGAATCTACAGCATACCGGTTTCGGTAGCATATGGCATACCCTCCTCAGTGCTGAAGAAAATGGAAATTTGCCCATATATATAGAAATGATAGAGGATTCAAGTGACAAGTTTATTAACCAATAGGAAAACGGAGGGTTCTAGGGAAACAGCCAATAGGAAAATAGAGGATTCAAGTGACAGATTTATTAGCCAATAGGAAAACGGAGGGTTCTAGGCAACATCCAATAGGAAATTCGATAGGAAATGGAAACGCTATGGTGAGAAATAGTTTAAAAAGTAGAGAAAATTTGGTTTTAATGTAATATTTCCAGCAGTCTGATAATGGTGGAATAGCAAATTCACAATTAACAAGATTTCCATGATTTTTATGAATATGGAATGCTTCAAGGAAATTAAGTTCGTGTACAGAAGTAACTTCTGTTAATAACTGGAAGTATACGGTATATGGTAATCAAATTTCGCAATGACACTTTAACGAGAATTTTAATACGAAAACGAAAATTCGTATTTTTGATTCCTTTTTGCTCATTTTAAAACCCACCATCTCCTTATAAATAGTTTTTTTAAACTCCCAGGAATGAAGAAAAAAAAACTAAGAGAAAGAAAAGAAAACTCTGTTCATCGACCTCAATTATTCATCACAGTTTCATTCCATCTAGAGTATTTCGGGTTTACTTGCTCTTAGAATTATTTAAAATGCACTTACTTCTATGCAATTTTAATCAATTAAGATCCAGTGTAGCTGGTTTTAAAAATTGACTTAAATAGAGATCAATATTAACAGAAATATTGTTAAACTAAAAATAATTTAAACAATTTTTGTGAGAAGATAGAAATATAAGTAAAATAATGAAATGTGCAGGAATGAATTTATTATAGATTAAAAAAGTACGCATCTTAAAAAAGAACAGAGGAAATCCACAAGTTGCGTAAAATAGAAACTTATATTCAACGAATCTTTCACATTGATTAAAATCGAATAAAATTGATTAAAACACATTAAATGCGTTATTATTCTTTTAAAATTTATATGAATATTCAAAACAGCGTATGCCATTTCTAATTTTTTTTTCACATTAACTCTCGGACTACCGAAAACATAGATTATGCAACAATTAGCGATCGGATGCATTGCACCCATTTGTAACCTTATAGGATTAACAAAACGCAAATTTATAATGAAAAAAACTGAATATAAAACTGGTGATTTATAATGAGTACACTATTAACAGCATAGTAATTTATATAAAAGAGAAAGAAAATTTATATTGTAATGGTTAGAATTTTTCGTTATATTTAATTACAGTGTAAATAAAGTACAAATAAGTAACAATTGTTTTCGGGTCGAAGCAAACTATGTTGGTAATCAGAAGGTAAGATAAATTTCAGTTGTTTTTACAATCTGCCTAAACATCAAGTAAATTTACTAAAATTTAGTAATAATTTGATGATTTAATGAAACCATTAATATATCATTGCAATATACTGCACATATATTTTACATATACTGCATAAATAATATGACATTCCAATATGTATAAACAATTACATTTTTGAAATAATCAAACAGTTGTATCCTCGTGTTGAATGTTATAATCAAAACGGGTAACATTAAAATAAAAGTTTATCATTAAATGCTGTAGTAATAAATTGACTGTAATTTAATTTAATGTATAATGTCTCGTATTTTCCGATTATTTCACTAACAATGCATGGTTTGCACTAAAAGTTAATATTAATTAGCTGATCTTTTAATGTTGCCGATAAAATTTATGTGAAACTGTAATTAACAAATAATTGCTTTCTTCTTCTTTTCTCTGTTGCGTTAACGATCGCAAACTCATGCGATCTAGACATTTACGAAAAGTCAACAAAAGCTAGCGAAAATTACAGACGTCAAAAATCTAAAAATCTCTTTTAGATTCTTTAAAACAAATTAGAGTTCGTAAGTATTTTACCAAAATATACCAGGCAAATCTTACCAAACTAATTTGAACTTTAATCACATCATTCATCATGCATAATTTGATTAATTACATAGAATATTTTAAGGTGAGATTAGTAGAGAAGAAAGAAATTTTTATTTCGTGAAAAATGAAATGTGTTGTGATTAATACTGTGGTATAAAGTTAGCTAGGCTACTATATTAATTAATTTTAATTAATGATATTCTAGAATAAAAGTGTTCATTTTTGTTTCTATTAGACGGCAATATAAAATAATGTTAACTATTAACCCTTTCCGGCGCGGAATAAATCTGTTTGTAAAATAATGAAATAATGGACTGACACCAGATTTTACAAACGATTTCCTTACAAAAGAATAACTTGCTGATTTTCCCATACTTTATAAAATGAAAATTTTAATTAAATATTCTTGGTGCCGTTTGTCAGTTTTGGAATTAAAATTAGGTGTCCTTTTTTGTGACCACCGTCCGCTAAAGGGTTAAGAGTTCCCGCAAACATATATACATATATATCCTTAGGTGGCCCTGCCTGCTGCCTTCTTCTTTGTATGCAAACTTCGGACGTTCAGTAGACACATGCGTTATTAATTAATGTTATTATTAAATTACTAAATGAATTATTATTAAATTACTAATTCGTCCATTGGTGGAAAAACACTGTAATCTATCCCAACAACAAATTTAGAATTCTTCCGTTGAAAAGCATTTTAGGAAATTTAATTTGTGGATGGACGGACAAGCCGTCAGTAAGATAATTGCTTATAGCATGTGTTTGTCTGTCTCATGCAACAACTTACTTAATTGTTTAGTATCAGTAATGACTTGCTAATGTGTAGTTATTTCCATATTGAAGATTGAAAATTTCTTTTGCATACGAACATAGTTTAAATTCAAAGTAATCACCATGAATATCTTCATAGAGTAAAACACAAAAAATCGATTTTATTTAATGTACTTCGCCTATTTCTTGTCAAGTGTGGCTATAAATACAATTGAAAAACAATTTTATTTAAATTTATTTAATCTTTTTATCACTAGGGAGTGTTATAAGCATAACAGAAAGTTCAGTTGAATCAATTTTATTTATTTTTAACGTAGAGTATGGCCGCCATACAGTGAATCATTAAAAGAAAAAAAAAACTTTCATTTAAATTTCCTTAATCCAGTTCGTATTACGGAGCATTATCGGCGCGAGAGAATGTTGAATATAAATTATCCTATCTAATTTTAGTACGTAGTAGTACGTGTTCATACAGGAGAAAACAAAAAAAAATCAATTTTAAAATTTTAGCTATGCAATTTCCCAGGGCGCTTAAAAAATTGAAATGTGAAAATATTTATCACTACATAGATTTCACAACTATAGAAGCTTCTGGAAACTCTATACAAATTCGGTTGCGAGAAGTGAGTTTAAAACGCGTTCAAAAAGTTAGTTGAAGATATAGTTATACATAAAGATGCATCATAAACTAAAGAAAAGTCATTAAAAATACCTCTTCCAACATTAATTAGCTGTGCATGTGAATTTGTTTGTGTTGGTTCTTAAAAAAAACTATAAATGTTACGCCAAATGTTTTTAATTAACGTGCTGCCATTAATCCTTAATAACATACACAAATTTAGTAGAGTGTCAACTATCATAATGGCACTAAAATGCATTTTAAGTAATTACCGCCCGGAAATTGAACGGTATTGTAATAGAATAATTTTGTTCGGCCCTGTAAAATAACTATATACATCTTCTTCAAGAAACAATATGCTGTACGTGACTGCAATAACATACTAAAATTACTTTACCGTCAGAGTTGTATAAGCACCACATTTAAGCGTTTTAAAAAAGCTTCATAAATTTGCTTCATAAAATTGTTACATTAGGATTTTACATATATAGGGTAGATAAAATAAATATTTGTCAGACAATTTATGATTGTTATGAAAATACACAAACGTATTTTCTATGATAATTTCCGCATTTTCTTTTGGTCAGTAATATATACAAAAAGAGGTCTTCTCTCCATCTTTCATTCGTATTTGTTGCGCTACTATACAATTTATTGTTTACCAATTTTAATATTAAGCACATCTATATTTAAAACTTAAAATGAGTTTCGACAAAAAAGACAGCCTACTTTGAAATCGGGAATTGGCGTCCCTTGAACCATGAATAATTCGTTAGCCTTACATAATATTATATGAAAACTGTGTACAATACCTAGTACATAATAATAAAAATAATAGTATAGTTTTAAATCTACATTTAAATATATGTGTGTAGCTATCTGTTTCATACAAAATGATAAAATATTAAAAGCACATAAATATACATAAATTTATTTCGCATCAAAGAATTTTGGACAAAATGTAGTTCCGGAATTTTTTTAAGTTTCAAAATGTGATAGTTACTGGTCCAGTAATAGACTTTTCGGAGTCAATTTGCAACAAATCAAAATTTATCTGCTACCAAAATAACTCTAAGCCAAGGCTACTCTCATGAAAAATAATATTAAACCCATAAAACAAGCAAAATTTTCAATTTAGAAAGAAAATATAATAAGAATGCAATAAGTACAATAAAACTAAATATATTTTAGCCCATATTTTCTTTTTAATCTGCAAGGTTTAAATTAATCTGCAGTTCACGCTGCCATTCTCCACTCTTCCTGCTACTGAGTATACTTGTAGTTTTTTAAATCATTCTTTAATTATACAGTGGTCGCAAGTAAATGTGTTTATTGTTGATGTTTACAATTCTTTATATTATAAATGGTACTCCGAATCATTCGTTTAAATTTGACGTAATACTATTAAAATTATCACTTTATGTGATTAGCCATTCGTTTAGTATTATTTTTCGAGAAGATACGCCTACACAAATGTGAATTTTGTTTTCTACACTGGCCTCCAAAAGTTACGATACAACCAGTCTTTAGTGTCTAATTTGAAAACAAATGAAGATAAAAAAATTAAATTTAGAAGTATTGTGCGTTTTTTTTTTTTTTTTTTTTTTTTTTTCAATTTAAAATAAACATATCTGAAAATGGCAAAAATTCGACAAAAATAAGTAATGTAATGTATATGTGAATTTTAAAGTTTCCTGTAACTTCCAATTTAAACTTTAAATAAATGCATTTACTTTGCAATCAGTAATTTATTTTTGAGGAACTTACAAGCTACCCATAAGTTGCGCAGAAGTAATTTATATTCTCGTACAAATATCATCCTCTATTTTTGTAAGTAATTTCTGGAAAATAAACCGAAATTCGCGTATTTCATGCATCTCGAATATGAGATAACTTGATTTGGTGAAACGAGATTTCCTATTAATCTAATTCCAGTTACTCTTAAATCAAGTATCAATTTACATTGTAATAGTGGAAGCGAAAATATCATAAATTTTCCTCGCGTTTTATCAACGTGTGCGAAGGTTCTGACATTATCCACCTTGCCTTAACTTTTTTGTTGAAAACCAATCAATTTAAGTTCAATTTAAATAAATTGAGTAAATAGAATATGATCAAAATAATAAAACTATAGAAAGAATGCCAGAAAACATATGGTTTTTGAAATATTTTAAAATTAAGAAAGAAAATACTGCAAGGAAAAAATAGAAACCGAACATGCATCATATTCCAAAAAAAATAAAGTATATACAGGGTGAGCATAATTTAGGTTATCAGATCTAAATAATTATAAGGGAACATGCAAGATATTTAAAAAAATAAAGCTTTACAGGGTAGCCATAAAATAACTTTCCCTGTTTGGAGACATTTGTAGTTAAATCTAATCAATGTAAGGAGACCAAATTTTATAATTTGGAAATGTATACAGTAAATAATATGATATTTAGTACAGAGAGTGTTGACAGAGACAATTTTTGCTCTGTAGGAGTAGAAAAATCAGACAGGTTCAATCAATCGCTAGTAAAATGAATTACACAAACTGCATTGCTAGTACGTGACAGCAGAGACAAATGTCCATTGAAAAAACGCTCGAAACATTCAAGGAAATATTTAATTTGAACAACTGATGAAATATGCTTAGTCTGCGATTAGCGTTGCTGTTCCAAGGTACAGAACAATAGTATTTAATTTCTGGTACTATTGTTTGCGAAATTCGTTATAACATGCTTTCAAGAATCTAAATATAAAATGCAATTTCATTCTGTTTATTAATTTTATTACAAATGACTCAGAACAGGAAGAGTTCTTTATGGCCACAATGTATACTAAAATATTTTACGGCTTAGTAGCATAAGCAGGTTTATTGCTATTAATATACATATACAACACCTAAATCATATGTTTCGTCTCAATACTGATTTTTTACTATTTTTCCGCTAAATTAAGTCTTCCCACTCCCACTCACCATCTAAAAATCATTCAATCTGAATATTAATGTTAATTTTTACTTATTACCATTTATTTTATTATTCCTTCAACCAAAATTAATGAAAATTAATCAGTATCTATTAAAAAATTGCGTATTTTTCGCAACCTTTAGCTTATGTGTCTATCAGAAAAAAAATATGAAAAATGTGACAGTAAATGTGATACAATAAAAACTGGAAAACTGGAACCTGTCCATAAAGGAATCCAACATTAACATACAAAAATATAGTGCCGATTAAAATAATATAGTAAATACAATATTCTAAGCACCTGATAAGACAAAAATCTGTCTAAAATTGAATTGTAAAATGGAATAAATACTCTTATATATTATACAGTTTTCTCTAAAAATAATTTAAACTATCAGTCTATAAAATTATTGCTAGTTGAAAAATGGAAATCAAAACATTATATCTCCACTAAACCTAAATACTTTTTCGACAAAAATTGTGGTTAAGTATAAAACATTTTATAATAATTTGTCTTCTTAAATTAAATTCCTTTGAATGAGAACAATGTGTGAATGTAAATTAGAATCCAGCTTTAAACCATTTGCTTGAATAAATTTGAAGACGGTTTTAATAAATATTTCCAATTTGAAAACAACAAATATCTTTGTTTGATTTATTCTAAAATTATTTGATTAAACTAACCCACGAGAATCATTTAATTTTCTAGAATTATTTTATTTTATTTTCCTTTTGATATGTAAAGTATTCTGTATAAAATTTCTAGAGGAAATGAAACAGTTTTTATGTAAATTTAACTATCATGCTTTCTATTTTCAAATGAAAACTTATTTGAAATGGAGAACGTTTAATTGTATTATTTTATTTCATGTAACTCCCCAAATATTTTTTGGCCAAAAGACGCAGGTCGAATTTATAATATTTTTTTTTCCTTACTAAAGATTAAATCTTTTATTAAACGAACTTTTAAGTTCGACGTTTAAAGGAAAAAATCTAATTATGAAAACTATGTATTACTTGACTCTGATTAATTGGCGTATGAGTTTGAAAGCGTTTGACCCCTCTACGGAAGAAGGATGACTAGAATGACATTCATCCTCATTGTAAAATGAAATGAAATGTATTGGTTTTGCAGAAAGATTCTTGTTACCTAACTGGAAACAAAACAAAACAAATTACAATAACCATTGGGAAAATGTTCCGAAAGATTAACAAGAAAACAAAACCGTATTTTCGTGTGATAACGGCCCCCACAATTATGATTATGCCAAGGTTGCCGTTATGATTTCGCCAAGATCATCGCAAAGCTTATATATGCATCCTATATGCGCATATATATATATTCCAAACACTCCTATATGTGCCATATACGTCATTATACACACATTATTTACGTCTTATATATGTCGTATATACATCATATACACATGTCATATATATACATCATATATGACTATAACTTGGCCACATGCGTCAAGAAATGTTACATAAATCATATATTATTATAATGTCATACATGCTTTATAATTTGACGATAAATCTTGTTCGCTTGACGATTCATCCTTGGGGGGCGCTACAATACGAAAGTACCAAATTTATAATATATTAATGAAAACAGAAACAAAAATATTTCATCCTTGGGGCCGCTATAACACGAAAGTACCAAATTTCTACTTTATTTTTCATATCTGATAATTTGCATCTATCCTGTTTGTAACTTTAACAATTTTGCAACGATTTTATGCATTATTTCTATTGCCTATTCAAAGAAAAATTCTTCTAAAGTTACAGAATTTTCATTAAAAACGCTTAAAACATTCTTCTAAAATTACAGAATTTCGTTAAAAACGCTTAAAAAATTCTTCTAAAGTTACAGAATTTCGTTAAAATCAGTTAAAATAGTAAAATGTGAACATCATTTGGTCCATTCTCGACCGCAAGCAACAAACATTTTCCCAATGGTTAAAAAAAAAAAGATTGTTTTACTGCATGATATGTATAATTTTCTATCTTCCTCTTCTTTTAATAAGCAAATAATGAATTTGACTATTAAAAAGTTAATTTTTATTTTATCCTACTGCTTTTAAAGTGTTGAAAACAACACATAATTAATGGGAAATAAAGTACTATTTAACGCCTTATTCAACAAATAAACTCGTCTAAATTCCAAAAACTCAAACATCTTACAATTGAAGTCGGACAGCGAATTTAAATACATGAAACATATTATAACTACTCTTACAAACATCCAAAATTGTATTTTATTATTATCGCTGTATATTTGTGGCACAATTATTTTTGGATATCCATCATTTTCTATGTTACATTATATATTTTAATATTTATTTTTTACTCCTTCTTGCGAATGTTTCCTAAATTTATAAATTTAATTTAATTTGTCATTCCGAAGTTTTCCATTTACAAAAATTAAGCTTCATTATGTTTTAACTAGTCGCAAACAAAACCCAGAAAATACAAGTTATATGATGAAAAGTTATAATATTTGCTTTTACCTTTGTTAATGTAATTTTATTATTAAGGTATTTAATTTCATAATACGAAAATTACCTTAATTTTGCCTTTTGTATAGCCAATTATGTAGAAAATGCGAAATGAATTGGTAAAACTAAAATAGGTAAGTTTTACCAAGAAATTAAACCGAGTTCAAGGAATTGTTTCTTATCTACATTTGTTTGTGGTGCAAATCTGTACTGTTATCCCCATTAATGTCCTGCCGACATTTCTACCGACACGAATGAGAAAATTATATTTGAAGTCAACCCGAAACCGACTGGCTTCAACCTGAAAAACGACAGGAAACTCGAAATGAGAGAAAATGTTTCCATACTTTAATGCATAAATACATTAAAGATGGACGTTACACGGTTAATTGATAAACAAATTAGAAATTTAAGCAGTAGATAATTGTATTTATACTTTGCTAAGAGCAGTATAAAGTGAAAACGTTAAAACTTAGTAAAAAGTTACATTCATCAACCCTTTTTCACCATTTGGTTCGATTCGTTTCACTTTTTCATCGGTAGATGTCATCAGTAATGATTAGTAGTCTCAAAGTTTATATTCATATACTTAATTAGGTTTTTTATATTATGTTTTTTTAGCATTTTAAAAAAGTACAGAGAAAACGACATTACAATGTTGGCCTTTTGCTCGGCAGTCAGAGGGTTAAAAAATCATTTATAGTTTAACACCCACAATGTACCTTTAAAATTTCTTCTTAATAATCTTTATCTACTCTGGGAAAAAAAATGTTTCTTAATCTACGAAAATGTAATATGTCTTCGAAAATATAATATGTAATATATAACGACGTACGATAACATACAAAAACCTATTCCGATTTACCCCGATTGCGAACATCGATTTTACCTTTATAAACCTTCAGAAACCAATATATTTTAGAGATTGAAATGCATAATTTATAAACACCGAGTTTCTTTTGCTACCGCTTATTTTTGGAAACGTTACCGAGTAGTTTGTACAGTGTATTAATTATTTTTTTTCTCAAACTGGATGTCGTTCTTCTGAATGCTATTAATTCTCAATGCATTTTCAGCAGCATAACTGAATTTATACATGAAATAGTAACAAAATTATATTGAATTTAATGTTAATGCTCTTATTATATCAAGTTTGTCTGCAAACATATTTGTTGAACATGAAAATATTGACTTGAGATTGATGGCATCCAAAAATTCGATATGCAAGGTTAAGAAAACTGATTAATAACGCTATAAAAACTATTCAGAAACGTTTAAAAAAATTAGTGACAACAAATAAAATTTCCTTTTTTAAATGCTTCTTTAAATGTCAAAATCATATTAGTTTCTGAGGTTTATAAAGATAAAGAACGCATTTAGGAATCGTGGGTAACTCGGAAAAGGATATTGCATAGTTTTTTTGTACGTAATGTTTGTGAATCTATAAAACTTGTTTTATTGCAAATTATTTGTGAATATATAAAACATGTTTTATTGCAAAATGTTTGTGAATCTATAAAACATTTATCATTAGAATACATATGTAATATGTAATATATATATATATATATATATATATAAATGTACGATAATTATAAATAATTGAATTATATTATACAGTTTATTTATATCCTAGAGAAAGTAATTTTTAAAGACGTTTTATCTTCAATCCAGAATAGTGTTATTAAAGCAGTGAAACAAGAAATATGTTTTCAGTAATAATATATCAGCGAGGCGGGGTGTTTCATAACATTTGTGGGACAGAAGCCAAAAGATAATATTCTTGTGTTCGCTTGGGAAATTTTGATACACTATAAATTTTCCATATTAAGTGACATATGTTTCTGTTTTTGGAGGGGTAATAAGATATAGATATATATGTTAACGAAAGTTATAATTGCCAATAAAACTATTTTATTATCTCATGTCTTCAGGTATTTGTCAAAAAATAGATAAATGAAAAACAGTCTTCCAGAACACTGTTCTAAAAAATGGTAGGTTTTATTTAACGTCGTCGCTTCGAAAGTGTTTTACGTGCTTCACGTATAGGAAAATATTTTGACATCCAGAATAATTTTACTAAATATGTTGTTAACCGACAGCTATTCTTTCTATTCTCAGAATAATATTTTCTATAAAAAATAAAATATTAATCGAAATTGTTTCATTCTTAAACAGGGCCCGACTAGCAAGTTTTTGTGCCCAGGGCACTTTCAATTTTTCGTGCCCCCCTTAGACCGATTTACTGATGCTAGTTTTTTTTTAATATATTACACACTTATTCGAAAAGTATCAACTCAAAAAATTAAGTTTTCCGGAAAACTGAAAAATGGTACGAGGAATAAAAATAAAATATTTTTCTATTTATTGAAATGTGCTTTTAACCATAGATTGAGATATATTTTTGTCATTTTATCGTATTAATATCTCAAATATCACATTTTGTCAGTTGTGTCACTTTTCGAATAAATTTGCAATATGATAAAATTGGATAACTTGACAAATACAGTACATGAATTGCTAGAAAATTCTGCTAAGAAATTTATTTATTAATGATGTTATTGGTATTAAATGATAAAACTAAACTAATAGTGAGAGCAAACAAAAGTCATAAAAGTATTCAAACAACTTCTAATTTAAATTATAATTTCGTGCCCAGGGCACAGGCCCCGGGTGCCCGTGCGATAGTCAGGGCCTGTTCTTAAACATTATATCGTTTTTAATAAAAAGACAACATAAAATTTCTTAAACAAATTTACTTTGGGGAACTTAAAACATTTGTTCATATTCTAGAAAAAAAAATTGTTTCATCTGGATCAACTTTGATCCAATAGTGTTATTAAAACATGGAAATATGTTTTCAGTAATAATATGTTATCAATGCGGGGGAGAGTTAATTTTTATCTAGGAACAAAAGAAGAATGCAAAAATTTACGAATTCTCTTGAAACATCCTGACCACTATTCATTTTCAATGTAAGGAGAAAATTGATTTTTCTAACAAGAGTTTGAATAAAAAAGTCTATATTAAAGGAAAGTTATAATCACAAATAATAACTTTTTATTCTATCCTCTTATCATAATTTATATAAAAAAAAGAAATATGAACACAAAACAGCGTTTTCAAATATACATATTGGATTTTTTTTTCTAGAATAATTTTGCTTGTTTTGTCACGACGAAGAAGATTTTAATTTCAAGTCTCTTTTTCTATAAGAATGGTATAATAAAAACTATTCTAGATTTTCATAAAATAAAGATTTTTTTTTTTTTTAACGAGAAAATGTTTACGAATGTAAAATTGGGAGTATGTGGAATACAGGGTTATCAGAAAAGAATCATCATAATACAAAATTAAATATTTTCCATAATTACAAAGAGAAAATTATAACTAATATGTCATTTTAAAGTAAAAATGTTAAATTTTTAGTTTGTAAAATTGTATCTTCATCTCACGGACCGTTCTTTTTGGCCGAATAATCCGTGAGGGGTACTACCTACCTGGATATGTTAGAAAGTTGCTTTTCCCTAAGTTGAATGAAGATATGCAAAATTTAATTTTTCGACCGCTCCATTGACATTTGGAGGTTTGTAAATTTCTCAACAGAAAACTACCACACAATTGAATTGGTCGCAGTGCAGCCGATGATTTGGTCCTACACAGCTACCATTCTAGGTCACCTGACTTACCCCCTTGCGACCTCTTCCTTTGGGGATATGTCAAAGATCTTTTGTTTATACCACCTTTGCCTACAAGTTTGCCCGAACTTAAACAACGCATTTGGTCTGCTTTACAAACAGTTAACAGTGAAACATTACAACGTACTTTACAAGAATCGTGCGGAGCACCGTTGTCACATGTTGTTGGATCTCCGCAATGTCTGCAAAGTGTAGGCCTTTCAGGATGCCTTTGAGGCGGAAGTAAGCAGACGTCTGCAGGCGCCAGATCAGGAGAATATTGAGGATGCACAACAACTGTCACCTCTACACCTTCCTTTACGTCTCTAAAGCGTTTGAACCACTCAAAAACTCGATTTTTTCTCGATTTGACACCGTAAAATTTCACTAACATTTCATGAGTCTCCGTCACGGTTTTTCTTAATTTGAAACTCTATATTCACGCGTTGATCCATTTTGCAATGACACGACTTCTAAAACTGACTGCATTAGATTGATCGCAGCGAATAACGCTGCTTAACTTTAGTGATTTGGACGATGAGGTGCACTAGTTTAGATATCTCTATTTGAATATGCAAGGGCGCAGCATCCTAACCAGTGCGGTTTTTAAAATATGAGACCATTCACTGAACTTTTCAAACGCATTGTGTGTACACACACACACACACACACACACACACATATATATATATATATATATATATATATATATATATATATATAAATATACTAGGCTTTTAATGCTTGAATAATATTCTGGATATCTTTTACTGTAAACAGTATACAACAACAGCTTAAGACAATGATTGAAATGCGCCTCCGTAGCATAGTAGTGAGCTACGCATGGGATTCTATGTGAAAAAAAAAATAAAGTTTAACTAGAATATACTCCTCGAATGTGGATAAATAATTTTTTATGTAATTACATGTTTACATAAACTACTATTTTTAAATAAAAGCAGTTTTTTAATTAAACTTAGCTATCGTCTTATTCCATGCAAGACTTTCACAGATTTTATTTCATTCTTTCAAGTTTATTCATACTAACGCAGCATAAAGTAGAACAGGATTGAAAAACTTCGGATATTTTTACCAATTTCTTCGTATTCTATAAGAAATATCTTTAAAAATATGTTTCAACATCCATACAGAATAGCGTTATTAAAACAGCGAAACAAGAAATGAGCTCCTAGCAATAATCTGATGTCAATTCGGGGAATTCTTATAACATTCTTGAGACAAAAAACTACAGAGGGAGTTCTTGTATTAGTTTGGGAAATTATGATACACTATTCTTTTGTCAGAATATGTATATGTTTCAAAAGTTTCGATTTTATGAATTTCGCCTGAATCCTATGTTAAACTATGAATGTTACAGAAAGTTAAAATCGCGAATAAAAATAATTTATTATAGCCTCTTGTCAGATTTTTTGACAAGAATAAATGCGAATGTAAAATAAACTACGAAAACGTAGTTTTTGAATATTTTCGTTTCATTCAACTGTGTCTCTTGAAAGAAATTTTATTTGCTTCGTCATGAAGGAAAATATTTTAACTCGTTTTAGTTTTGTTTTATTAAAGACTATCTGGTCTTCGCCCGTTTAGTCGGTCGCTTCTGAGTGGTGCCCAGATATATTCTGCAACGTAATGCAAAATCTCCATTATGCCTTAACTTAGTTTGGGACCCAGAAAATGCATTTTACATGCAAACAGAAAAATGTAAATGAAATACTTTATTTTAAACTCTACGAAAATAACTAATAAAAATATTAAAAAAGCATGCAAATAAAAGCACGCCGGGATCCTCTACCCGTGATTATCTAGGGTGGGCGGAGAGTTTTCAGATAAAATAAATAAAAATGCGATTACTTAAGATACATGGCGGTCATTGTACATTGACACTGTGGTTTCATGCCCATAAATTGTTAATGAGGTGATCAAAATAACGGGGCCCTGTGTATTTCTCAGCTATATATCGTTAATGCAGCGATCACTGTAACGTGGTTCAGTTATTTTGCTTTCATAAATCGTTAAAATGAAACCATTTTAACGGGGCCATTGGGTTGCACGCCTATGAACTTATTATACGGCAATCACTATAAGGAAACCTCGTGAATACCCGAGCACATAAATATGGTGTACAGTATTTAAATCGCAAATCTTTACTTTCAAAAAATGTATTTTGAAAAGAGAAGGAAATGTATTATATTTTGTTTAAAAATTTAAATACGATCGCTAAAAGACGAAAATCACAAAAAATATTAAAATCTTTTCTTTGGAAAAATGTCACGCAAAATATATAATAATAAATCCGCAATAGTTACCTTATTCGTATAATCGTCCATAATCGGGGTCATAGCTGATGTTGCCCACAAACTCGCTAGCTCTAAAATCGCTGAAATACATGTTTAACTATTGTTTTAGTAAATTTGTAATGCTGAATTTCACGCTTCTACTTAAAACTGCTGCTAAGATAAGGCAAAATTATCTAAAACTTTGGACTCCCCATGTAACCCCCTTGTTGGATTATTATTTAAAATCGCTGAAATACCTATTTAACTATTTTTAGTACATTTGTTATGCTGAATTTCATACTCCTACCTATAACTTCTACTGAGTTATGGCAAAATGACATAAAACATTCGACTCCCATTTAACCCCCCTTAGTGGCTTTCTAAAATTTGTCTAAAATTGCAGTGATTTTTAGAGTGATTTCGCATTTCGTATTATTTTTTGACGGAACCGAGCAACGCCAGGTGGATCAGCTAGTACACCATAAAAAACTACTCGGAAATGTTTTCGAAAATCAGTGGCTGTAAAAGGAACGCTGTCGCTTCCTTAAATCTCGAAAATTTTTGGCTGTCTGTGGTTTCTAAAAATAAGAAACGCTTTTTGGAATCGTCAGTAACTTGCAGGAGGTTATTCTATTTATTTTTTCCTGGTTATATCATATTTTCCTAGATTAAGAAACGTCTGTCTTTTTTTACAGTGTATAATTAACCCCAAATTACTCTTGTTGTTCTCCGAATAAAACATTTTGTAGAATTCAAAACAAAAAATGTTAAACAAGTAAAATTAAGGAACAGAGTATAGTTATATATATATATATATATATATATATATATTTATAGCATCAGCGTTTACTCAAAATTCCTTTCTGCTGTTTTTGTTTATTATTATTTTTGAACGAGGAGAAGACAAATTATATATTTTTAATTTTTTTAATTCGTAAAACAATGCTTGAAAACCGAGTGAGACCGAGTCTTACTGAATATGGAATGTAAGAATGTGTTTAGAAATGGAAATATGTATTTCTAAATGGCCTAGATAATTTTAACAATTTGCTTATTTTCAGCATAAAAGAAAACTTGACAAATTTGTTTCAACTTCAATCCAGAATACTGTTATTAAAACAGTTGAAGCAATAAATATGTCTTCAGTAATAACATGTCGTCAGAGCGGGGGCGATTTAATAACATTCTTGGGACGAAAGCCAAAAGAATTATTTTTTATTTGCTTGGGATATATTGATACACTACGTCAGGTGATATATATTTCAAAATATTTGTATTTAGGTGAGATATAAATTAAAGATAATTAAATTGTGGAGATATCTAATCATAAAATCAAGTATTTTGTATTTTATCTTGGCTTTATATATTAGAAAAGAAACAATTGTTTATGCAAAAGTAAAAGTTAATTTTATTTTTATTCCGTAAAACCCTTTCGAAGTAGAAATAATCTTATTCTATTATTTTTTTTTCTTAAAATTCATAATGAAAGTATACAATGTATAATTAAAAATATTTTATTAGTTTTGAAAAATTTTTATATATTTAAAAAAAAATCTTTAAAAATATGTTTCAACTTTTACTGTAACACTGGTATTAAAACAGTAAAAATAAAAGTATACGTTATGTAATAATATGTCATCTAGGTAAGAAAGAATTTAAACCAGTTTTGATATAAAAGGCCAAATAATTATTCTTTTCTCGATCAGAACATTCTGATACACAATTCTTTTTTGATGTATGGTGATACATGTTTAAAAAAAATCTCGTTCGGTCGGATTCTGTAATATCGAGCACAAGTTAAAGAAAATTTCAAATCATCCTGTATTTTGATTTATTGTCTGTTCATATTTTTTGGCGAGAAATGAATATAAATGCATTAATTAGATTTGGTTTCTTTAATACTATACAAGACTATCATGTAAAATATGTCATTATGATAAATTATCTCTTTATAACAATTTATAGCAAGAATACAAGTATAACTATTTAAAACAGGTGGATTTACCTTTGTGCCGTTATATTAAAAATTAAATAAATGAACAACGTAAAATAGCACAAATAAAATATATAAAATGACAAACAGCTGTTTCGGAGCCCCTAAAGCTCCATCATCAGTGCCAAATTCAAAAGATTAAAACCGATTCAAAAGTTTAAGCTATGTAAATATGATTGCGTCTTTCGTACGCGCCTAAGATGGAATGGCGGCGACCTTTTCAAAAACAACAGCGGAGTCAGGAAACACATGTGACGCAGGAAACCAATAGCAGCGCCCGGCCAGACCGGGAGAGTTTATAGGTAGAGTATAGGTAGAGTTTATAGGTATAGAGTTTCCGGTCTGGCCGGGCGCTCCTGTTGGTTTCCTGACAACGCTGTTGTTTTTTAAAAGGTCGCCGCCATTCAATCTTATGTGTGTGCGAGAGACGCAAGCATATTTCCATGGCTTAAACTTTTGAATTTGGCACTGATGATGGATCTTTAGGGGTTCCGAAACAGCTGTTTGCCATTTTATATATTTTATTTTTGCTATTTTACGTTGTTCATTTATTTATTTTTTAACAAGTATAACTACTTTAGATGTTTTAAACAATTGCTTAATCTTCCTGAAAACAAGTCTTAAAAAGAATGGTTTAACTTCGTTGCATAAGCGTTATTAAAATAGTTATTAAAACAGTAAAAAAAAAATGTATTCAGTAATAATATGACACCGAGTGAGGATATTTTATAACATTCTTTGGACGACAGTCA
Organism: Maratus michaelseni; assembly: GCA_963931845.1. Taxonomy (NCBI): domain Eukaryota; kingdom Metazoa; phylum Arthropoda; class Arachnida; order Araneae; family Salticidae; genus Maratus; species Maratus michaelseni. The sequence goes on along the minus strand of OZ007590.1, from coordinate 105,354,374 downwards.
AAATAATTATTTTTTATTCGCTTGGGACGTACACTACTTTTTTTCGACAATAAAATATGTTTCAAAAAATTATTTTATTTATTTCGGAGAGATCCTGTAATGAAATAGATAAATTGAAGTGAGTTCTAATAACAAAAACCTATTATATTTTATCGTCTCTTCAGATCTTTTTTAACAAGAAACATATATAAGAGAATTAATTAGGTTTTATTTTCTTTTAATTCCATACAAGATATCCATAGAAGTGACGTAATTCGGCTTATTTTCCAAGTTCTTTGTAGAAGATTGCGATACAGAATTATAAGTATAAATCGTTAAAATGTTTTGACAAATTTGTCCATATTAATTCTTTTTAAATATGTTTTATTTTAGATCGAAAATAGTGTTATTAAACCAGCGAAACAAGATATATACAGGGTGAATCTAAACTCTTGAACAAAACATTAATGGGTGATAGTACACATCAAGGCAAACACTATTAAAGGGGGAACTAAGGGTCCCAAAGGTCTTCCGAAGGAGATAGGCGCCATTAAAGTTTAGGGTCCAAAATTTCAAATGATTATAAAAAACGGAAAAATTGGTTGATTCGTTTGTGGTTTTCTCTAAAACTATTCTTTATGTCAGTATTTTCTTAAAAATAAATTTTAAAGATAAAGTTCCAAAAATGCCGATAGAGGGCGCTTTAGACTTTAGAGTAACGAAAAACTATTTTTTACCGTTATTTACTGTATCTCATGAAATGCTATCAAAAGTTTAGTCTTAAACTTAAATTTTGAGCTCGTTTTTTTATAATCATTTGAATTTTGGACCCTAAACTTTAATGGCGTCTATCTCCTTCGGAAGACGTTTGGGACCCTTAGTTTACTATTTAATATTGTTTGTCTCGATGTATAGTATCACCCCTTAAAGTTTTGCCCAAGAGTTTAGATTCACCCTGTATATATTAGTAATAACTTGTCATCGACGCAGGAGAACTCGTATAACATTTTTGGGACAAAAGCCAAAACAAAAAACTCTTGGATGTGCTTAAGACATCATGATACACTATTCTTTTCCATGTAAAGTCACAAATATTACAAAAAAATCTTAATTTTTTTTTCAGAGGGATATATGGTATATGAAAAGATATAGTATAAGGAAAGTTACAATCAAAATAAAAATATTTTTAAAATTTTTTAAATCTGATTTTGGAAAAGAAATAAATGTAAGACTATTAACAGAAATAATATCAGTTCGTAGTTGTATACCATATAATCAGTATTCAGTTAGTTACTGTTTCTGTAATTTTTCTGAGAATACTTATTTTCTCTGAGGATACTTAGTTTTCTTCTGAGCATACTTATTTTTCTTCTGAGAATACTTATTTTTCTTCTGAGAATACTTATTTTTCTGTAATTTAATTATTTTATTTATATATTTTGTAAGAATACTTAAATGAATCATTATTATTATATAATGCACGTATGCTTAAAAATGCACAGTTACTTTCTCTCAACTTTTCAAATTTTATACACATACTAGCAAGCTACGCCCGCTACGCTGGTCAATTTCTTTTAACGAACATTTAATCAAACAAAATATTGACATTTCATAAATAACTTTTATATTTTAACAGAATAATAAGGCTACTATAATTTGTGACTCGTGCTATAGCCAATATACACGTCAGGACACGTCGCCCTTATCATTATCTTTTTACGCATGAAGGTTTCGCTATGGTACTCCATTGGAAAATTTGGTAATTTTTGAAATTCAATATTTGAAAAACGGCATAATCATTAGATTTGAAATTTATATCAAGAAAAATACAATTTTTTACCTTTCAAACGCAGTTTGTCTAACAATTTTCTGACAAATACTTTTTGTGCTATAATTTTTTTCAGTAACTTCAAATGTTTTATTTTCCGAGATTAATCTGGTGCAACAATTAGCGAAAAACCCAGTCGTCAGCAACGCATAGTTTTTTATTAAAGAGGCTGTTGGAGCAGGGATTGTCACCACCAATTTGCCACCATCACTTTTGAAATCGGTTCCGTGGTTCCAGAGATTCCATAGAAATTGTAATTTAGAATTACTTCAGAATGCTTTTCGCTCATTTCACCCATTTAAATTTCGATTTTTTTAAAATTTATTCTTAGAGTGCATTTACATCTTATAAGTAACTACAATGCTAAATTTCAAATTTCTTGCCCCTTCAGTATAAAAAAGTCGCAATTTTCGAACCTCTTTCGATCCTGCACCCCATTGATGTTAGTGGCACCAACATAAAATATAGCCTATGTTGGAGTAGGGACCGTCCCCATCAATTTGCCACCATTACTTTTGAAATCGGTTCTGAATTTCCAGAGATTTCATAGAAATTGTAATTTAGACTGTTTTTAGAACGCTTTTCGCTCATTTCACACTTTTAAATTTCAATTTCTTTTTTATTTTGTTCTTAGAGAGCATTTACATCTTATAAGTAACTACAATGACAAATTACAAATTTCTAGCTCCTTCAGTAAAAAAAATAAAAATAAAACTGCAAAGTTAAACTGAGGGCATTGAGTTCACAGGCTATTCACACTAATTGTATATTATACTCTTATTTCAAAGAATTTGAAATAAGCCCATCGAAAAATAAAGAAATAAACAATATATTAAGGGGGGGGGGTCATCCCCCGTTACCCCCCCCCCCCATAGTTAACTAATGAACCCCTTAAACTAATTAGGTAAATCTCTAATTACAATGAATATATATACAAAATTTGAAGAAAATCGGATAATTCTGCATGATAAACCCATTTATATAAATTAAGGCGGGATTAGCCCCCTCCGTCCCCCCCCCTTTATACTTAACCAATCAAGCCCGAAAATTAATCAGGGAAGCGTCTTAACCCAATGAACCTATAAACAAATTTTGAAGCAAATAGAATAATTCTGCATGAAAAACCCATTTATATAAATTAAGGGGGGATTATCCCCCCGTTCCAACCTTTATACTTAACCAATCAATCCCGAAAAACTAATCAGGGAAGCGCCTTAACACAGTGAACCTATAAACAAAATTTGAAGGAAAACGGAATAATTCTGCATGAAAAACCCATTTATATAAAATAAGGGGTATTAGCCCTCCGTTCCCCCCTTTATACTTAACCAATCAATCCCGAAAACTAATCAGGGATGCGCCTTAACACAGTGAACCTATCAATAAAATTTGAAGGAAATGAGATAATTCTGCATGAAAAACCCATTTATATAAATTAAGGTGGGGTATTAGCCTCCCGTTCCCCCCCCCCCTTTATACTTAATCAATCAATCCCGAAAACTAATCAGGGAAGAGTCTTAACCCAATGAACCTATAAACAAATTTTGAAGCAAATAGAATAATTCTGCATGAAAAACCCATTTATATAAATTAAGGGGGGGATTACCCCCCCCGTTCCCCCCCCTTTAAACTTAACCAATCAATCCCGAAAAGTAATCAGGGAAGCGCCTTAACACAGTGAATCTATAAACAAAATTTGAATGAAAACGGAATAATTCTGCATGAAAAACCTATTTATATAAATTAAGGGGGGGATTATCCCCCCGTTCCCCCCCCCCTTTATACTTAACCAATCAATCCCGAAAACTAATCAGGGAAGCGCCTTAACACAGTGAACCTATAAACAAAATTTGAAGGAAAACGGAGTAATTCTGCATGAAAAACCCATTTATATAAAATAAGGGGGGATATGCCCCCCGTTCCCTCCTTTATACTTAACCAATCAATCCCGAAAACTAATCAGGGATACGCCTTAACACAGTGAACCTATAAACAAAATTTGAAGGAAAACGGAATAATTCTGCATGAAAAACCCATTTATATAAAATAAGGGGGGATTATCCCCCGTTCCTCCCTTTATACTTAACCAATCAATACCGAAAACTAATTAGGGAAGCGTCTTAACACAGTGAACCTTTAACCAAAATTTGAAGGAAATGGGATAATTCTGCATGAAAAACCCATTTATATAAATTAAGGAGGGATTAGCCCCCCGTTCCCCCCTTTATACTTAACCAATCAATCCCGAAAAACTAATCAGGGAAGAGCCTTAACACAGTGAACCTATGAACAAAATTTGAAGGAAAACGGAATAATTCTGCTTGAAAAACCCATTTATATAAATTAAGGAGGGATTATCCCCCCGTTCCCCCCCTTTATACTTAACCAATCAATCCCGAAAAGTAATCAGGGAAGCGTCTTAACCCAATGAACCTATAAACAAAATTTGAAGGAAAACGGAATATTTCTGCATGAAAAACCCATTTATATAAATTAAGGGGGGGATTACCCCCGATCCCCCCCTTTATACTTAACTAATCAATCCCGAAAACTAATCAGGGAATAGCCTTAACTCAGTGAACCTATAAACAAAATTTGAAGGAAAACGGAATAATTCTGCATGAGAAACACATTTATATAAATTAAGGGGGGGGGATTAGCCCCCGTTCCTCCCCTTTATACTTAACCAATCAATCCCGAAAACTAATCAGGGAAGCGCCTTAACACAGTGAACCTATAAACAAAACTTGAAGGAAAACGGATATTTCTATGAAGAGTTATCGCATTACGTACGTACATACATACATACAGAACCGGCTGGCAAGCTCTCAGGGCTTGATATCCAGTTTGACAGCTAAAAAATCGCAATTTTCGAACGTTTTTTGCTCCTGCACCCCCTGGGGTTAGTGGCACCGACATAAAATATAGCCTATGTTGGAGCATGGGTTGTCACCATCAATTTGTCACCATCACTTTTGAAATCGGTTCGGTAGTTCCAGAGATTACCCCCTACAAACAAACAAACAAACAAACAAACAATCTTTACTCCTTTATAATATTAGTATAGATATATATATGTGTTCAATATTACCATGTACAGAAAATGGAAATTCTTCTACGTTAAATACTTCTTTTGTGGTCATATATTATTTAAACTCACATAGTCGAATAATTTTATCACAATAAATTTCTAATTTAGTTGTATTTTCCCCTCCATTCAAAACTTCTGTATAAAAAAGGTTTTCTTTAACATTTTGTATGCCGTAGTAACAAGGTTTAATCATACTACCTAACCTTTTGTAAAACAGTACCAAATAGATCTTATACAAGTAAAACCAGAGAATTCATTTAATAAAATGTTTCGTGTGACTTTGCGGTAAATATTTGATTTTATGTATTAAATATTAGTTTTGATTCATTCAGTAGAATATCTGGTTACAACATATTTATTTGAGTTGGGTTAAATTGATACTGCGAAGTTGCACATGCGAGGATCACATGCGAGGTTGGAAATTATGCATATTTGGAAAGTATAAGCAAAAACTTTTCAACCATTTTACCAATTTATTCCAGAAAATAAATCTTTAAGAATTATAGAAGAATATTAAGAATTATATACTTCAATTTCACTCTAGAGGGTTTTTATTCAAACAGTGAAAGTAAAAATATGCTTTCAGTAATAATATGTCGTCGAGGCCTGAGAGATTTTATAACATTCTTGAGGCCAAAATCAAAAGAACAAATTCTCGTATTCGCTTGGGACATCCGGATGCAATATTTCTTTTTCAATGTCAGGTGACATATGTTTACAAAAAATTAATTTTTCCAAACATCGGTGGAGTCTTGTATAAATAGATTGTATAAAATTTCTTTATAAAGAATTGTATGAAATTCTAATCGCAAATAAAAATATTTTATTATTCTTACTTGTCAGACGTTTTGACTAGAAATAAATATAAATGCAAAACAGAGTTTTAAAACATAGTTTTTGAAAATGTTGGTTGTTAGTCAACATTCTCTTGTATAAGCAGTTTTTTTTTTTTTTTACTTCGCAGTTATAAAAAATATTTTGACTTCACGTTTTGTTTACTAAAGAAATAGTTAAAATCGAGTACTATACTTTTTACATTCGGAATGAAATATATTGTTAAAAGAATGGACTAACACAGAAGAATTATAATCATTATGTACTTAAACAAACACACACGCACACACACACACACACACACATATATATATTATATAAATATATAAGTGCAGCTGCCAGAATATTAGTCACTCTTGGGGCGGTAGTAGGAGGGCTTCGTTACACGTATATACAGATGGTGTTGCAGAAGTGTCAGAAAGTAAACTGAGTCTGTACTACTGCTCCATGATCGTAGAAGTGGCGTGGATTAGGTAAGTCATTTCGAAGTAGGGGGATAGTGCGTTAAGATGGTTAAATACAAGAATGCGTGGCACTGGCAAAAATATCCTATCATGACTGGCGACCACGTAGTAAGCGAAGTTGCCCGATTTGTTCGTGGATCAATGAGGACTGTCAAATGTGTCTCCAAAGAATAGAGTATCCCTAATGGCCCTTAAGCATGGAGTCAAAACAGTGGTTGGAAAATGATCCTGACCAGAAGCAAGTGTCGCGCCTTGTGAATGAAAATCGGTTACAAACCGGACAGGAATTTCTACAGTTGGTGAATCCCTCCTAACCTGTTTCAAAGCGAACATTACGCAGGGAACGGCATGCAATAAACATTTGGAGCAAGATACCTCGGAAGAGGAAATTGCTTACAGCGGCACATAAATTTGCACGTCGGTAATGGGCCAAAAAGCATCGAACGTGAGCAGGGGATGACCACCTCAGGAAACCCGGCCTAAGCTTTAGAGTTTGTGTGCAATCCTGAGGGGCTGACACGCTTCTATCACTAGCGAGACCACAGTTACAGAATTATGTATACAATTTTTACAATATAATATTACACATGAATTTTGTCTGATAATACAGTTATTGCTTTCATACATACGATTATTATTATTATTTCAATGTATGCAGAATATATAATTTCCGGATGAGCTATTTACAAATACTGTGCAGGCACCATGCCTAAAATTATTATTGGTTAAATATGATGGGTTATTCTTGGCTAGCATATTTTATACAAATACTTTACTACAATTGATGTATATGAAAAATATGATGAACATATACAGTTATTATAATTAACTCGATTATAATTATGCAATTATACAGTTTAGACCATTTCCAGAATATGACTATATACAAGTACTCTGCAGACTTTATATTTTTAATTTTTGGTTAAATGTGATGCAGATTCTTGGTTAAATACTTCTAATACAATTAATAATATACTAATATGAATATACAGATGCGAATACACTAAAAATTTAGAAATAATAAGCAGATACTAATAATATACAGACAGTGTGATATTAACTCTCATTACAACAATTATTATATTCAAATACATAATACAATCATTTATATACATATGTACAGAGAAAACAGGACCCCTGCTAGATTGGACAAACCCCTGCTAGATTGGACAAGCGGGCGCTCGACTACAGAGGAAGAGGATTTGAAAATAAAAATTCTTTTTTTTCAATAAATTTCCTGCGGTTGACTATACGCTGGAGAAGTACCGGACGGTCCAGGAGATATTGTAGCCAGTTTTTAAGTGGCATTTGTGGTGATTTTTTGACATGGAAATGTGAAGTTAGAGTGCAATTTAATATGTAGTGTAACGATGTTGCTTCTGATCCACAGATACAAAGTGGTGAGTCACTTCTGTTAATTTGGAATAGGTGTTTTTGAAATGGTCCATGATTTGTTAAAAATAGGTATAGATATCTGTTGTGTATTTCCAGTTGTTGCGAGACTTCCGGAAGGGAGTCTCTTGTGTAATGACCCACTTGTGCTGTAGACCATCGTTGTTGCCAACTGTCTGTGATTTGTTTTTTTTAATTCTCTTTTGAGTGTGAACGGTGGTACAGGAAGAAAAATTGTTTCCAGTGTTTAATCGTTTGTTGCTGACCGCGCCAACTGATCCGCCAGTTCATTTCCAGCTACACCCGAATGACCCTTGACCCAATTAAAAAAGGAGTTTTTGGAGGATAGATTTATACGTACTAAAATTTTCTGAACTAAATAATTATCGATGTCAAATTTTGAAAGAGCCATTAAGCTTGATAAGCTATCCGATGAAATTAGAAAGTTGACCGAATCCTCTTCCATAGCCCAGCGCACAGCTTCTCCAATCGCAAGTAATTCGGCCTGGTAAAATGAATTACACGAGTCTAGTTTTGCACGCCACGTGTGATGAATTATATTATTTTTATAAGCACAGACAGCCGATGCTGTGCCTTCAGCTGTTTTTGAACCGTCTGTAAAGATATGGAAATCCCCATTGAATTTTGAACCCGGACAAGTTTCTATTTGATCTATAATTATTTTCATATTTTTGTGGTGATGTCACAAAGAATCAGCGAAATTACTTTAAATTATTCTTTTAAACAGGAATATTTCTGTAGAAAATTTTACAATAACTGAAATATTTTGTCAGTATATTTATATATACAGCGTGTATTAAGATAACAATTGTTTATAATTTATTTCTTTGTCTAAAATAAAATTGAGAAAAACGTTGATAAAAGGCCATAGAAAAAATACAACATAAATAATATTACTAGTATATCTTTCGATATTATTTGACATTAAAAGAATTCTCACTTTTTTTACCAAGATAAAATAAGCAAATAAATAAAAAAGTAACAAACATTCTAAAGTCGTATATATTAATGTTCACAAGAGGTTTTTCGGAATTTAGCAAAGAATTTGCATAAAAACTAAATTAATCTAAATAAAAAAGTCGTATATCTTTTTGAAAAGCTAAAAGAGAAGATAAATATTGATAAAAGCATTGCATTTCTAAATAATTTGTTCATATTAAGCATAGATCTTCCTTTTCCGTGTCATAAAGTTGAAAAAAGGATTTTATGCGTTATTGACTATGTTATGATATTATTTTGAGCTGCATGTTCAGTAAAAGTGTACGAAATTTCTTTTTTATATTTTTTACTTTTATAGATTTGTAGTAGTATTGACGCTCTTCTTATGTTAAATATTTTTAACATGTACAGGGATTTTAACTTTTTTTAAAAAGAAATAGTTGTTATTATCTGTAATTATGTAGACTTTGGATTATTTTTGCTAGTTATTTATGTATATTTTGATACCTTAAAAATTGTTACGAAAAAAGACTGTAGACATGCGCAAAATATTTGCGTAAAATTCCTAATTGTTCATCAATTATTAAATATCATACAGACTTAGTCTTGTTTTCATGAATTTCTAAAACATTTAATTGATTAACAAACTAGAAATGAGTGTAGCTTGTTTTTTTAGATGGAAAGACTCTTTATTAAAGATTAGTTTAATAAAGTATATAAAGCTTTAAAAAATACAAATAATGTTTCTTCTTAAAAATTACTTATTTCATTTCAAGTCATTTTAATGCTATTTTGATCAAAAGGAAGGGGAAAAAGAAATCATGTTTTCTTTAGATATTTGTATTAGAATGCGATTTTAAAATAAGATTTATGATATTTACAGCTTTATGTCATTGACATGAGCAACGACGGGACGGGGATACTGTGTTAATATGGAGCTAATCCGAAGAGGCGCCAACAATTTGCTTTTAGTTCGATTTTCGTTTGTGACAAATAAACTGTAGGATATTTTGTAATAGGATTGTTTATTTTTTTTTTTAATTCAGAGATCAAACGCGAAAATAATATTCTCTTCTGGTTTTAGTTAACCAGCATTAACTTGAAGTTTGCGAATTTTTAAAGTCTTCTATTGTGTATGAGTCATAATTGTTCTTCATATGAAAATAACGTTAGTTATTCTTATATCTATTTTTCATCATGAACTTTGCTCATGCTCAAGTCCTGCTCTGCTGTCACGAAGTCGCTTTCATTCGTTAGTAGATATAAATGACATTCATCATTATTCATATAGTAAGCGATCGAGCAGTGTTTCATATTTTCCAATAAAAGCAACGGATATTTCAGATAACAGTGTCAAACTTTTAATTTAAGCTGATTTTTTAGGACACGACACTCATGAAAGATTATTATGAGCAAGGAATCGTTTATAGTTCAAGATGTGCACATTTTATACGAAATTAAAACAAGTTGTTAGATTCTTCAGTTAATAAATAGTAATGTATGTAAATGTCATGCATTTATGCATACACCGTTACCTCATTCAATGTTGAATGAGGAAAAAAAAATAAGAATCTTCTTAAGTATGAAGTATATTGTTATTTCATATCAAACTTCTCTTTTGATAAGATTGAATGTACATTATCAGAAAATTAATTGTGTGCTGGAGATTAATGTGTAAAGAGTTGTTCAAAAATGTGATATTACTTTTGAAGCATTCTGTAAATGTTATGAATATTTTTCTGTTGCAAACTTTCGTGATCGGATTCGGGTCGGATGACACAAATTTTTTCTGGCTCGGGTGGATGGCATTTAAAAAGAGCCCGAAGTCGTCTTTAGTATGTAAGTAAAGAATAAAAGCTCTCTTTAGATATTTATTTGAAATACTTATTTTAACATTTATATGGGTTAGGGATTTTTTAAATTTTCATATTAACAAAAAAACATAATTTAAATACTCAACTATACACATTTAAAATTCTGTTTAAATCTTACATATTTTTAGAGACGCATTAGTTATAATGTTTTTTAAATGGAAAAGTATTGGTCTCTGAATTATAAGAAACTCTGATTTTGGTAAACTCTGAAATTTAATTGAGCAATTATTTGATTATAGAAGATTCCTCAATTAGTAGATAATACCGGTCATTTGTTTAACCCTCTCAGGGGCAAAGTACTTTCAGTACTAAAATGTTGAAATAAATGACTGGCACCGGAATTCACAAACAAATTTATTTTTAAATAAGCAAAATGCTATATTTTATATACATATTAAATGGAAAAGATTTTAGCAAAATTCTGGTGTCATTGTGGTGTTTGGGAATTAAAATTAAGTGGTTTCATAAACATACCACTGCCCCTGAAAGGGTTAAAAAGTATCGCCATGTAATACTGATGTGATATGTTATATGTTAAATGTATGTTATAATAATCGTATTTAGGATACATTTATTGTAAGTTGTTGAACGTATCATAAATATAATGTATATACGAATTCCATATGCTTCGTAAGACGTATGTACTAAGAATGTAACATGCAGGGATGTAATATCAATAAATGCAAAATACATATGTGCAAGTATGAAGATCACTATCGACGTAAGAATTAATGCCGTATGCATTAACAAATTTTAAACAAATAACATTTTAATGATAATCCAATTCTGTGTCGAATATGACTTAAATGTGTGTTAAGTAAAATGTATCTTCTCTTTTCATTGATTTATCTTTTTTTTCTTAGATATTCCTGAAAATTTAAAGTTTTTAAGACAGTTAAAAAAAATGGTATAGTTTCAAATTTTGAAAACATTTTTTCAATAAATTATGCATAAAAATTGATAAAAAAATTCACAGAAGATATTAAGTCAATACTTTGTTCATTAATAACAATTATTTTCCCTCCTTTATCCCAAACGGTTTCATTTCCACTTCAAGAGATTTGAAATGCACTTCAACTTTATTTTTTTTATAATCTACGCTTACCTCATAGCAATGTGACGCCCACCAGTGTAGCTTGTTTTTAAAAAAGAAAGACTTTATTTCTAAACTCTGATGAATATCAAAATATGATAAAGAGATTCATAAAGTGAAAATATATTTCATATTCTTTTGAGAAAATAACAAAGATTATTCAAAGAAAATAACATGATAAAATAAACATGCTACAAAGTAAAAAATATTTACTTTAAAACCATTGACAGCTTACATCCAACATTTGCATCTAAAATTATCTAATATTTATGATATCTGTCGCATTTATTAACATATTTTAAAATATTTTTTATGCTATCTTTTGACATTAAAGTTAAAATGTAATAAATGAAATCTAAATATTTTCATAGAGAATATCTTTATTCAAAACATAAAAAAAATTGGAAACTTGATTGCGCATTTCATTTGGTTAGATGAAAAATGAAAACATCTTTTTATGTGTAATTTAATTTCTTGTTGGTCTTTTAAATTTTCTCGCATGTGACAACACGATTTCAGATTTCTTTTATATTTCTTACTAATATAAAATTTAATTTAAATTTATCTATGCATACAATAGTATATAAAATATGTAAACTCTAAAACTGATTACCATTATAAAATAGTAATAAATTTAAAGCATTAAATTTTATTTAGATAGACTAATGTTATATTTCAAAATAGTACAAAAATATATACGATTTCTTACGAATGAATAGATATCTTCTTTAATTTTCTCAAGCAGATGTGTTACTTACAAATAATCTTAATTATGAATTTTTTATTTTCTAGTTAGAATGAAACCAGTAGACTAGAATAAATAAGTTTCTTTGATAGCTAATTGCAAGCGAATATTGTTCGGTTTTCTCTCGTGAATAAGATTAATTGACGATGAATATCGCTATTTGACTTCACTTGACTTCATTCAATCGTGAGAAGTCAACCGTTAGATATAGTCACCATCCTCACGTGAGGAAATCCCTCCAGAATTACAGCGACAAACTATACTCAGATGGGCTCCTACACAAAGTATGCATTGTAGAACAAAAATACAGATACATTTCGTGCCCCATACATGAAATAAATATACAAATACATATACAAAACAGATGCAATGGAATCTACATAGAATGCTTTTGTTTTGTGTCTAGTCTTATAGCATTCTTTGTGTGTGGACTTATAGCATTCTTTGTGAATAGATTTATAGCATTTTTGTCTGTCTGTCTGCCGCCTGTCTGTGCTCTAACTCGCGAAAATATATTCAGATTGTGACGAAACTGATATATGTTATTTGGGTTTACCATGGCATGTTTGTTATTGAAAATGAAATGTGTAGCATTTATGGTTCGTTTGCAGAGACAATCAAAAGCATTCCGTTACATTACGGTCCCCGAGGAAAAATCGTTTACGGCATATTTTAATTATTATACACTTTATCATATTGAAATTCTTTTATATCATTGATTTGCAGTACGAAGCGCTTACTATAGAATATCGTGTCCATAGATTGTATCGTTCATTTACAGGGACACTCAAAAGAATTTGGTTACTCTCTATGAACAAAAATTGCTCGTAGCTCGTTTCCAGTTGTGGTATGCGTTTTTAAATGTACTAATTTTTTGCATATTAATTAGTGTATATAAATTCTAATCATATAAAAGGCTGCTCAAAAAATGTCACGTGTATTTTTCTTTATTTACGGAAATTGCTGAAAGGGAATTTCAATCGAGCTATGTATTTCCTAACTGAAGTAAATTTTATAATACTGTGTTGCATGGATATATAGATTATATACAGGGCTGCACAATAGATTTCGGATATTTTCTTCAACTATTGGTAGTAACTTTTGAAATTGGGTTTTTAAACGTGTAATTCGTTTTCTATGCTGTTCAAGTTTTTCTGCGAAATTAAGCTTCTGTCGCTCGAACAAGTTAAAAATCATATTATCTATAATTTCATTATTTTATTAATTACAAAGACCTAATTTTTTCTCGGGAAACCCCAAAAAATTGAGTTTCTCATTGTAAATATATCGTATTCATATTGTATTTCATCTTTAAATTCCCAATCGGCTTTCCCCACGGGTTCTTTAGATGCAATCCACCGGATGAGGCTTGTGAGTGCTTAAGCCATTAAGCATAAGGTAGGCCTCCGCATCCAGCTAACTCTCTTGACTTTCTTGTTCAGATTTTTCTACAGAATTCTGAATGTTTTGGAAAGCGTTTCATAATCTATGATTAACTCATGATTTTTCGTTCTTGTTATATGATGATTTACGGCGACGTTAGTAGGGAGTGTTGCGTTTGTTTTTCAAGACTGTACAATAATTTTTGGAAATTCAGCCTAAATAGAATACAACATTTAAAAATAAAACAATTATTATACAACTTAGTAATTGTTATGGAATAAGTAAATTTTCAATAAATCAATTTAGTAATGGCTTTTATTATCTAATTATCGAAACATGTATGAATAATACTTACAGTGTCGTGATTGTAGAGAAATAAATATTACCTATGAAAATTGAATTAGCTCCGTAATTGAATAATGCAGATAAAAGTTAAATGAAAAATAATTAATTAGTTTATTTTTCTATTCTATTCTTTCTCTAACATTTGAGAACTCACGTATTAAACACTTAACGAAAAGTAAACTGAAGCTAATGGAAATTGTAAACTTTGCGCGAGCTTAAAATCTCTTTCGGGATAATCTTTAACAAGTTTGATTTTCTAAAAAGTTTTTCCCAATAGATCAAACGAGGATTAGCAAACTACTTTGAGCTTAAAGTACATAATTTATCATGCTTACTTTGAGTACTTAAATTAAAAATTACAGAATCACATTTGTAAAAATTATATATTTTTTGAAAATGAAGATTTTTTTTTTCCCCAAATAAATGAAAATTTCATTTGATAAATATTGCGATAAATATTTAATTTCAATGCGTGATAACTGTTTTTACATGAAATAATTTTCTAAAATACTCAGTTCCCCCTTTAAAGCATATTTTAAGTGAAAGCCATAGGAGACAACTCAAAGAAATGGACGAATGTCTATAAAATGCATCATTATTAATAGATATATAATTTCACGTTTGTTATGAATATTAATAATGCATGATTCTTAACTTGTCGTTTTGTTTCAACTAAAATAAATGTATTGTGAATCACAAATTTTACTTAATAAATGAAGTGAAATGAATAACACTTAAAAAAAAAGTTATATTTTCTTAAATTAATTTTCTGTTTTAAAATATGTTTATTTGACTTTTATAAAAACAGAAAGTTGTCAGATAAGATAATATATCCAATATATAAAGTGTTTAGAGATTAATACGTGTAAAAAGTGACTCTAAATAAATAAAGACAGAAAAAACAGAGATTTTGAAATAAAGTATACACCCCCCCCCCCCAAAAAAAAAAAAAAAAAAAAAAAAAAAAAAAAAAAAAACTATATAATATTCGAATAGAATTAATTATTATTTTTTTTTCGATACAGTTTTCTATAATAATACAGATTAAGATACATTGTTGAATAGTAAATTTACAGTGTGTTGCCAATGAATGTTTTGTAAAATGCATTAATATGCTGTGATACTTTTTTGTAATTTAATTATCATAACGAGTTTAAATAATTCTTATAGTGAAGTTATACGAATAATTATAAGCGAAATTTTAATTAACTTTGCGTTCTAATGATACCGTAAAACCATGAGCGGATCTGTAATTAATTAATTTTAATTGACCTCCTTTTTCTTATTTGTTCAAGCACAGCAGTTGAAAACGCGTGTAATTAACACTTTACGCAAAGTAAATATAAGCTACCGGAAATTATTATAGGCAAAAATGGTTTATTTCAAGTACAATCCTGAATAAGTTTGATTTTCTGAAAAAGTTTTTTTTTAAATATATCAATCGGGAATTACAAATCTCTTATTTCAGCTTTATTTGCATCATTTATCACAGTTAATTTAAGTAATTAAATTGAACATTTGAAAAAGATATTAGTAAGTTCGAGAAAAATAGAATGTGTTAATTTGAGTGTGTTATAAGTTTTTTTATTAACTAACATTCGGAAATTTTATGTTTATTTTTAAAATATGTTTTCTTTGATAGCACTAATAGATAATACATTATGATGATCATAATTCCTTAATTGGCATTATTTGTTGGGCTTTTTAAAACATGCTTTCATTAATATATGTATGTCCAATATATTGTGGCCTATTAGAATGAATTGCAAAAGTAAACAAGCTATCCCAAAATATATTATCTTCCCTTGAAACTAAGAACTAAGTAAATAAAATAATTTTTAATATTGCAATATGTACAATGTAATCTTTATCATTAATAAATGCTTTTTATATACATATTTATTTTCTGAAAAAAAAGCTAAACTTACAAGAAAAGTATTTCCAAGAAATTTAATTTTATTTATCATCCAAGAAAAAAAAAACATTTTTAATAAATAAAAACATTGTTTAAAATAAAGTGCCTTTTTGCATCATCTATTTAAATAAATGTAAATGAGAACATTCTATAAATTTTGAAGTCGATTCTGTGATTCTGCATTCGAAATGGCTTTCATAAAATATACTACTCAAACTATACGTAATTATTTTATTCCTTCTAAACCCTTAATTAGAACAAATCAGGTGAATCATTTAAATTTCTACAAATATTTCAAAAAATACTCTTTTGAAACGTGTAAGGTATTTACTTGATACTTACGTTAATGTTTAATCATGCTACGTCCCTTTTATAATCAGAATTAAAAATCTTTCCCTCTGTAAATTTAACCATTATGTCTTCAATTTTTCTAATTTTTAAATGAAAATTTCTTTGAATGAAATATGATTAATCATATTCTCTTTTCTGAAAGGATTCCGTTTCAAAAGACTCAATTTGAAGTTTTACAAATAATAATTTTACTTACTTAAGAATGGATTCCGCTTCAGACAATACATGAAACGTAATATTTTATAAAATAAATTAAATGGACGAATGTATTTTTATACATCTTTGAAAATCTCCAGCTAATTTTATTTTCTTTAAAAAAAAACTTGGATTGTGTTTTTTTTTTTAACTTTAAAAATAGAAATATAATTATATTTATTGAAAACATATTTATTCAATTATATATTTTTGAATTTTTTGTCCCATACATTCAAAGATAGATTAAAATTTCTCATGCGATATTGTTTTAGTAAAATGATAGTTGAATTACAAGGGTGCAAAAATCTAGGCGTCAATGGGCTGATTCCCACCGCTAAATTTTATTAGTATTTTTTGTCAAATTTTACTAGAATACTTCGCTTAAATTTTATCAGTATTCTTATTAGGCGAAGAATACTAAAAATTTAGTGGTGGGAAACAAACAGTTTCCAAGCTGAAATATTTAAATAAATTTCGAGATATTTTCGATCATTATTATAAATATGTGCTGAAATTTCACAAAGAAAATATAATTTTGTAAACATGGTGATTAAGAAATAAGAAACCTAATAAAAAAAGGAAAAAGAACTGTGAAAAAATAAACGTTTTTTTTCAATACGTTAGAAAACATTTTTTTAACTATTCATGTGATACAAATAATTAACGGGCAACTACATAAATTACTAAATTTACTAAAATTCATAAGTCTAAATTTTCATTAACTTTAAAGTATCATAACTCAGTGCGTTTTTGTCGTAGAAGAAGAGATTAAAATAAATAGTTTAAACTAAATTTTCGGAACATCGTATTCACCTTGAAACCGTATAAAATCATTAACACATACAGAATTAAAATAAATAATTTAAATTTACTAAAGGTGTGCTAAAAGTAGTTGCATGTAGGCTTTAAAAGCTTAAAACTATCGTAGATACGAAACCGATGTTAAAATTGGTTTTTAAGCTTTTAAAACCTATATATAACTACTTTTCGCACCTTTAAGTAAAATAAAATAATTTACTTTTATTTTGTATGTGTTTAATGTTTTATGAAGAGAATATTTTTTACTATTTTGTTTGTCAGAACATACAGCAAATGTCTCTAAATATAACTTATAAGATCGAGGGACCGTATAATAATTTAAATCATGTAACTTTTTCAAAATTCAGGACTGGAATGTTACATCAGCATAATATTTATTCCTAATTTATTTTGTTCACCTTTGGAATTTGAATTGCTTACGTATCTTCAACAGTTAAAAAAATAAAGTGCGTTTTAATTTTTTGGTGGCATCATATATAGCTACTTTATGGAGCGCAATTGTACTCATTTTTCATAAATTTAATATCGTACACTGTTAAAAATTTGCAACAAACTGTCCAGTCATTTGACCGTTTTTCTAGAAAACAGTTACATAACCGTAAATTAACTCTATCCTGACCATATTATTGTCCATATTATGGTCAGGATAGAGTTAAATAACGGTTATGTAACCATTTTCTATAAAAATGGTCAAATGACTGGACAGTTTGCTGCAAATTTTTAACAGTATATAATTTTAATCCAGTGAATGAAAAATAATTCCGTTTAATCGTATAACGTTCCCAGATTTAATGGAAGTTCAATACATTTACGCTACTAACTGTATTATCAAATTAGGCATCAATTTAACAAGCTCCCGTCAAATTCTCGAAGAAAAATCACTACTAGTGTCTCAGCGGGTCAAATGACAATCCATGAATATATCTGTAGCCTTTACGAAGATACTTTTTTCTTATTTCCTCTAACTTTTATACAACCATAATCCATGAATATATCTGTAGCCTTTACGAAGATACTTTTTTCTTATTTCCTCTAACTTTTATACAACCATATTAATAAAAACCACACAGAAATTTTTAATATTTGCTATATAACTTTTTATCACTCTTACGCAAGCTGCAAGTTATGAGGTTTTGTGAAGAAAGCATATAGAATATCCAGATAAACATTATGTTGATTAAACGGAATATTTAAGTAATTTGTTTAATAAAACAATCATAAAGTACTTCAAAAAATCACATAGAGGCGGAATTGATAGGAAATATAACTTAAATAATAAATATTCACACCTTAGTTAATCGAAACTATAAAGCACAGAATTGTGACAGTAATAACACATGTTGTCATAAACATAAATTAGAAGACATGTATTTTTTGAGAAAATTCTGATTTTTTCTTATTTAAAAAAACAAAAAGAAAACAAAAACTTTTTTTATATACTGATTGTCTGTAAATATAAATTTAAAGACATTTTTATCAGTTTAGTTACATTCTTAAAATAAATCTCTGAATACAAATATGAATATGAAAGCTATTTAAACGATATATTCATTTCCAAGAAAACAAAAATATCTTGAAATGTTTTTTAACTTCAATCTAGAATATAACTAATAAAACTCTGAAACAGGAAATATGTTTTCAACAGAAATAAATATATAGAACAGGGAATTTTAATAACATTCTTCGGATGAAAGCAAGAGCAAAAATTCTTCCATTGGGCATCTATGTACAATTCTTTATCATTGTCAGTTGACATATATTTTAAAATGTTTCACATTTTAAAATTTTACCGGATTCGTGTACAAGAAATCATATGCTAAGAAATATCATAATCGCAAATAAAAATATTTTACTATATCAGTTTTTCAACTTGTTTGACAATAAATAAATATAAATGCAAAACAATACCTCCGAATGTAGTTGTTAAAAATGTGACTTTTTCAAAGCGAAGAAATTCTTTTTTACTACACTTTTCTCATATTTGAGACATAGTTAACTAAGGTTAACATAGTTTATATGTTATAGTTAACATAATAAACCATGGAAGATATGTACATAGTATAATAAAAAGGTGTATTTCTAGAAATATGTTAACACTTGAATATAAATTAGATTTCACTGAAAAATATTACTTTTTGTTGACTTTGTGGGTAGCTTTCATGACTGCTTTATATAAATAGTACATCAGTGTTGAAATCATAACCTTCGAAAATTCAGAAAAATTAGGTGGAAACTTATTTAATTTTTATCTTTATAATAGCATATAAGAATGTACTTGTTTTGATTCCTTTTTGTGGAATTTTAACATAATATAAAAATATTAGCTGTAATACTAATAAAGTATAGTACCATACACTGCATAGAAATTTAAGTCGTGTTTTGATTTTTAACATAAATATATTTCAGTATATATCTTTCTAATATTTCTAATAATATTCAATTAAACCTATTAGCTTTATACACGCAAACAACAGTATTAGTGACAATTATATTTCACAAGGATACGAATGAAGGTATTTAGTTATTAAAACTTTTAAATAATTTTTAACTCTATCTAAATTCGTGAAATTTATTTAATTTGTGAATTCGTATTTATAATTCTTTATTAGGAATTTCAAATAAAATAATAATAATACTTTGAAGTGTAACGAATTAAAAAACAATATCAGAAAATCACTTTTAAATTCTGATTAGTTATCTCGTTCCGTTAAAAAATACGGAATAGAACAATATATACATTATAACGCTTTAAAAAATTAGATTAATATAAAATGATTATGTAGAATAAAATGATTATGTAGAAAACATAGAACACCTTGAAATGTTCTTCATTTTATAGTCATAGTAAAGCAAATATTATTAAATGTATATATTTTTATATATGTATTACAAAGCAGGTTTTATCATTATACCAAATAGTGATTTATTAATTTCTACAAAGTTAAAATATTATGATTCTTATGATAAAATACAATTAAAAGTAACTTATAACATTATTAATTATATTTTAAATTCTTCAAGAAATAAAACATGCTGTTTATTACGAATTTACCATACTTTTAATGAGTATTGTTTAAGTTTTGACATAAAAGCATGTAAGCATTTTCAACGCAGAAACATTTTCAAAAGAAATTTTAGCTCTGAACTTTGTTCGCTAAATTAGATGCCGATGGAGGAAAACAGAGTTCCCAAATTGGCTATCACAATGAATTTTAAATACAGCTAAAATTCATATGGCACTCAACTTTTTTTAATTAAATTATTTCTGATGCATTTTTATATTTTATTAAAAGGACCAATGATTATGTTCTAATATAGTATTTTTCCCATAATTCCGGAAGGCGGCATAAATGTACTTTTAAGTATATGCATATATGATATTCTTTAAGCATGCACAATTGAAAAGCTAATGCTTGTTACTAAAGTTAAGTTCTATAGGGTTACTTACTAAATAATGCTATCAATAAACATACATTAAGTTCTCTTTAAAAAGAGATTAGAGTGGGAAGCGGCAGCACAGACAATCACCTCATCGAGTTCACGGCTGAAATTCCAGAATTAGTTAAAACTTGATTCGCATATTAAAACGCAATCGGTCTGCCAAGTCATATCTTGGTGGAAAACACCTTAAAACCTGATTTTAGCGGTTGACTCGTAGGTTTAAGATTGTGTTTTCCTGCACCCAAAGGTATGAAAACATGGAGGACTGGGAGCAGGAACACACAATGGTAAACCTACGAGCCAACCGCTAAAATCAGGTTTTCGGGTGTTTTCCACCAAGATATGACTTGGCAGACCGATTCCGTTTTAATATGCTAATCAAGTTTTAAGTAATTCTGGAGTTTCAGCCGTGAACTCGATGAGGTGATTGTCTGTGCTGCCGCCTCCCTGTCTAGATATGTTGTATTTCACCACACATTGTTTTCTGCCATAACATTCGGGTCTTGACAAAAACGCGTTCACGTTCTGACATCGAAGACTCATAGGATTTTTAGAAATACCATTAGCTATGTGATTGTTTGCCTAAATTAACAAAGTTGGATGTAAAACAGATATTTATAACATTCTACTTTAGCTTTAAATTTTATACTTTGTCAACTTTATTATAATTGCTATGACTGTAACGAATAAGGACTAGAAAATATATTTTAATAGAACAATTTAAGCTTACATTTTGAAAAGTATTGTTCATAAAATGTATTTTGTAGCTATTTAATTTTTTTGTGAAAAATATAATAACTATTATTTTTTAGTAGTTCTATCAATTTTACTGTTTATGTGAACAGAAAAGAGAGATTTTTTTTAAATTCTACGTTAGTAAATCGTTATAATATTACTCTAGTTAACTATTCGATTAATTTTTATAATTATGAACTTTAGCACATTTTATTACTATTTTGTATATGTCCGATAATTCTATTAAATACCAGAAACAGAATAACTTGTTACATTGTAACAAAATAAAAGAAATAAACTGCTATTAAAAGTGTTTTTGTGGAAATTATGTGATTATAGCCACCTCTTATTTTACCAAGCTTGCACGTCAGCCTTGTTTCAAACTAATGCATAACTGTAATATTTTTTCTCTTTTACGCGTTCATTATTTGAACTTATTAAATTTTTACTACTCTTTCGTCTTAATGTTATTGATATACATTGATGATGGGCAAGATATCTCATTATTTGTCTGGGCATGTAAATCGAAAGCCCCTGAAATCTGCCTAACACTGTTTGGCAGACAATTTGATTTCTTAAATACTGAAATCAGTGAGTTACAGATATAGTTTTTTTTTGCTTTTCGTGCTAAATATATAGACCTATGTACAAAAAAATGAAAGAAAAGGAAGCATTTATATCCCCTTTGGTACTAAAACTACTTTCTACTAATCTTCATACAATCAATCGTAACCAGGTTTAATAGAAGATAAAAAATGAATTTATACCAGTACCAATTTATTTTCATACTGATAAATATGTCACAATTTCTTCTAGACACAACCCAAAATTGTGAAATGTCACCATTGAAATAGATATATGGCAATATCAATGCAATAACAAAGAAAATAAATTGTTCTTAAAAGAAAATATGTAGTATTATTTAAAAGCAATATTAATTTCAGTATTATACTTGACAAATCTACAACAATAAATTATTTATTTTATTCCCGTGAAATTTATGCTTATACATATGCTGTTCATTATTTCTGATATAAGCTTAAATTTTATATCTTTTCTGAGGTACAATTTGTAATAAATGATGCAAGATATTCTAAACTTTGAAATATGTACTGTACTTAACTGTGCCATATTTTCTGAAGTATTGTTATTCCTTATGCACGAATGTAAAGATTAAATATGCTGCCAAAAGACTTTCACAGCGTGATTTCAAATGCGAAAGATGAAATACCTAGTGATACATTTGCATTGTGATGCATTTTTGAAAATTCGTTTCCGTGTTTGGGCCAATATATTTGAATCACTATTACACATTTGACTGAATTCTTGAAATATGTTTCGAAGGATACATTGTATAGTGACAAGTTACGCTATTAAATTATATTTTAAGATAAGATTTATGAATTCTTCTTTCATTTCAAAACTGAAAATCAATAGTGGCATACTTCCTATAGATGCAATAGCATTTTCATGTTTGTACCAAGAAACTCAAATTACTATAAAACAATATATTTTTTAATGATTTTAATATTTTTTTCTTTGTGAAACGTGTACTTTTTTGTTAAATATACAAGATTGTCTCAAAACGTTTGAAACTCGCTTTGTTCCTATTTTACTTGTTGTTGATGAGAATGCAATGTGAATTGGAAAAATGTTCAAAGTAAGGTAGGAAATAAGATTATGATAATGAGATATTTATCCCATTATTTTTCAAAAAGTAACACTTTTTAAATTTTTATACGGTTTCTTTAGTCAAAGTTAGTCAATTGGTCCCTTTTGCTGCATTAAGATCATTAAAAAAGTTGCACACCCTTTAATATTGCATAAGTTACGCTTAATTGGAAACATTAAAATGTTTAAATGAAAATAAGAAATAAAACCTACACAGCGGCATAAATAATTCAAATCTAAACGTTTTTATTGAAAGTTAAAGAAGATCAGTTGATTAGTTCTCGAGTAATCCAAACAACCCAGTGAAAGAAAGTCGGTTTGCGAAAAATGTGTTTAAATATTAAAGCTTATTTTAACGGTAATAGTTACAGCGCCATACTTGTTGCTATAACCAGACACTATAACATATCTAACTTCTCGCAGTATAAATTATTAAAAAAAATTAAAAATTCATTATTTTTTTAACTTGGAAACCGGTGTAGCTCCCCGTCCCTTAAACAAGATATAATCGATGCTTGCTGCAATAACAGGTGATGAATGTCGATTAAAATATTTACGGAAGCATAATTACAAAAGCACAGTTTGTTGTCATTGGAGTTGGTGAAAAATACTTTTAAAATGTTTTGAGGTTCATTAAATAATCAAACGACTCAAACTTAATGACTTTTCTAGAATTTTGTTTTTTATCTCATATTTTGCAGTTTATTTTAATACATGTTTTCCCCAAAAGTACTGGGATAACATTCGAGTTTAATTTAATAACAGGAAAAATATTATAAAAAAATCAACAATTATTATAAAAAGCATATTCTACTGAACTTTTCAACAATATTTCGCACCAGCCCGTACAGATAAGGCTACCCAAGATTGTTGAAGAGCTAATCGTCCGTGTATAATTGACTCAAAAGAACGACCCCCTAATTAACCTTATTCAAATTTCTGAGATTTTTTTTACAGCAAATTAAAAATAAAAGCTTGCTATAAACTTCGTATAAAATAAGGAATATTTAAAGGAAACCCTTAAGATTGCTTGAGAAAAAATAAGTAAGAACGAGATATATGAAATCTGCAAAAAAGTTTTCAGAACATTTCAAGGTTGTGGTCAAAGAAAAGTGCAACCTCATTAAAATTTTACTTCTGTTTCTGTAAATATATTAGTATAAATAAATTCATTTAAACAAAGGGATTCTCAGATTTCACTCTCTAAGATTTCGTTGTAGTGTAATCGTTGATACAAATATTTTTGTATCATCTGGAATTTTATAATATGGTTTGTTATAGAAAGTGTGTGTATTTAAAAATGTTTGAGAACATAGTAAAAATATATCAAACAGCTATTCATGTAACTGCAAAGGAAAAAATATGCATTTTTTAATTTGCTAGCTCTATTTTTATTAGTTATTTGAATTTAACAAATCAAACTTGTTTCTATGTTTAACTATTTATTATATTTTTGCCAACTTTAATTTATCTTAAAAGATATATTTCTGTTATATAAAAACAATAAAATGTAATCAATATTTTTAACTGGCTATACTTTTAAACATTAAGTTGAAAAGGATAATATAATTTGGATATCGTCAGTGTGTTTATGTTGCTATTTCCAAAATTAGAATGTGGAAAAAAATTCTTTCGCATTTCCTTTCCTTTAACTTCTCAGAATTAAAAGAACACATTAATTAAAATTATCTTCCGTGTTTCTACATTTCATAATAAAATTTTATTTTAAAAGAATATAATGCATATAGCTTGGTTTAAAATTTAAATTTCGTTTCATTCCATTAAAAATGTTCTAACAAAACAAGCCCATGGGAATTCGTATTTTTCTTAAAAAGTTTTTAGAAACCTCTTTTTGTGTGTATTAATTATTTATTAGATACTCATGTACAAATTTATTCATTCAATATTTTAATACATTTAGGATTAAATGAGCTCCAAATCCGAAACAGTGCTTTTACATAAATTGCAGGAACGTGTTTTTTTTATTTAATAAAATTCTATTTACATGGAGAAGATCTAAAAAGCTCCATTCTCAAATAAGTCCATATACGCTTATAATAAATCATATAAACATGTTTTGAAAAAATATATATATTAAGGAAATCTCTGCTGAGTGTGCTTAATGAAATGTAGAACATATTTTATTCAATTTATTAAGATAAATTTCTGGTTCGCACATGTTTATTCGGAATTAAAAAAACATAGAAGTTGGCAGCCAAGTTTTTTTTTCATAAATGTTTTCTTCATTTATAATTGGATCCGTTCTATAACATTTTTAATTTTCCCTTAATAGGACATATTGTAAAATATTGTAATTGTAAATTGTGATTATAAATTGGGCTGAGAAGGAGGTAGTTATATTCACGCTCAGACTAATTTGTTCATATATTAGAAATAAAATTTTTAAAAGACTTATTCCTGTTTCAATACGGAATGTTAGTATAAAAACTAATAAAGAAACCATTTTTTAAAGCAAAAATATATTGTTGAATTCTTGAAAATTTTACAAAAGACTTGTTCAGATTTCAACACGAAAAAAATCTTTCATTTGCAAGATTCACTTATTCGCCCTGATGCACAGTTATTTTTCAATTTCATGTGAAAAACGCTATGAAAAGTTCCGTTAAAAAATCGCAGTTAGTTCATAAACGAAAATATATTTTAAAGAAAAGTACAGCTTCTAACGAAAATATTTTATTATATCCTTTTGTGAGATTTTTTTGGCAAGAAATGAATATGAATAAAAAATACAAAGTTCCAAACATAGTTGTTAATAATGATGAGTTCTTTATTCAACTCTTTTTGTTGAAAATAATTTTACTTGCTTTGTTGTGAAGAAGTATATTTTTGGGTCAGGTTTTTATGTAGAAAATCCATTTAATCCACAATATACATATATATTTTTTAATTCTTCATATAGTATATTCTTTATAAATGTAATACTGATAAGAAAATAAAAGGTACTTCTTTGTTATAGTGGTCTCCGCAATTTCTATTATGTCTTTCGATTTCGCCAAGGTCATCGCCAAACTTATAAATGCATCATACATGCGCGCATATATATACAATAAACACTCATACATGTGCAAAATATTCCAATATATACTTAATATTTGTCATACATACGTCATTTCGTCTTATACACATGTCATATTTAACTATAACTTATACATATACGTCATAAAATGCCATGTACATCATATATTATTTTAATGTTATATCTGCCTTATAACTTGGCGATACATTTTGTTTGCTTGGCGATTCATTTTTGAGGGCCGCTATAACAAAGAAGTACCAAATATAATTTTGAACATAGTAATAGTAAAAAATGCTACATTATTTACTTCGCGTTATAAAACACATTCTATAAATGAATTTAATGAACTTCAGGCATTTTTTACAAGTATACGTCACCCCAGAAATGAAATTCTTTGAAAATATATATCCACTTCAATACGAAATTTGGATATTAAAACTTGGGAATAAGAAATATGTTTTCTGCAAAAATATGTTGTTGAGTTCTAGGAAATTTTACATGTTTTAAACAGAAAATAAAAGGAAATGGACTTTTTACTCTCTAAATAGACCCTAATGCATTATTCTTTTTCAATTGGCTGAACAGTGCTGAAAACCGTAAGCACTTGAAGGGACATCCTAATTGCCTTGCAACTTTGCATCCAGTATAGAATTAAGTGTTTTGCCAATTCTTAGGAATCGAATAAAAGATTAAGTGTAATCGTAGTTTAAAAAAATGACTTAAACTAATCACTTTCAATATCAAGTAATATATATATATATATATTGAAAAGTTTTATTTATTTTTTAAATGTGATATCTGATGTTAGAATACATATGTTAAATATAACTCTAACTGTAATTAAAAACTTTAACTGGATCCTTTTGTCAGAGTTTGTGACAAGAAATAAGTGTAAATGCAAAACGATTCTTATTATAGTTGACAATACAGTTATTTTGAATTGAGTTTTATATCTTGAAAATAGTTTCGTTTGCTTCTGCAAAACAAAAAAGATTTGGTTTCATTTTTCATTTACAAAATGCAGTTAATCCTAAACATTTCTTCTTCTTTTCAAAATACATTTTTTTTTTTTTTTAAATAAGAAGAAATGAATTTGTCTCATTTTTTGCCTCGTGTAGTCTTTAAAGATCAAAAATTATTGAAATTTTCATTTAAACAATTTCTAATTCTGTTTTCTAGTTCTAAGATATTAATTGTAAATTTTAAAATTTACATTTAGTATTTTATGATAGAGCAAAAAAACATAATAAAAGTACGTCATTTCGTCAAAAAAAATAAAAATTTTGCATAAAAAGTATTAAAAAAAGAAACTTTATTAAAAAATGACCATCGTGTAAAACATTTAAAAGCAATTAACAATTAAGATATCGTAGGATTAATGTTTTTCAACAGACAAAATTTTAGATATGTTCACTTATTTCGGGCAATAAAAAAAAACTTTTCTTTTAGAAGAAGTAGGTATTAGAGGGTTAATTTTTTTAGGACATTTAGCTTATTCTTTGAAGCAGTGATTAGATTTGAATATTTTTCAGATCCTTTTCTTTGACTTAATACATGTTTTAGAACAACATCTACCGCTTTCTTTATTGTTTTATCATTATATATTTTTCATAATTACGAATATCTACATACACGAGTTTTATGCGTACAAGGCATTATTACACCAGCATCTGTACAAAAATTATATATATAGGATACTAGTACAATGTTTATATTTGAAGATAATATTTATTTTTATAATTATATTTTCAGAAAAGTTAAATATAATAAATAAACTAAATTTGTGATGACTTTGTCCCTAGAGAATCTCACCCACGTAGGATTAATGTTTTTCAAGTGACAAAATTTTAGATATATTCACTTATTTAGGACAATAAAAAAACTTTCTTTTAGAAGAAGTAGGTACTAGAGGGTTAATTTTTTTAGTACAGTTAGCTTATTCTGTAAAGCAATGATTATAATTAAATATTTTTCAGATCCTTTTCTTTGACATGTTTTAGAACATCTACCACTTTCTGAAGTGTGTTTGTTATCAGTGCACTTTTTTATAATTAGGAATATCTACATACAGGGGTTTTATATGTATGAGGCATTATTACACCAACATCTGTACACAAATTATGTTTATAGGATACTAGTACAACGTTTATATTCGAAGATAATATTTGTTGTTATAATTATATATTCAGAAAAGTTAAATATTATAAATAAACTAAATTTGTGATTACTTTGTCTCTAGACAATCTCACCCAAAATTGTCATTCAAAATGCCGGTTGTGAATAAAGTAAATGTAATATTAAAATATAAAATTATTATAAATAAATCTCATTGATTTATTCAGAAAACCTATTTAAAAAATGTACTTATCACTTTACATCATCAGGCATAAATAACCTTTTGAAGCAAAATTACCCCTCAATAACATCATGCGCAAAAATGTAAATAAACCATTAAAGAATGTGATGCCAAACTAAATTTGTAAAATGTTCAATTGAATAATTTAGGTTAAAGCTACTGCTCCAATCTATCGTAAATCGGCATTGATAATTAGTTTTACAGTAACAAATTTTATTTATTACGTGCTTTGTCTTTATCCTTGTAGTGGTTCGAAGTCACCCCTGTTCACGGTATTTGGTAAAAATGAATGTTGAGATGAATGTTGAGAAAATAAATTTATAAAAGATAGGATAAAAAAATGCAGTATTTACTTTTGTGAAACAATGCATATTCTAAATATGTATTTAACAAAAAAAAAAAAAAAAAAACTTTACGTATTTTCGCCTATATTTTGTTTTATTCTAAAAATAAATTTCTTAAAAATATATATGCACTCCAATATGGAATGTTGATATTAAAACTCAGAAACAATAAATATATCTTCAGCCAAAATATGTCGTTGGGAAATTTTACAACTATCTTGAAATGGAAAGTAAACGAAAAAAAAAAACTTGTATTCACTGCGGAGACCTGATGCATTATTCGTTTTCTATGTCAGGTGATATATATTTTGAAAAGTTTTATTTTTTAGAACAGAAATGTCATTATCTTACGCAAAAATGTGTATGTTAAGGAAAAATCTAACCACGAATAAGAAAAAATATTGGATCCACCTGTCTAAATTTTTGTCAAGAAAGATACATAAATGGAAAACAACGTTGCAAAGCGTAGTTGTTAACAATGCTGGTTTTCATTCAACATTGTGTCTTTAAAATACTAGTTTTGGTTGTATCGTCATGAGAAAAATTATATTTGCTAGTGTCAAATAACTAATATGCACACCGGCATTCAAGTTCTTTACTTGATTGAGGATTCAATGCAAATGCAAAACTAATAAACATAAAATAAAATGTCTCTATTCAAATTAAAAACTATAACGTTTACACGTTTCGTTAAAAAATACTATTTATTGTATTCTATAGAGGCCTATAATATTAAAAATCGTTTGGATTTACTTTTCAATGTTTTATTCACTTCCTACATCTTTGGAACACAAAACAATTATATAAACATAAAACTATTGTTGCCAACAACATCAAAAATATATAAATAAAATAAATGAGATCAGGTTGCTGAAAACCATTGAGTTCGGTTGATTTCGTAGCAGCTAGAGCTTTTTATTTACAAAAAATACAATTAATCCAAAATATTTCTTGTTGTTCTTAGAATAACATAGCCTGGTAAATGATAATGAAATAAAATGAATAAACTGCACCGTTAAAAATGTCAAATATTTGATAATCTACGCAAATATAATATATAACCTCGAGGTAATATATACAATAATCTGTTCTGAATTACTCATGATTTTTAAAAGCGTTCTTTATCTTTAGAAACCTGAGAAGTCAATATATTTTTGAGATTTAAAGAAGTGTTTGCAAAATTAAAGTTCATTTTGCTGTCACTGAGTAGTTTCCCAGTAGTTTTTATAATGTATTAATCAGTTATCTCATACCGGCATTTAGGAAGTTATCAATACCAAATTAAACATTTTCATCTGCGTAATTGGATTTATACTTGCAAAAGTAACAAAATAATATCTATTTTAATGTTAATGCTGTTAAATTATCATTTTTGTTTGTAAAGCATGTTTGTAAAGCATGTTTGTTGAGCATGAAATATTTTTATATGAGCAAGGCTTGACAAATGCGGTCACCAGGTCGCCACTGCCGACCATATTGTTTTACCTGGCGATCAATTTATTCAATCAAGTGGGGGTTTTTTTGGTATAACAATTGATATAAGAAATGAACACAAATAGAATTATATTCAAACAAAAAATATTTTTTAATTTCGTAAAAATAAGTTCATCAACTGCAAAATTTAAAATAATGAAATCAGAACAATTTGATTGACTTCGACTGGAAAATTGACAAAAAAAATTAAATTAAATTAAAAAGGTAAAAAAAATCCTGTTTTAATATTTGATAAATCCCCCCCCCCCTCATCAAATATATATTTTGTAACGCTCAACTACCGGGACATTTAAAAATAAGCATTTTCCGAATATGCCAGTCAATTCAGCCTTTAGAACATTTCTTTTCTGTTCCTTTTCTTTCAGAGATATATTATTTTGATAAGCTTCAACAGAAAACTTAGATAGTATCTTCCTAAATTATGTAACATTTTAAACTCAGCTTGTTATTATTTTTCCTCAATTAATTCATGAGAAATCATTTATTTTTTGAAAATAATTGACGGGAAAAGAAGGGGGGGGGGTGTATATATTTTACTGAAAACTAGAATTTTTTGCTGGCTACCAGATTGTATCAAATTTGTAAAGCCCTGTACATGAGTATTAATTGCCTCCGATAAATTGATGCATAGTGTCTTGTATTTATTTGAGCAATGTTTATTGCTTCGTCTAAACTAATATCACCTTTTAAGTACTTTATAATTTCTGGCGCTCCATGTGCCTTCATAGCTGGCAAGTGTGGGGCTAAGTATATGCTAAGTTCCAGGTAAAGGAAACTAATTAATACACTAGATAAAACTACTTGGAAGCGTTTCCGAGAGTTGCAGCAAAAGGAAAATTTATCTAAATGCCTCTTTAAATCTCGGAAATGCATCGGTGTCGGAGGTTTCAAAAGATAAAGAACACTTTTCGGAATCGTGGGTAATATGGAAAAAGTTATTGTATATCATAGTTCTTGGTTATTTTGTGTTTTTTATATTAAGAAACTTTTGTCCTTTTTTACAGTGTAAGGAAATAAATCTCTGAACTTTGCATAAGAAAAATATTCATTTTATTTGTTTGGGTGATAAGTTATTGTGTAAAATGTTTTTATAAATACTTCAAGCATATTCATCATTTTCAACAATTGTTCTTATCCATAGCTCTCTAGATACGGATTTTTGAAAATCAGTATTATCATATAGAATACTTTACTTTATGTAATCTCAGAATGCTCTCATTAAATAAAGCAAATATTTCTATATGAAAATACTGGTATTAAAAAATCTGCAGACGTGGCAGCTGTGCTTATTCCAGAAATAAAATTCTATAAAAAATATGCGTTCACTTCAGTAAAGAATGTTGATTTTAAAACTAGAAGACAAGAAATGTATTTTCAGAATAAATATCTCGTTCGATACCGATTCTTTGAATTATATTATGCAATGCTTCTTTAATAATAATAAAATAAAAAAAATAAAAAATAAAGATATATCATTAAAGAATTTATGTATTAAGAAAATGTGCAACCACGAATAAAAATCTTTTATTTCATCATCCTGTAGATTTTTTGACAAGAAAAAAATATAAATGCGATACAAAATTTCTAAACATAGTTGTTAATAACACTGGTTTTTATTCAACTTTGTCACTTGAAAATTATCTTGTTTGTTTCCTTAAGAACAGAAAAAAATTTATTTAAGTTTTTTTTTAAACAAAAATAAAGTTAATTCAAAACAATCTTCATTATTCTCGGAATAGTAAATCCTAGTAAACATAATAAAGTTAAAAAAATAAAATTATGAATTTCTTAGAATAATAATAAGATATATTTGAAAAATGTATTTATAAATACTTCAGGCATTTTCACTACTTTGTTTTTATCCAAGAAATAAGTTCTTTAGAAATATATATAAAGTTCAAGACGGTATGTTGACAAAACCGGGAAATAAGAAATATGTTTTCAGCAAACATACATCTTTCAGTTCTGGGAAGTTTTACAATATTCTTGAAACGGGAACAAAAATAACAAAAATTTTGTATTCGCTAGAGAGACTCTGATGCATTATTATTTTTCAACGTCTATATATTTTGAAATGTTTAAATTAACAAAAAATTTCGACGTATCATGTAAAAATATGTATGTTAAGAAAAGTAAAATGTAATCATAAATAATAATCTTAATTATATCCTTTTCTTAGATCTTTTTGGCTAGAAATAAATAGGAATACAAAACAATATTTTCAAAATATACTTCCAAACGATGCTGGTTTTCAACTTTATCTCTTAAAAATTGTCTTACTTTGTTAAGAGGAATTCCACATTTCTTATACAGAAATAATGATAATCCAAAACATTTGTTTTTCTTCTCAGAAAATAATACATTTTCAATACGTATTTAAAAAACACTAAATTGTTAACGTAGGGTAAGAAAAAAATGTGTATTCGTTTTATTTGGCTTAGAATGGAGTACTGTAAAAATGTAATTAAAAATATGTCACTTTTTAAAAAAATATGTTCTTATCCGAAAATTAAAATTCTTGAAAAGTGTACGCCAATTTTAATATGAAATTTTGTTATTAAAACTGTGATTTAGAAATATTTTCATCAAAAATATGCCTTTTGCTTTTTCCATTTTGCTTGTCGATAATTTTTATGAGGTAATTTTCAATTTCGTATTCGGCAGCTGGCTCATTTTTATTTTTTATTTGCTAAAAATACAAATTTTCTAAAAAATGTCAATATCTAAACAAAACCCTGTCAGCCCCGCCCTGTAACTTTTATAAATATTAAGTTCTGAAGAAATCATACTGCCAGTTTTAAAAATGAATCTAGCAGTTCGGAAAAGGATAGGGGGGAGTAGGATAACCCCACAGTCAGATGAAACCGAATTCCGAACATTTGACTCAATTTGGCCTGCCTTCTAGCGGATATTGGTTGAATTACTTAACTTTTGGCCAGAAGATGAAACAGACATTACGATATCTCCATAATGACATTTATATAGTTTCTGTGTTTAAATTTTATTTTATCGTTTTTTAAAAATATAATTCTGTCTATTTTTCAAAGTATTTAGATATGAACACATTTGAATTTACTGTAACTTTTTATTTAATTATGTGTAGCACATTTAATAATGATTTATTTCACAATGAAACTTTTGCTAGTATTTTAAAGGGTATTTTTATGGCTTGTTTTCCTATCTACATGCTCTTAGGATAAAAAGGCATATCCTACATGAAATAAAAAAGGATGTAATAAACAATAATTGAAGAGCACTTAAATAATGTTTGAAGAAAAATCAGTAAAAACTACAAGGACTACATTTTATTTATTTTATTCTTGGTTCCTTAATTACTCCCGTGACTAAACATTTACTGAAAAATATGAGGTGAAATACAACTTATTTACAACCATAAATTTCAAGAACGATTTTTTTCTAGGTATTACAGTAAACGCATGAAATCGAAAATGTCCGGTGACTTTGGGCTATATAGTTTACCTTCAATAAATCCATGTGTGCATTCATTCTATTTGAGTGTACAAAAGGATATTATTTATCGAGTCTGATACATTGATTAATAAATTTTACAATATATTATTCCAGTTCCAATAATATGTCTTTCATAATAAATTTTAAATGTCAGGTAAGTTACATTGCATTTGGAGAATACAGCAAAATTAAATTAAATAATAAATTGCACAAAACTAAATTTTATAAAAATCAAAAAACGCGTATTTTTAAACCACGCATAAATTCAGGATTTGCAATTTAAACCAGACCAGTTTTTATCAACTCTTTCATTTTGATTAAACTAGTTTAAAACTTAGAATTCTGTTATATTCTGTTTTGATGTGATTTTTTCTCATTCAATTTAAAATTCATTAAATGAAATTTCAAAATTTTTCTGCAATACATAGCTTTAAATTTGATAATCTTCCGCTTCTTTGATTTTATATTACCCTGAGGTGGTTGAAAAAGTGAAAACATTTTTTTTTTCTTTTATAGAATAGAACTAACAAAGTGTCTTTTCAAATATGAATGTAGGGCCTATATTCTCAAATGTTTTACTTCTCATTATATCAACTTATTTTTTAGTTATATAAATATATTATTTTGGAAAATTAGAGTAAAACGTTAGAATATTTCTCTATTTTAATATCACGTTACATTGACATTTAATTTAAACTTTGAATTTCCAGGTGAAATTTTGAAAATTGAAAGCGCATGTGGGATTCAGTGACCCATTGTAAAACAAACCCATTCCTTTGTTTACCATATGAAATAAAACTTAGTTTTAAAGATACTAGGAGATCCTACCAGGGATTATAGTGTTACAGAAAAACAATGCATAGTGTACAGAATATATGTAAATATTATTTGTATTTGAAAACTCAAAAAGATTTTTTAAATATAATACCCTTTTTTTAGTTATCAATTAACAACAGAAAAGGGAACTTTGCTATGAGAAATACAAATTATTCAAATAATTTTGGAAATTTGTTAAAAGCGATATTTTCGTATTAGCCTCATGACAGGGTATTTGCATCGTATTAGCTTCATGCCCTTTGTTGCATACCACAGTGGACAAAAATGCAATTTTTTCCTATCCAATCTATTTAATTTACAGTTCCAATTCAAAGCTTATGCTACTCTGAGACATGTATGCTTTCAGTTGAAAAAGAGAGATAGCGCCACCAACAGGTAACTTACTTGTTGAGTTATCATCAATATGAATGTCTTTTCAGAATGCCGGCAAGTTGTTCCGAATGAACTAATATGTTTCTAAACCTACAATAATGTTATTTTAATCGTATTTTGTTTATGAATTATTGTTTTAAGCTTCTCGTTCTAATGCATAATTGAAACACAAGTATGAAACCACATTATTTGTTTTGCATTGGACTACAGTGGACAGACTGTAATTAAAAAATATTGTACATAAAATAATTGTTTTCTCATTCTGTGTGACCCTTCTAATTAGAAAATAGCACATTTATTGTTGAATCTTTGCCAGTTTTAAAGTATGCAACAAAGAGTTAATAATAGCCGAAGAAATTGTCAAATATATCAGTATTTAGAGCAGTGTTTTTTATTTGAAATATTTTAGTGCGTAAGCGCGTGGTTCGACATATCTTTTAATTTTGTGATTTATTTTATTGTTATTATTATTAATTTATCTGTTATGAAGTTTAAATTTTGATATAGAATATTTTCTGGAAACAAATGCTAAACTGTTTATTATGTTTTAAGTGCCAATGGGTTGATATTTCGCAATCAGCTGCACAGGATATGGATAGATTAAAAAAAATAATCACGCCTTAAAATTATTTTAAAAACTGTATAAAAAAAATCAGTATATTGATATACAGTTTTCAGACAAGTCACGTTTGAAAATACATTATATTCCGTACTCAACGGCGTAAAAAAATTTATTGTGCGAGGGTTAGAAATTAAAAAAATTACTAAAATTGCGAAATAGATTGATCAGGTATTGCCACCGTTGATATGATGTCAGCGTTGCTGACGGACATGTTCTTGCTTTATAATATAGATTTTAATGATATCATGAGAGACGATAGTATCTCTAGTGACGCAGTAAAAGCCCAAAACCGAATATGTCCGCGGCACTCATATATACAGCTAGTTTCAGATCAAAGAAAATAAAAAAAACGACATTTAATATCTCAGCAAATATTAGGCATATCGTTCTGATTTTTTCACAGGTGTCTTATATCTCCGGTCTAACTCTTTCCTGAAATTTTTAGATTTCTATATGCAGTATATTTTAAGATCTGGAAGTCCATTTTTAAGTAAAATGGGGGTATTTTATAGTGTAATGGATACATACGCGTTTTCTACAAAACGGCTCGGACGATTTTTTAAAAATTAATACATTACATTTATCGGTTTTAGATGAAGCGAATAAGACTTTGCGTGAACCATAACGAAAACTCTTGTTTTCTATATAATCCAGTTTTAAAATCGGACTATTTTCCTACGCTTTTTCTCATACAAATACATGGGACCGCTTGACTGCTTTTTCCTCTGAACTGGTAAGGTTAATAATCGGAATGTATGTTGCAGTTAAAACATCTGCATGTAGCTGATGAATTATTTAAACTCATTTTTTTAATACAAAAATATATTTTTAATTTCTTTCAACAAATTAAAAAATCAAAAATGTTCTTTTTGTTCAGAAAAATCTTTACACATTTTATAAGTGTTATAAATATTTTTATTAATATCTTTTTAAGTTTTGATTCGATTTTCATAAAATTTGAAATGACTCAACAAAATTTTGCAACGATTAAATATATTAAATTTCAAACCATTTGGTTGGGTAGACTTTGCGCTGTTATATGCGGACGGACGGACGGATGAGACGACAACTATAGGTGCTACATATTTATATAATTACGAACACACATACAAACATTTACTGATGTGTTGCATTTACATTGCATGAGATCTTTCGATTTCTTGGAAGAAAACGAAAATTGTGTACATTTGGAAAAAAATATGTAACATTAATTTTATTAAATACTAAATTTCAAGTAAGAAATTATACGTAGTTTAAACAGAATGTTACAATTCCTTCTGAGACTGCTAATTAGCTCCTAGCAATGTCTAATGATAAATAAAAAAATTCATATATTGATAATATGAAACGTATACAAATGTTTTCATTAAAACTGATTGAATAAATCAATAGTTATTTCCCTTATTGTAAAATATTTGCAAGAATAATTGGATTAATTAACAAAAATATATATAACATTGATTTTATTTAATACTAAATTTTAAGTAAGAAATTATATGTAGTTTAAACAGATTCTTAAATTACAATGTAGTTGCCCCTCTCCTTGTTTTTGAAACTGCTGGGAAGGAGGCTCCAAGCAGTGTTTAAAGATAAATTAAATATTTCATATAATAATAAGAAGAAATGTATATAAATGTTTTCATTAAAACTGATTGAATAAATCGGTAGATATTTCTCTTTTTATAAAATATTTACAAGAATAGTTAGAATAGATGAATTAACAAAAAAATATATAGCATTGATTTTATTAAATACTAAATTTCAAGTAAGAAATTATATAAAGAGTGTAAACAGAATGTTAAATTACAATGTATCCCCACCCCTCCCTTTCTTCTGAGACTGCTGAAAAGGAGGTAGCTCCTAGCAATATCTGAAGATAAATTAGAAATATCATAATAATAATATGAGATGTATATAAATGTTTTCATTAAAACTGATTGAATAAATCGGTAGTTTTTTCTCTTTTTGTAAAATATTTACAAGAATAATTAGATGAATTAACAAAAAATAATTATATGGAAATCTCACAATTCTTATAAAACAATGTAAATAGATACAATGTGATCCTATCTTTAAATGGAAGGGTTCTTGTAGTTTAAATTTTTTTATTTAACATATTTTAATGGCTAAATTAATTAATGTAAATGATTGTGCAAAAACTATTTAAAAAAAAATATTTAGCGAGTACTGTTTTGTTGTGCTTTCTAAATGTGATCGAACAAAGTATTTTGTTTTAGAAGTAAAATTAACATTTTTAATAGACGGATTCAATAAATTTCACATTTTTAATGGTATTTATAAAAGCACCGTCGGAGCATAAATGGTAAGATATAGACTATGCAATCAAATATAAAGATGGTTTAAACGTTCGTAAAGTTTATAAGAGTTTATTTACTTGAAAAAAAATCATTTTGCGATTTTTATTGTTACGGTGAATTTGTTACATTGTCTTTAAAATTAGAATAAATTTTAAATTTAGTAAATAGTTTTAATATACACTCTCAGAAAAAACTA
The DNA here is from genome assembly GCA_963931845.1 of Maratus michaelseni. Classification (NCBI taxonomy): domain Eukaryota; kingdom Metazoa; phylum Arthropoda; class Arachnida; order Araneae; family Salticidae; genus Maratus; species Maratus michaelseni. Next base: position 105,316,212 of record OZ007590.1, on the reverse strand, counting down.
AATTTATGAGCGTTTGCCCTTCAATTTTCGCAGGCAACAGCCTTATTTGATGAAAAACGGTCTGATCCACTAAATAAGCGGCCCTTAGATACTTAGAAAATTAAGAGCAATCCACATATTCTTACAGTTCTAGCCCATATGTTAGTAAAAATACGGTACGACCCCATATAGTGTCCTCCACTAGGGTGTGTCGAAATTTTTAACCCGTCAAAAAAGCGATTCTGTGATGATTATCAAGCTTTGAAATGACAAACATGTTTTATTCTTATGCTGAATGATATAATAAAAGCTTCTAGCGTTAAAATTAAATGATATTATTATGTTTCAATTAAAAAATTGTGCAGTACCTTATGTTATTTAATTATCGTAAAAAAAAGAATGATACTGATAGAGAAATTGTACTGAATGTTGCAAATCAAATTTTAATTAGAACTGCAGTATATTGATGTCGAAATATTTGCGTGGACACCTCGCTAATTAATTTTAATTGATCTTCTTCTTCTCTCATTTCCACCGGCGACCGAAAACTATTAAACAACTTTTGAAATGTAAGCGGAATTATAAGCAGCGAAAGAGATAGATAACAGTCTCTTTCAGAACTATTTTCAACAAGTTTGATTTTCTGAAAAGTTTTTCTCAATTTATAAAACGCGGCATACCAAACTAATTTGAACTTTAATTATGTCATTTATCAGGCTTAATTTGATTAATTAAATTTAATATTTCAAAACATGTTTCGTGCGATGTTTTTTAAAACGAATGAAATTTTTATTTCGTGGAAAGTGAATTGTGTTATGATTAATATTGTGGCAAATAATTAATTTAGTTGCGTTATAAATTAACTTACATTAATGAATTTTCGGAAAGATTTGTTCATTTTTGAAGTACAATTTTAAATGAGAGCAATAAGAAAGAGTGCAAGTAGGTAAAGCAATTACTGTAAAATATATTATTTGATATTAATATTTATAAAAAGGCATGGTTGTGTTAAATATTAATTGTAAATAAAATTAATTAAAGTGTTTCGTCTCAAATAGTTGCATTGTTAATAACAAGAGATCTATTAATATTTCGCTATAAAATAGACCAATTTATGATTAAGTAACCGATATCGTATAACATTTACATAATTAAAAATGTTTATTATGTTACACATCTCAGACACAATTTTATAAGGTTGATTTTTTATGATGATAATTGTTTAAACTAGACCAAATGCAAAAACGGAAGTTATAATTTGCAATCACTTCGAAATGCTCAAAAGAGAGATTCAACGCATTATTACTTACCCATCATACGTAGTATAGGGTAAGTCTTGTAATCGTTTTGAAAATCGAAAAAAAATTTTGACGGATTTACACGTTTCAGACACTGGAGATTCCGAAAAACATATTTTTAGAAAAAAAAATTGCAATCCGTCTGTGTGTCTGTGTGTCTGTATGTCTGTGTGTCTGTGTGTCAGTAAACCCCCTATCTCCCGAAAAAATTGAGACAGAGACTTGAAATTTGGTATTTACTTAGTATGTAATAATGGGAAGAAGCTTATTGAATTTCAGTAACCTCAATTAACCGGAACTATTTTTTCGGACCCTCGAAATATTCGTTCTGATAAAAGGTATATAAAATTTTTCGAAATTGTTTATTTTAAGGAATGAATATAAAAGACAATAAAAAAACATAAATTTTGCATAAAGCATGAAGTCGATCGGATAATGAGTTGCCGAGATATTTGTAATCCTATTTCCACACTCTTCGATTTTTCATGACCCTGTATTTCATCCAAATTTCAATTCAAAGATATATTTTAATTGGAAATAAGACGCTTAATCAGATGCCATAAACCGCTAGTTAATAGGATTATTGTTTTTGGAGGTATAAGGATGTTTCTTTTAAGCAATTCATTAATCGATCCTTTAAAGTTTATGACGTCATCAAGCTACGATTTTATTCGAATTGCAATGCATTTTATAAGTAGTTTACACATTTTTTATTTTAATATTTTACATTATGCATATCCATGATGGGTAAGTATTACGGTGGCCCCCAACGACTAGTTATTATTATTGTTGATATTTTAAGAACTGTACTAAGAGAGCACAAACATATGTATTAAAAAAGGCCTTGTGAAAAATTTAAATGTTAAAATAGAAATATGCACATACACACATATACACAAATATGCAAATCAAAATATCACAACAAGGGAAGAAAAGTATTTTCAATGAAATGGTTTAAAATGTATTTTCCACATAAAGAAAAATCTTAACATGAAGCCGAATGTTTTTTAAAACTACATAGTTCGCAAAATATTTTAATATTGTGGAAATATAAAGCAAATTAAGGCGACAGTGGACGTTCAAACTCATTTTTTTATTTTTTTTATTTCACTTTAAATACTATTCAAGGACACACTATATGCATTATGGCATGTATTTATCACACCAGAATTTAAAAAAAAAAAAAAAAAAAATTGGAGAAAAATAAGGAATTTTTCTGAATTTTTTAACCGTTACGCAGAATTTTTCAAAATGTCCCATGCGCATTCCATATCAATTAAAATCATCAATATTTTTTATGCAGGTTTGGTTTATATATACAAATAAAACTTGGTATCATATTTTATATATTTGAATATAAAGGTTAAAAAAAAAAAAAATCAAAATTTTTTGAAATTTTCCGCATTTTTGCATCATATTTTTTCAATTAACTACCTTTAAATTTTTTTAATTATACCTCATTTCAAAAAACCATACCAAGTTTTATGACAAATATAATGATAAATAGCTACAAAAAATTTCAAACTATTCAGATGAAATAGTATGCGCATGGAGTATTTTGAAAAAATGGAAACCGACAAAATTTTTGAAATGAGAAAAACAATTTTAAAGTTTTAGTATTGGTAAACATAAGAAAATATACCCTGAAAGGGACTAAAATCATATATATGCAAAACCTTTACATGTTTAATGAATGATTCCACCAAAATAATTATTTATAACCTCCCCCCCTCCCCTCCCCCCCCTGTTGAGTGTCTGAAAAAAATAATTTTTTCTGCGATTGACTAATAAAGTTTGAGATTTTTCTTCGCAACCAATTATAGAATTTCTCAGTTTCATCTTTTTACAGATTACTAAAATTCTGTATTCTCGCCCCCCCCTGCCCCCCTCCTTGAAAAAATTATTTTTTTCTGCGATTGACTAATAAAGTTTGAGATTTTTCTTCACAACCAATTGATGAATTTATCGGTTTCATCTTGAGACAGATTACCAAAATTCTGGATTCTCCCCCCCCCCCAACCCCCCTGTTGAGTGACAGAAAAAAATCATTTTTTACTGCGATTGACTAATAAATTTTGAGATTTTTCTTCGCAACCAATTATTGAATTTCCCACTTTCATCTTTTTACAGATTACTAAAATTCTGTATTCTCGCCCCCCCCCTGCCCCCTTGCCCCCACTTGGAAAAAATCATTTTTTCTGCGATTGACTAATAAATTTTGAGATTTTTCTTCGCAACCAATTATAGAATTTCTCAGTTTCATCTTTTTACAGATTACTAAAATTCTGTATTCTCGCCCCCCCCTGCTCCCCTCCCCTTGAAAAAATTCATTTTTTCTGCGATTGACTAATAAAGTTTGAGATTTTTCTTCACAACCAATTGATGAATTTTTCGGTTTTATCTTGAGACAGATTACCAAAATTCTCGATTCTCCCCCCCCCCTCCCCCCTGTTGAGCGACTAAAAAATTAATTTTTTACTGCGATTGAATTATAAATTTTGAGATTTTTCTTCGCAACCAATTATTGAATTTCCCACTTTCATCTTTTTACAGATTGCTAAAATTCTGTATTCTCACCCCCCCCTGCCCCCTTGCCCCCCCTTGAAAAAAATCATTTTTTCTGCGATTGACTAATAAAGTTTGAGATTTTTCTTCGCAACCAATTATAGAATCTCAGTTTCATCTTTTTACAGATTACTAAAATTCTGTATTCTCGCCCCCCCTGCCCCCTTGCCCCCCCTTGAAAAAAATCATTTTTTCTGCTATTGACTAATAAAGTTTGAGATTTTTCTTCGCAACCAATTATAGAATTTCTCAGTTTCATCTTTTTACAGATTACTAAAATTCTGTATTCTCGCCCCCCCCCTGCCCCCCTTTCCCCCCTTGAAAAAATTATTTTTTTCTGCGATTGACTAATAAAGTTTGAGATTTTTCTTCGCAACCAATTGATGAATTTTTCGGTTTAATCTTGATACAGATTACCAAAATTCTCGATTCTCCCCCCCCACCGCCCCCCTCCCCTGTTGAGCGACTGAAAAAATTAATTTTTTAGTATGATTGACTAATAAATTTTTAGATTTTTTTTCGCAACCAATTATTGAATTTCTCAGTTTCATCTTTTTACAGATTACTAAAATTCTGTATTCTCCCCCCCCCCCTGCTCCCCCCCCCCCTTGAAA